>OZ018329.1:118555498-119155498 GCA_963969495.1 Ceratothoa steindachneri | reverse complement strand
TAGAGTGGGCAGCCAAAGCAGTGGAATATTTTGCGATGTTAGAGACTTAAATCATTCGATCGATTTCAATGGAAGTAAAATGGAATTTAAATCGGCTAACTATGTTAAGAGAAGAATTGTAGAATCGAGCTTAATATCGTCAGTTCCTAATTAAAATCTATCTGAGGGTCAATTTTCTTTTAATCCTGTAATACGAAAGCAAATAAACAAAATATTTAAATGTCAGCCCTTCAATATGTTTAGGACTAATCCCCCTCCTGATTAGCCTCAAGTAGGGGATTAGGGGGAAAAAAGAGGAGATCTTTCACGACCTGACCCTGTGTTATGTATTTAAGCACTTTTCTCATATTTTCTATCCAGTTTCAGTTGAAAAAGTGTCTGAGATACACCGAAACTGTTCAGAATTAAATTTTCTTCGGAGAATGTGGTTTAATTCCTCATATATATATATTTATATATATATATATATATATATATATATATATATATATATATATATATATATATATATATATATAAATATTTATATATATATATATATATATATATATATATATATATATATATATATATATATACATTCAGTGTGTGTGTAAATAGAGTACGATATCAAATAACAAAGTTTGTGTATTTATAGACGATGTAGATCTACCCTAACTCAGAAAATTAAAATATACTTTTTTCTTTATAGTTATACTTAGGGAACGTCCAATCATGTCACATGAAATAACGTAAGTTTTAAAATATTGCGCATGCAAATAATAAGCTGAAGGTATATGTAACATTTTATTCTCCTTTATTGATTTTCTTCTATGTAATAAAATCGAAATGGAAATGAAAAACTATGCCTATCTTACCGTATTCATCAGTCAAATATCTGCGTATAACGCACCGATCCCAATGGCATTGACAATCAAACTAATTCCTAATGCTAGCTGACACCTGTTATGAAGAAACAAATCAAAACATGATAAATGTCCCAGTTGGTAACCCATGAAAACATTTTGATGCCACAGGAACTTATTGAACACTTTATAAGTAAAATTAAGAAGATAACTCTTGATGATGCCATGTGGAATCATTGGGAAGCAAACGGTTAGCATCCACTGCGCTACACACGAAAATTACTGACTTTAAATTGGAAATTAGCTTATTGGTTTATCTGCTCGAATTCCTGACAAAACTGGGAACAGGGGGGCAAAAGAAAACAAGCTCATAAGGTGAGCAAGGAACACATATTGCCTTCGCCTCAGAATTCAGTGTGTTCCCGTAGAAGGTTGGTAAGTCCATGGATACCAAAATTCCGAGGTTAAATCAACCGCCGGAAAATGTCTTCCCAAATGGACACGAGACTCTAGGAATGCTAAGTGAGAGAACGTCTCTCCTCTTTCAGTGATGAACGGAAACGGCCTAATTGTTTTTCAGTTTGGTGTGAAACTAGTTCGGGTGCCCCATTTGGCCTTTGGCCTCCGTTGGAAGAAATGATTGAGCCCATCTGGCCTTCTTTCCGGAGAGAGAAAAGACGAGGTGACTGCTGGTTTATGAGGTGACTAAGCTGGGCATGGAGTGTCTGTTCACTGATTGCACCTTAGGTGAAGGAGCGAATCCATTACAAAAAAAAGTAGTCATGAGGTGGGAGAAGGCTCGGGGAAGCTATGCTCCTCATAGAGCGGCTACTTGGCATCAAAGAGGACACTGGTTTAAATATATATTTCTGTAGTACGTTTAACTGATGGAAGAATTCTCTCCCCAAGATAGATGATCCACCATATGTATTTTTAACTACCCCGCTGCTCGGAAGTTATCCATATGGGACATGGATCTGACCTGAGCAGGTGGCTATAATGAGTTCTTTAGAGATTTTCGATTGCTTAACTGTAAATTAAACCCTAAACTCTACTAAGAACTCTGTGAACTGAGTAAATTATGTAGACAAATTCGTTGAGTACTCAAAGTAAGTATTCACCGAAGAGCTAGCTAACTAGGGGACAATTAATATTGACCGTGTGATGTGAAAAATGGGGTACTGAACTCTCATCAATAGTTTTCGATACTTGTGATCAAAATAGGCTCCCTTATTCTTTGCAAGCTTGATAGTATCCGTAACGCTTCAAGACACTCGTGCTACTACTGCGAAAGTGCTACCCTTCAACATAGCTTCTGCTAAGCCAACATGTCATGCATAAGTCCATGTCAGGTCAACCCAAATAATGGCCACCTTCTCTAATGCCTGTCAGGATAAATTTGTATCGTGTAAGGAAAAAAAAAGGGGAATTGTGGGGAGCCACTATTTGCTTCTTTGGAGTAATGCGAGGATATTCATTAGAGAAGTAAGTCGGCTCGTCCAGGTTGCGGGATACCGTTCCCTAAGTGAGTAAAATGAAAAGTTGCTGTCGTATCATGTTGGCCATCAACTCGAAGCGATTCTTGGGTTAAAAATTACCCTATGCTCCAGCCCCCTTTAGACCAAAGAGCTTTGCTTTGCCTACCGTTATACTCACTATATGCAAATCTTCGCATGGTTGTTGTCAGCCCATCCATTTAGTTACTAAGTCTGCTCCAAGAAACGTGGGTAGCAATAAGAGAGTTTGCCTCCCTCGTCTCTTTCTGTGGCTAGAGAAGGGGCTTTGTCTTCTGCCCTTCAATAAATAGTAATACCTTCCCAACTTCATGTGGTATAAGAGCTTTGGAACTCCACCTCAATAAATTTCTGCTCCGTCACGGCGGGGGAATGCCTACTTTACGATTGACATATGTCCGACTTTTTGGCCTAAATATCTCCTTTCAGAGAGTGACAGAACAGCTACACCTGGGTAGGGGTTATACACATACATTGTATTTTCCAGCCTGAGCTAAACTCGTCGTAGCAGAATTATGTCACATTGTCGCTTGGTTGGTGAGGCCCTTTCTCTTTTTTAGCGCTTTGAAACGTAGGCAACCTCTTTCGTGGAGGATTGCACAATCAATTTTAGTGTCTAAGTTCTGTCGGATTAGTTGAGGAGCTGTTGATCAGTTGTTTTTTTTAAATTTGGGTAAAAATACTTCTCATTGGACGATAATCACTTTGCAACGTTTTATTTCTCTACTCTCGGAAACCACAGCATGATTTTAGATTGTAAGTGTGGTAAGAGACTAACCTTACAAGATCTGGTTTTACTTTGTCAAATGAAAATAGGTCATTCCAATTGTTTGGTTGTTGACAATAAGATTAATCATTACATTCATCTAACAGATACGAATTATTTTATTGGAAACAAATTTGCCACACAACCATTTCTATAGTTAAGTAGACTAGGTCACTATGCAATTTTAGGCTAAGCTTAGAAAAGCCAAATGTTTTACACAGTAATTAGTCAGATACCTTATAATATGATGTTTAAAGTTTAAAAAATTACCCATTGTCGTGGTATTCGTCGCTGCAGAGAATGCAGTCTATTTACGTTGCAGGCGGCCAGATAGATAGACCTGCTGCACAGGGCTAATAAGAGGTGAGTGGGTGAGGAGATTAATGATTGGCGAAAGGGAAGATTTAAATACCAGGTTTCATTCAAGGTTATTGAAAGATTAAAAAATATTAACAAAATATTGAGGAAATACGACTGGTTGAAGCATCCTTACAACAAGACCCTTCAATTAGGGACAAATATTTTACCTTTCTTCTCTCCTTAATCGAAATTTGTAGCTGTGGAAAATAAATACATGAAACAGGAAAGGAAATTGTTCAACCAAGGAGTGCATTTTCATTTAGTGGAAAAAGAATGAGGGGCAGACAAATACAAGGAGAGAAGGATATATAGAGACCACGGCTGATTAAAATTCAAGAAGAAATAAAGAAAAAGAATTATCTTAGATAACTATCCGTTCTGGATTTCGGAATACAAGGTATATTATAAGCACCCCTAAACATGTTTCTACGAACAACATAAACAGTAATGTTTGGAAAGTTGTTCAAATTAAATTTTAATTTTTAAACTTAAAGGAATTTCTTTATTTCTCTTCTTTTTTTCCGTGAGGCTATTATTTGGAGCTTTAAGGCATCTAAGATTTAGCTATTTGGCTTTTGTATCCCTCAGATATTTCCAAATATCATGACGTCTAATTCGTCACGAACCATCTATTAAAACGAATATTCAGAAGAAAAAGACTATTTGTTTTTTAGTCTGGTATTTAAATAAATAACTAATCCATTTTTCCTTTTAGAAAAACTTTAATCTTTATGAGTTCACGTAAATAAACAGAATAAAGAGAATGTTATTTAGTGGTATTCTTTAGCTAGATTACCAATAGATACAATGAACGTTAAATTAGACCGATGTTTCCAAGAGCTTTCCCAATATCAATGAATTGTGAACGCAGCAAGAGAGCAGCACACCTTGATACAAGCATTTTGGCACTATCGTTAAACTTGATATGGCCTGGTATTTGAGTGAATCTCCTTCAATGGGCGAAGAGACTTCGTCAGCCTCTGAGCGAACAAAGGAATCTAGCACCTCATTAGGAGTACTTTAAATGTCTATAGGTAAGAGACTGAGGCATCAATGGTTCTTCCTCTTTGCTTTACAGAATTTTGAACGACGTAGGGAGATGCTGAATATTAACTCAAGTGATTATAAAGATAGAGGAAATAAATGAGTAAATTGGAGCTATTTAGAAGAAAAAGGAAAACCTAGGTAAATTCAAGTTAGTTTGGGACCACAAGGGCCTCTGACACTAGAAAAGGTGAAAAGCTCCTGAAGGTGAGAGGTGTAACAGTAAACACAGGGCACTCCTTTATGTGCAGGCAACTACAGAATGAACCGCTTACGTTTCCGGTTTAAAATGTAGGGTAATTTTTTCTATAATATTTTTCCTGAGAGAGAGATGGTCTGGCGAATGTCCATCCTGGCTTAGACAGTCTTATATTTGGCTCTTGCATACGACCTTCAGTTGTCTCGATGGAGATAAGCTTCTACTGGATAAAACCAATAATTTTTATTTACTAAAATCATCATTAATTCTCACCCTAAAGGAGCTCAAGGAAAACTTGATATGAGATAGTGCCGAGAGTACTTAGTGATCATAATAATGTTTGTCATGATAAGTAAAGTAGCTGTCAATTTTGGTTCCTTGATTGATGGTTATTGATAATACACTTAGTAAAGGCGAGTTATTTATCATTGAATGAAGCAGGTGGAGAGATAAAACAAGATGAAAATTAACATTAACAAAGATAAACTAATAAAGAATAACAAAAGCGTATGACAGCGAGCAATTGTCTTAAACCTCCCCCGTTGTATTCCAGTGGAAGCAATGACTTAAGTAATGTTTACACCTGAAAATTTTTTCGGGCTTTCAAAGTAGAATTTAAAAGTGGAAAGAGATCAATGGCTAAAAATCGAAAAAGTTCTGTAATATTTCCAAAAGTCAATTAAATCCTCGAAAAGAAAATATTTTGCTCAATCTTTGCTACGAAATATTGAAGATCCCAAAACAACAAACTTTATACGATATCCGCCAAGGAATAGTCATGTGAAGTAAATACATCTACTTAACAACAACACGAACTCCTAAGGAGAAGAGATACGGATTTTTTCCAGTAGGATTTAAAGAGATATGTACTTGTTTTGACTATATACATATGGTGCACAATGAAAGTACTGAACGCGTTGAAACTTCGAATCGACTACATATGAAACAGCGATATATTTGAATGATTCTCATTTTGTTTTGTACATTATCCCACACAAATGTTAAAACATTCAAGCTGACGATCAGAGCTTTTATACCACAAATATTATATTTTGATTCCAATGCGCCTCATTCAGTCAATGAGTGAACTTTACATTTTGACTATAATTAGGCCGCATGTGATGCACAGATATTTTTTTTAATTTACCTATTTTGACTATTTGTGGTCTCCACGCCATTGAGAATTTTAATTTTTGCATTTTACATATTAAATCGTTTATTCTGCTCGGTTATTTTTCTATTTATGGTCCATTAGTTCAATTCAAAAATAAAACACACATTATTTCACATGTAAAATATATACATTAAACTAAAAATCACAAAAGGCTAGAAACCCCCATACAATATATCTAATATGGTTACCCTTTTTGTGTAGTGCAATACCATACTTAAGTATTAAATCATTGCGGGCGGTAGACGCTTGGCGCATTCTGTTGAGTGCTCGTTGGCTCGAGTATTGAAACATTAATGGAGACGTTGAGAAGTATTGATTTTTTATTAAGTTATACTTTAAAAAAATATTCACCAATAGCCCTCTTTATATCTTGACTAAGGTTATTTTAATGACAGGTAACAGTAAATTATTCTATATCCGAATAATTTTATAGGAGAAAGTATTCTATTATTTTGTCCAGAAAACTTGAATTTCGGCTTTCTTTTTCCTTAAATCTCACTCTCCATGCGTTTACTCCTCTTTAATTGGTCTACAAAGAAAGAACTTTGGCAAAATTAATTTCCTGTATTGGTTGAAAAATAAGTTGAGGAATTAATTCACGATTTTTTAATATCACGATTTGGATATTATTTAGTGCCCAATTTAAATAAATTTTTCTTCTTCAGAGATTATTTTCAGTATTAGGATGGCAATAAATTAGTCACTTTGAATATGATGAAGGGAAAACTCTTCTAGAATACCGTTAAATGCGCCAGAACCAATAAATATTTCAATAAAGTTTTATCGATATTTAAAGAAAATCTAATCATTAATTTCTTATAATCACTGATGTCAATATGCGTCCATAAATAGATGATCTAATCACAAAAAATATAACTGAGCTACGAGGGGGAGGTGTTCAATGTGAACTACCTGACATTTACAGGTGTATAGCCTCCTTCAATTTATTGGACACTTTTGTTGTTGGACGGAGATTCCAACGCCGGAAGGTGGCAAGCCCAGCCCCGCCGTAGTAGTGTGGTTCCTTTTTCCTGATTTTCTGCCTCTTGATTTGTTTTGAGGTTTGTTTTTATCTCTTTGTTTTTCTAATTATTTGCTTGATTTAGCTTCGGAATATTTTAGTAACCCAGCGCAAGGCTGAAATTTAAATTAGGGCGAATTATGCAGTTGAAGAAAGTGACCAGAGAGGCATGTACTTATAAAATATGATATGTTCAATTGAATTTGAAATGTGATTGTAATCTACTTACCAGTGGTACCAATTGTGATTCAATACAAACTTGTACTTTAAAGTCGTTAACATTGCAATGACGTGCTTAATTAAGTTCATCGTTCTTTCTCCGGGAAAAGCAGGAAAATGTCTTGAAGAGAGAAGGCTGTACAATCTTTATGATTTTTTACACCCAAAAGGTCCGAGTATATATCATTCGAAAGATTAGAGTTACAAGTTTGTTGCTAAATACTTATTGTAAACAATAGCATTTAAATCTGCTCCATTTGTTTCCTAAGCGTTGCAGTTTTGTTGCATGAAAGATCTTCTTACTTTATTATGAATGTGTGATGCTCTGGCCTGTCAATCGTTTTTGATATTTTGTTACTTTGGATTCCAAATAGAAAATAGGCTCAAACTTGAAGCTCTTTCTTTCGAATTATGTGTAATATTTTAATTAAAGAACATACTGTACTTTATGTCCTACAGGGTTATCTTTTGGTTCCTATTTTCTTGCATACCCCTAAATTTTAGCAAAATAGTGAAATGGAATCGTTCTCTTGAGTATTCTGTACACTTTTACTAAGTAAAGATGCTAAAAATTGTATCCTTCTTTCGAAAGATTTATTCATATCTTTGATCCTTTCATTATTTTCTCTCAGTTGACTGAATAATCTTCGAATAGGATGTAAGACACTTAATAAGTCCTCTTTCTTTTTTTCACGATAGCTGCCAAAAAAATTATTCCTGTACTATATTACTTGTCTTCTTTTTATATAACTAACCTATTCAAAAATCCTAAAAAATGAACTTTAAAATTTCTACTTAACTTACAACTATATTTCCTTTTCTTATTAAGATTTTATATTAATTTTGTGATAACTATTTAAGGTAAGATAAAAGAGGCGCTGATAAGTCATTAGAATAAAAGAGAATACTTTAGTAAGCACTATGATCCGAAAATGCCGAGATTATGAAGCTAAATTATTAAATTTTTTTTTAATTCCCTCGAAATTTCATAAGAACTCGTAAGTTAAATATCTTTTAAATCCAATTCTTTGATAATAATTATCTTTAAAAAGGGAAAAGGTTTGGTAATTGGTGTGAGTTTTACTCGAATTTCAGCAGAAATAGTTTTTAATTATGGTTTTCAGCCAAAATGACGATATAATTCTCCCAATTTATTAGTCCGAAGTATAACTTCTAGGTTTAAGGCAATACGATCAATAAGGTCTAAAATTAACTTTTGATCGGATTAAACTTTAAATAATAAAATGTATAGAAATGTCATCAGTAATTTATCTTCCCAGAAAAAGACAATTTTTTCAAAGAGTAAACTTTTTATTCGGTTTTCCAATAAAAGTGTTCATAAATGTGTTCAGATTTAAGATTTTCCCGTTTTTTTTAAAATAAATATTGTATGTCAAACAAATTACTGTCAATAAAAGAAGATGTTAAATGCCCGGAAGCTATTTAACTCTCAAAATGTAACTTATTTGGAGTTTCTTGCGTCCTTCCTGCCAAAGAAATGTGATGAAAGTGCCTCATTACACACCTATGCACATAAACATAAATATCATCAGCTCGTTTTATCCTACTGCTTGGCAAACTCTCCTGAAGAAACTCAAAATGCTGACGTTTTTGTGATAATGGGCAGCAGTCAAGGATATAAAAATTTCGAAGAGGAAATTATCAAATGAAGATATTTGTCTCCATTTACTCCTGTGTAATATTTCTCGAAAAACATATATGTATAGGAAAAACAGACAATTGTAAGAAAGATGACCTATTTATTACCTTTGGGTATTAATAAGGTGAGGAAATATAGCTTAGGGTGTCCTTATCGATGAAAACAAATGCAATTATGAACAAGGTATTAATTCACACTTTTGGAATAAACTCAAAAGGGTGAGTTTTTGTATATACCTATATCGCCTGCCTTTTTTGGCTCTTTTCATTTCAGAGCTAAAAATGGTGGCATTTCTAGATAAATTATATAGTTCTGTAATAATTGAATTCTGTAAACTTTTTTATCTTAAACTTAAAATTAAGTTAGTGTAACGTTTATCATATATATATATATATATATATATATATATATATATATATATATATATATATATAGGCAATAACTCATATTAATGAAATAATAATTCACAAACGCTTTTGTCTTTTTATAAGACTAAACATAAATTAAGAGAAAAGAAAGAGTGAGAGAAAGATCAAAGGATTAAAATGGCTGTTTCGAGATTGTGTATACGCAGAGCAGTGTTGGTTTGTTTCCATATTTGTGTCTTTCAAATCGCAACACTCCAAATTTATCAACAAAATGTGGTAAATCAGTTCTGCCTTTTTCCTTACACCAAACTCATTGGGTATTGTTTTATGGTTGTTTAAAATCATTTACAGTGTAAAAAGCATCTTCATTTCCTAAATAAATATATAGCACATTCTGTTAACATAGTTGGAATCCCTTTGAAGAAACAAGTTTCTGGAAACATCTTGGCATTCCACCAATGTATGTTTGAAAAATTTCTTGATTTGTCTCGAATGAAACCAGACATATATTAGTCGCCATATAAATAAGTAAACTTTGGTTTGTTATTTTCACTGCGTTCATTTTTTTCATATTTCTATTGTTTCTAGATGCTTTTATATTAGATTCGATTCAGGTAACTTTCCATCCAAATTTAACACCTCAATACCGTTTTTCCTGCACCAGCTCTTGAATTTATTTCTATCATAATCGGGGCTGACTCCTACTTTAAGTTCATTGAGTATAAGTGAGAAAAATGGAATCACGTAACTCGAATCTACAGTTGTTACCATGCCCTCGTAGGATTAAATTACGGGTAAGTGGTTTTGGAGAGAAAAAAGTGCATAAATTATTTGACGAAGTTTCACTTAAGGTTAATAGACCTAAACCTGTTATCAAAGCACTTTTTGTGAAACATTTACTTAATCGTATCCATATGCAAGGATTAAGAAAAAACAAATGATAGGCTTGCAGCGTTAAATCTAAAATCGATGGCCGAATTCCGTGATGGAAGGTTTGTACTGGGACTACCATGGAAACAAAGCATCCTAACTTATGCAACAATTATGCAATTTCTAAAATTAGGTTGTGTAATATGACAAATCGAGTAAGAGAAAGAGACTCCTCACACGAAATCTTTAAGGAAAAATTGAACACAAGGTACATAAAAGAGGTAACTCCAAGAAACCCTCAAATAGAGGGATCTAAGATACACTATTTGGCATACCATGGAGTTGTTATAGATTTAACTTCCACTACCTTGGCAGTATTTTTTGATTCTTTGGTAGGGAAAACTAATTTGACTGCATTTAGCTGGGGCCCGACCTTGTTAACAATTTACTCCACATTTTAGGATTTAGGCAACATTCCTTTACCTGCATGGCCGATATAGAGAAAGCCTGTTTATAAATACGCTTAAAGAACAAGGATAAAGCTTGCTCGTTTGTTATGGTGGTGCCCTATGGATCCTAATAGCCCTTTTGTTACTTCTCGGTATAAGGTTGTGTTTTGGGAGTCAACCAGTAGGGAATTTTTGCTAAAGGTCTCCCATCTTCAGTTAATTGAAGAAAAATTTGCAGGTTTTTCGGAGTGGTTAAAGAGGGGCTTTTATGCATAACTTACTTTGCTCTTTGCCTTACCAAAGGTTAAAAATCAATTTTATTAGGCATCAAAGGAAATTCTGATTTAGGCGGGATTTAACCTTAGATACTGATATTCTAATTAATCCGACATTGATTATAGTTTTTGGGCACCATAACAAATTAGCTAACGAGCCTGTTATGGTTCTTGGACTGGGTTAGAATGCTCGGATTGATAACCTCTCTTGCTCAAATCCGAACATACAATTTGCGGTCCAAGCAAAAAGACAGGTAGTAAGGTGTATAGAATATATATATGATCCATTGGGACATCTACTACCAGTAACGATACTAACACCTTCTTTATGAAGAGTGTGTGGAAAAGAAATTAGAATGGGACGAAGTTTCAGACGAGGAGAGCAAGGCATAATGGAATCATTTAACACCCCAACTGAAGGAATGCTTGAATATATTATTTCCTAGACAAGTTTGACCCTCTAGGAACCTAGAGTTGCATTGTTTTGCGTACTCTAGTTCTAAGGCATATGGGGCCGTGGTCTACTTTGTATTCGGCGATAAGGTTTGCCTCCTTATGACTAAAGCAAAAATCGTGGGTAAGCCCATTAACGTTCCAGAATTATAATTGACTGCCGATCTTTTAGCGGCTCGCCATTTACAGGAAATAAAAAGAGCTCTAGATCCATTCGTAGGTGAAATTTTTGTCTGGTCAGACATTCAAATAGTCCTTCAATGTCTTTGCTCCGATTCATGTAATGAGCCATACGTGAAGGGACTAGGAAAGGGAAATTAGAGCACACTCTCATGCCTATGAGTGGCGTTATGTATAATCGCATCTCAATATCTGTGATCTTGACACCAGGGCGATGAAAACTAGGAGAATGAAAAGTTCCACGTGACTTAAAGGGCCACAATGGATTTTAAATAGAGAATTATGGGCGGAGCCAGCACACATGTTTGATAACACCTACGTGCTAACATCTACCTTTCATATACCTCCAATTGATATCAACAGGTATAGCTCCATGTCAAAGGTGATTAAGGCCACCATTCTAGCATAGTTTTCAGGGGTTTTTTTCTTCCGAAAGGTAGGTTTGTTCCCAAGTATTCCCCTACAGGATGCTACTGTCACAACATGATAACAATGAAATATGAAGCCTCTATGGACTACCGGATAAAGAAAATCCAAAAGAAAAATATATAAAGACAGGAAATAACTTTCCTCCTAGCCTAATAGGCCTAAGAGCCGAAATCTCCAGCTACGCTTATTTCTCGAAACAGGTAAAATAGGTGTAAAGGAGAATTGACTTCGATAATCTAGTCTACCAGAATAGGTTCCTAGTTTTGTTGGCAGGAGACCATCGCTTCGTGGAACTACTACTACTACATCCCCATCATTCCTATGGATACCAAACGGTTGGTCAACTACTGATGATCATACGTAGTAGGTATTGGATGCCTCGTGCTCGACAGGTAATAAAACGGGTAAAGAGAAAATGTTACACCTACCATTGGTTGCGAGTAAAAGTTAGAGTAGAAATAGCACTGACTTTTCCCATTATTAGTATCAATTATATCCTGTTATTCACATATTCTGCTACTCGTGCTATCCATCTGGAGTTAGGAGCTCAGGAAGGTTGTGAATCTTTTATACGAGCCTTTCGGCAATTGTCGGCATGTTACTCTATCACTAAGAAGGTGTATAGCGATAATGCCGCTATAGCCTCCCGGCTATTATAGTGGTTAGCGTGCTTGCCCGGCAATCGCTGGGTCGGCAGTTGGAATCTCAGTTTGGATTCTTTTTAAGCTGACACTATTTACTAGATAGGTTACCACCGTGACTGGGAATCACGGTAAGGAGTTGGGGCTTGCCCTGGCTGAGGTCCGCCTGATAGGCAGCAATACGCAGCTTGGTAGAAGGAATGAAACTAGCAAACTTTAACTTTAACATTTCGTGCGGACACTATACACCTAAATACCCCGCATGATGGAAAAGAGTTTAAGTGCATCCAGCGTATGTTTATCTCTGCCAAAGCGCTGTGGTACACAAGTTTCTTGGAAAGGTTAGTCGGCTTGACCAATAATACTATTAAAAGGCTTTGGGATATAAAGATAGTGAGATGGGATGAAATTTTCTAACCTCTTAGCAGAGAGATAAAAATTCCTTAACCATAATCATCTCACGTATGTAATAGACGATGCCGATGATCCGGACCCATTAACTCTTTATCTTCGTTATGGTCTTAGGAAGGTTCCTCTGCAGCTCAACTTTCGGGATGATAATGATGTAGAATATTGTAAGCCCTTTACTTTAACTAGAGGTCAGAGGAAAATGGAGAGAATGCGCCAACGAGCTTTGACTAGATGGAACTATGAGTACCTAGTGGCTCTGAGGTAGAAAACAAGCATATCTCGGCAGGAAAATAATCCGGCTGTCTGCGACGTGGTGCTCGACCACAATGAAACTGCCCTGTTGAAGTGAAAATTGGAAAGACTAACCAACTTGTTCACGGGAGGTGAGGGCAAGGCTCGTTCTGCAACGTTAAGGATGAAGATTGGTACCATAACAAGGCCACTGTCGAAACTCTACCTACTAGAGTTCGCGGCTCAGCCATCGGATTCACCTGCAAGTCAACTCCCGCCAGGCATTGTCTCGCCTACGGACCCAGCTGCCGGTCAACTTCCGCCAGGGATGGTCTCATCTTCGGACTCACTTGCCAATCAATTCACGCCAGGCATGTTCTCTCTCTCTGGACAACTTACGCGTCAGCTCCCAGCAAACATGGTCTCTCCGTCAAATCTACCTGTGGGTCAGCTTTGTGAACATTTTCGACCAAGACCTCTATCCGTTTCTTTAGCTCGAAGAAGAACAAGAGAAATATTGAACTAATTTAAGGTCTGATTGACCACTTTGTGCGTACCTTTCGGTAATACTACTCCCCTTTATGTATTGCGAATCTTTCTCCTTTACACATCAATTTTGTCCTAGTTTCTCACTGTCGGAAAATATATCTTCCGACATACAGAATACAATATAGTATAAATTCATTTTATTTATTAATAAGCCTTGCAATATATTAGTAGTATATTTTAAAACCTTGTTAACTACTGTTTGTAAATGTCTTCTTTTCATTTGTTACAGTTTGCCAATCTTATTTTTGTTTATCTATGTAGTTTATATTGGAGAAAATTCGCCCTAGATTCTCATTTGTTCGCTTGCATTCAACTGGTGTGGTTGACGATAATATTTTCCCCCTTTAAAGGCTGCGTGCTTCCTATCGGAATGATTCAATTGTCATATTCCATAGTCATTAATTGTTGCCTTCTCATTCCCTTGACACCCAATATGGTTGCCTGTTTGACAAGTATTGACAGTGTCTATATACCGAAACTCTTTCGGCTGCAAGTATTGTATATACGTAAATTTATTATTTGATATTACAATATTTAATTTCTAATTCCTCAACGCTGCTATAAATAACTTTAAAACAGTAATCTGTTTGCTTGGTTTGTACAATAAAGTGTCTAGTTACTCTAAGACATCTTTATTTACAATCTGTTGTTTGGTTACAATTTAGTTATTTTGTCTTATTCGGTTTATTGTCTTATTAGTTCGTAATATCTCTCTTTTTCACTATTAGATCGGCACTTTGTCTCCACCAGCAAATTGGCTAGAGTAGCTTGGATATCTGGCACGAATTATAGTTCTTCTGTTCTGGTTAATCATTTAAATGATTTCGTCTTCCACTTCTTGATAAAGCTGTTCTTGCATTTTCCTTCTTTTATTGATGACAATGTTAATGCGAGTTATCGCCGCCTCTCTTTGCAGTTCTTCTTGGCCTCTTCTTTCTCGCCTGCATATACCCCTAATTAGGTGCACGCATTTATTCAGCACTGTTAATAGTCTTCTCTTTTGTGTCTACGAGACACAATAGAGGGCGAATGCGGGGTACAGCAACGTAGATCTTACCATTTCATTGTATATATTTTCTTGTTGCTTTCACGGAGATTTCTAAACATATATAGGCAGAGGAAATTTTATTTAAGACTAGTTTCTTGTACCTGGATGAAGTATTCTTCATTCTGAGCACATTGCAAGCTGTCGTGTAGATATATCGTCTATCCTCCACCCTGATATTAGAGAGTAGTCTCGCAATTTTCCATTGTGACCCGTAGATGTTTAATCTATCGATTTTACAGCTGCTATACGAGCTTGCATAGGCGTATTCCTTTAAGGACAAGTGATTATCTGGCTGAAATCTTCGGAGTATTGAATTTTGAGGCAGTTTAGTTCGTGTAGGCCGGGACATTTGTGGTGGATATCTTTTAGAGAGTGGGGGAGAGCCAACCATCATCCTTGCGGGAGGCCCTCATTGAGCGGAAATTTCGGTCCGTCCGCGCACCCCAAACTCACATAAGCCTTTCTCTCCATGATTTTGTCAGAGAGAGTTCCTTCTAGGTTTTTACTTAGGCGCAGTCGTAGGATCTTGTATTGCATACCTTTATCAAACGCATTCGCCATATCCCGACAAACAATGTCCACGTAACACTCTTCTCTCTTTGCCTTGGTGAACCTTTTCCTGATGATATTTACTGTCGTACTACGCTATTTTCTGAAGCCAAACTGATAGGGGTTGTATATGGAGTTCTCTTCCAGGTGAGACATCAGTCTTTAGCTGAAGATCTTTACGAAGAGCTTGCTAGTATATTTCAGCAGTGAAATTGGCCAGTCGCTCTCCCTCAACGTTAAGTATTTCCATACTTTGGGAATAAAATCATTTTTCCCGTTTTATAAGCATCATAAAAGTATTCAGTTTTCAGATTGGCGTTAAAATTATTTTGCATCGATGACATTGGCTGGTACCTTTTGGAAGATTAGCTTTGTGAGCCAGGGCCATTTAACAGAATGAGCAGAGAGCGCCAAGTAGTCTTGTTTTGTTTAGTAATCTTGCCGCCTCCATCGCGCTTCCTTTCCACATGGGGAGGGGGGGGTGCGTCCTAAGTATTTGTGTATTAAGCTCTTCTATGCTGTCACTTTCGAATTCTATGTCGTAATCTTCGTTTTCTTCTTCAGTTATACTGAAGCTTTGTTCCCAATAACTTTCCAAAAATTTCCTCGATGTTTCTTTCTTCTGTCTCGAGGGCTCCTTCTTCTTTCCTTATTTGCGTTTTTTTCAGTCTATCTTTTGAGAGGTCTGATTTTGTTCCAAAATCTTTGTGAGATGCATTTTGATAGAGTTTTGATCGCATCATCCCAGCGTCTCCATTGTTGCTCAACGATCAACTGATTGAGCTCTTCTTTTATTTATTTACTTCGTTGTATTGAGTCGATTAATGCATTTCTGACGTTGATTTAAGAACATCTTTATCTCGTGGTATAAATCCTTCATGTATTCGTTTCATCTCTAGGTTGAGATGGTCATATACTCGAATTTAGGGATACAAGCTCTATCCGTGCTAATAAGATGGCTGTTAAGGTTGTCAAGTAACTCATCGATCACCTCGGTATTGCTTCATCTAATCTGCCTTTTTGTAGTTTTTCTAACTACAGCTGGGACTTTTTTAGTGTTGTTCTTGATTGTATGGAAGATCTCTATATGGCCATTAGATGCTACCTGGACTGGTTCTATATAGCAATTGAACGATAGCTAACGATTAGCCAGATATGCCTCATTTCGTGGTACTCATTCCTCTGACATAGGTGAGGAAGTCAGGTCCAATTCACTGGACAATTTTTATGTCCAGCAAAGTGTAGAGGCTCCTACAAATCCCATTAAAGGTTCTGTAGCCAGACTCCTGACATCTGACATTCAGATTGCTCCTTAATATCGTCGGATTTCTTCTGCCAAATAGGCCACTGAGAGACTGTAGAGGTAAATAGCCTCTCCTTGGCAGTTGTTCCCTGGCGGCGAGGACCAATTTTTCAATGTTGAGTTTGACCTCTATCGTGATATACGATAACTAACTATTTTGAAAGTAGGTTTGAACTGATATAAATCAAACTCTTGAACATGAACTTTCCACGCCCTCATAAGTCCCTTTTCATAAAATTGTGCTAATTAACCACACTATATTCTATGGATATTTATGGTCTAAATATTGTCTTCTAGATGCTCTGATATAGTAGCTACATTTATACTAGTAGCCATATTTATTTAGTAAAATTTCTTTGTTACAAACTAATGATTTCAAAAGGAAAATAATATCATTTCGTGATATTTATATTGATGAAGTGTTACCTGTTAATAAGTGCAGCATTGTCTTTGTTTTTGATTGGAGTTCATATTATTTATTTACTTATAATATTTATATGTTTAGGAAAATCATTAATTAAATTGTGTTGATGACTACGTAATTAATAACTTTTGAAGTTTAAATTTTGATGTTTGTTTTTTAACTCAAATTTCTAATTTTAGTTTAAGTATGTGCTACATGTTATATTTTTAAATAATTTAAGTCTTCTGATAAACGTATATTTTTTTCTTTCCATGGATCGTTTTTAATTATTTGTTAAATTAGTTGGATTAAAGTGGTGGGTTTGTGTTCTGGTCACTAGTCTCTTAGCAATATATCTGATATATCACGCCCTACATTTTTTTCAATAAAAGTCTGCAATAAAAGTTTTGTTGTTGAGTGCAGTAGACCAATTTATTCACTATAATGATATTAATTGTACAATTCTTTCAGTCTACTTCTAAGTTATATTTTTCGATATTTCCCAATTTTATGAATATTTTATATACCAAAGGTTATATTTCACCCAATTTTGCTGAATTCCAATTACAGGTCGACGTCTACATATATATTAGTGTTATTGGTTTGCCTTTAAAATTTCCCTGAGGTCAAAATAAATTCCTGTGTGAAGGAAGATGAGATAAAGGATAGAACACAGAAACATCATCATTTTTATGCCTACGTCTATGAGAATGTTAATGCTTAATTTTTTTTCTCCATTGAAAGATTCTAGCTTGGGAATGCAATTACATGGAATATTCAGGCTTTGCTTCGAATAAGTCAGATGCACTCGATTGTTTACGCGTTTTCGAATCAAGTTCAGTCTTACTTTTTAATAAACTTAAGACTCTTTCAGGAAATACCTTAGATATATCCAATAATTCACTGAATCCAGAGACTTATTTTATTAACCCATCCGTGATGATATACATCATGCGCAGCAGGGCTTACTAACATTGATACAGATCGAGGCACATTTCTAGGATCAACATATAGACACCAAGGAAATGCACCAGGCAAGCAAGAATTATATGTCAACATAGATTAACAGAACGCTTCAATCCCAACATGACAACAAAGGTAAACAATCTTTTAAAGGAGAGAAAAAGAATTAGACAAAAATAAAAGCTTGACACTCCCAAAACTTGAATGAATCCTTGAACTCACTAGGCGAATAAATATGTTAATATACACCAAACAACACTACAGCTCGAAACCATTCCTGTGAACAATCAACCAGAAGAAACAGAATCCCAAGTTCATTCAAATAATGTAACCGGCTAATGACTCTTCTATCAAACTAGCCAATATCCACCAGAAGAAGGAATAGGAAAACACTCACAATATTACAAAAGAGCAAACAGACTCCCTTGCCGCCATCCTTAGTTTATTCCCATCACACTTATCCCAATATAAAATTCCTCAAACTCGCAATAACATGACCCAGATATGTACTTTTGATTATAATACACTGTTCTATAAACTTAAAACACACTTACGCCCTCCTCATCTCTAATCAAATACACTCTCATCCTACCATACCTCCTAAAAAGTCTGATATCGCTAATCTTAATTATAAGCCAAATCCTAGGAAAATAATCCAAAGCAAAACCGAGCCCATTACACCACTCTCTCAAAGCAAACATGGCTTTAGAAAAAAATACTTTACAACAACATTACTCAATGACTTAACAATATAAAATTAGAATGTTTAAACTAAAACGTCCTCATAAAACTATTACTAGTCACAAACCAACACTCAATTACAAAAAATGCGAAGTATTTTGTTGTCTAAAAAGCATTGTCAACTCCTCCATCACAGACACCATTCAAAATATAAAAGCTCCAAAATGGAGTCCTCCCTGGGCCATCCTTAACCTAACTCCCAGGCCAACTCCACTCTAAAGCAATGCTTCTAATTATAACACTAGACCCACCTTTGAACTTTGTTTAAAACCCAAAACATCAATTTACTGAACTAGCTACTCATCATATCCAGTATGGTAACGAACTATACATAATAGAAGCCCTAACAAAATATGAACAGTGTTAAATATTGCCCTCCGCATCTAACTCGATGCAAACAATCACCCTAATTGACCAGATCGAAGCTGAAAAAAAGTATTTCCAATCGCGTTCCAACTAAACATGAAATCTATATAGTTTTTAATATCAATTCTATGATCCTCGCACCAATTACTGGCCCTCACAAATCATACCACTACAAAAAGTCCAAGCAAAACTACGCTCGCAGCATCTAGACCCAGCTTTAACCAGCGAATCAGGTAACAACTTTAGTGTATTTATTGAGGTTTTACTTTCCTTCAAATTGTAATCTTATTGATTTGGTTTGAATTTATTTATTTTTTATCTTAATATACAAATTTCTGTCCTCTATATTGCATTTTGATATTTTTGTTTTTGTTATACACCCCAGTACATTTTTAGCCTAAAGCCATTAATTACACAGGCCTGCGTTTGAAAATTTTTTTATGTTCCCCAGGATTTCTTTGTGGTTTCTTAATAAATCCAACCTCCTGAGCTCAAAAATAAATGTATATTTGTTCAATAAGGTCAGATTTTCTCAGTACAGCATACACCATTTTCATTGAGATTACCTCATTTTTTCTAAATTAAAAAAAAAAAAAACTTTCTCTATCTAATAATGCATTATTACTGTTATATCATATAAACAGGAATACACGTATGTAAACTATAATTCTTTTAATAAACAAAAAATAAAAGAATGCAACATAATAAAGAAAATAATTATAATTTCGAAGAACAGACGCCCTTGACGATTTTCGTTTGTGCCTGTCATCTGGTGCATCACGCTTCAAACACCAACAGTAGTCAGCAAGAATGTTTTCGTTCCATTTACACTGGTACCTGGATTCCATTGTTTTTATGTCCTGGTGGAATCTTTGCCCCTGTTCTTTATTGTAATCCCCGCAGTTGTCGGGAAAATAATCCAGATGGGACAGTAAAAAGTGTATCTTTATAGACATTCGAGCTCCCAAATGTTTGAGACTTATTAAGAGCTGATTGACCAGGGCAACATATTCTTCTAGGCTTCTTTTATTGCCTAGAAAATTGTTAACTAGAGCTTTGAAAGCTTCCCAGGCATCTTTTTCTATGTCCTTCATTGATGCATCAAATTGCTGATCAAGTTCCTGATTTAAGGGCCATCAAAAATTCCCCCATGGAGCTTAGCGTCACTGATTTGTGGACATTTTTGAAGAAGAAATTTAAAAGCTTTGCCCTCTTTATTAAGGGTTTTGACATAATTTTTCATTATGCCTAAGCTTTATATGCAGTGGAGGGAGGAGTATTTTTTAAGGAGGCACTAAAGGTTCAGCTATCACATTGTTTGATCTAATTCTAAATGCTTCTCGTGGAGGCCAAACCTTCTCATAGTGCATACTATCTGCACGACTGTCCCATAAACATAGAAAACAGGGATGCTTTGTGTAGCCTGTTTGCGTCCTAAGCGTAAGAGACACTACCTGAAAAAAATTTAGCACGGTATGTAAATTCAGTGTAATATTTCTAAAAACAAATTCAAAGTAATATTTCTTAAAACAATAAGAATATGAATATGTACTGAAAAATCCTGTATGCCGATGCATTAAATCATCGTATTGGAACTAATCGGATATATGTACATCTTATTTGGAGTTTATTGAGTTATGTTGTATACCTTCTCAATTAGGATAAGTTCCCCATTAACCCAATAGGATGCATTAACCTATAGGGACACACTTCAACCAAAAATATAACTCAAAAATGACTCATGATTTCCAGATTTGCATTGTAAGTTGACCAAAAAGTGTATACAAGTATTAACAATTAAAAATGAAAATGTCAATATCAAAAAGCTTAGAAATGCCAAGTGTGAAATGATCTTACCTTTAAGTCACCACATATCCTCCACTTATAGCTAGAGTAATTTATTGCATCCAGCAATTTTTTCAGATTTTCATAACTTTCAGTAAGTTTGATTGAATGGCCTATAGGAACGGAAGCTATCTTGTTACCAATAATCAGTAACACAGCTTTTAAACTTCTACTGGAGGAATCTATGAACAGTCTCCATTCTAATGGGTTGTAGGGAATTCCAAGGGCCTCACAAGTCCTTTAATATTGGCACAGTATACTAAAGAGCTGGAAGAATGCTGTAAAAATTAGCTTGGAAACTCTTGTTCTCTATTTCTGTACCCCCCTAAATGTTGTTTCTTAAGCGAGAAGATTACTTTTACGAAGTCAAGAGCCAAGAAGTTGTGTATTCGCCTTTGAAACCCCATAGATCCCTGGTCAGGTCATTTAACTAAACTTTAGTGAATGGTCTTGCGACCATATCATGTGTGGAAACCTGATAAGACTCAGATGTGGAAAAATCTTGGTCAACTTCCATATTAATCTCTTCATGTACCTCTATATGTTCAGGGGGAGGAGGTATAGGAATTCCTGGGCCATGGGGCAGGGGTTTGATGGCAGAAGGAACATCCGGATATGCCACACTATGTTTATTCTTCTTATTTATAACTGTGGAAAATATAATTGCATATTACATAAAAGAATTGATTTGGAGTTGCAGATAGTACATAAATGTTTAGTAAAGGATATGTTCATGCTGAAGTCAACTATGTTAGTTTTTAATTTTATGCTAAGTCTTTGCATAATAATGACATTTTCAGGAGCCAGTATAATACAGAAAGCTTAAATACTTGATACAATGCTCACCTTTAAGATTTGTCATGCAAAAATAGCAGTCTGTAGTGTGGTCCTTACCATCTCTTCACACCATGGGAACACCAAAAGAGAGGGACTTCTGTTTGCCCTGACTCCAGCGTCTTAAACTTATGTAGCATCCCTTGCAGCAGATATGTGGTGCAAAACTTTTATCTTGATCTCTTAGCCTTACTCCAAAATATGCATGATACAAAGATTTAATTACAGGAGGGATTGTACTTTGCTGCTCTGGAAAAGTTACTTTGCCGCAAACATAGCAAAATCTGTCGGAGCTATTCTTACATTTTCTGTTCATTTTTAACTCAACCACTATTATTATTATTCTTATTATTATAATGCTAAGCAATTTTCAACCTGCAAAATATAAACCTATTTGCATAATTACTTAAAATGTACACAAAATTTACTGCGAATAGAGCAGTGCAAAAACTATTGAAATTTGATGTAATATAGGAGATGTATAAACTATAAAATTATTATCACCCCCTGTATCGCAAAAACTGGAGGTGATAGATAAAAATGGATGACAGATTCGGATTTAGGGGGTCAATTTTATTAAGAAACACTATAGAAAACATAAGGTACATTTTTGAAGCAGACCAGTGTTATCATTCGTCTCATAATTGTTAAGCAACTGTTCTTATATAAATGTTTAATATTCTAGCCTAAAAGATGGGTCTAGAGCCCGAAACGTTAGAAATATATGTTATATTTAGTACTTACTCTCCTTTTCTTGCTGCGCTATTTATATATATATATATATATATATATATATATATATATATATATATATAGAGAGAGAGAGAGAGAGAGAGATTTATATAAAAATATATATGTATTATATGTACTTTTCATTCGTTTGTGAAATTAATGTGATAGGAATAATTATTCTAATATGTAAATTATTTGGGTTCATTAAAATGTCAGAATTTCCCAAATAATGGCAAAAAAATTAATTCCATCGCTGAATCTAAAATCACGCTCATATCCTGTTTCCCTAATACGTATTTTTTTGTCCCTAGCCCTTTATTATTAGATCAAAATGGTTAAATGAAAAATATGGGGTAAATCAATGATGTAGAATTTTATTCTCTTTCGAAATATTTTTTCCGAAAAATGAATGTTTGAATATTTTTAATCAAAGAAATGTTTCTTTCTAATGAAAAGCATGCATCAATTTTAACTCTGCACCAGTGACTGAAATGCAAGGAAATAATTGCTAAGAGTATTGCTACGAGTATTATCTTTAGCAGCATTATTTATTTTAGAAGTATGGTTAAACTCCTATGTAAATGTTTTATGGATGCTTGATAGCTTTAAATGAACGCCTCGATCGCCTGTTCGTATGATCCTATATCAAGGATCGGGTTATTTCTAATGCGAACCTTGGAGGAAGAGACTTTTCGACAATGGTCTAAAGTCAAGATGTGCTGCGAAGAAGCCTCATCTCGCTAGAAAAGCGCCTATGGTTATTCTCCACTTTTGTAGAAAATATAAATAATGGACTCTTGAAAACTTGTGAAAATGATATTCGCTGATAAATCTCTCTCCCGCTTTATTGCGAACTACTGGATTATATCCCTTATTTTGGAGAACAAAAGGGGAACGCTTCCGAATATTGTGTTATGCCCTCTGTAGAGCACACGGACACTCTCCCTGAGCTCAAAATTGTAGAAAGACGTGCTTCATCAGCACCTATTTCCAACTGTCCAGGACCAATATATGGATTGAAACTATCTTCCATGATACTGGCAGTTTTTCAGAAAGCAAAAGCGATAACAAAGTTCCTGGCTTAAAAGAACATGGAATCTTTGGGATTTAGGTGCTGGAACTTACCAGATTTAAAACGCCTAAAAAATTTTAGTGATAATTATATTGGTGATTGATGAGCAAAAGCTCTCCAATTGTGTGCAGCTGCGGGTTTTTAATGGAAAAAAATGGAGCAATATTAGCTGAGATATCATAACAAACTATCGTGCACAGCATGCCCAAACAAATTGAAGCACTTTAGCAAAACGAAAACAAGAGAATTCATTGTAAATATTGACTAAGCAAATCACTTGACTGTATTCATCAATGAAATGGTTTCAGCCTCTATTTTTTCATATTTTACATTCATTTTATGATACAAAATGAGTAAAGAGCTGTAATTTTCAATCGATTGGTTCAATTTTAGGAAGTTTGAATTCAATAATCATATGTACCTTTGAGCAATGCTAAAATAATCATTTTCCTGCGACGCCATTACTCCCTGAAGTTCATTAGCACCGCAACAGGTTTTACATTGACTTTAATGTACTTCTTGCTTACTTCAGAATATCTACATACATTGAAAGAAATGGAAAAATCATTCAGGCCGTTCCCCGTACGGGGCGCGGCGATTTTTCCATCCTGGCCGCCGTGCTGACGGGACTCAGCACCCCGTCCGACTCCAGCTTAGCCTCTTCTTCTTCCTTCAAAACACTTGTTTCCTCGCTTTTCATCCAACCTCTCCCACAACTTTCTCTGGTCAGCCTCTAATTTCACAGGGTAGATGCTGACCTTCTTCTCAAGCCAACCGTCCCGGATCGGGGCTAACGGGGAAAGGGACAATGCTCCCTAACCCCTGAGCTCCGGTTCGGGAAGGTTTTTTTTTAAGAACCTGCTTCATCCCCACTCATACCTTCCTCACATCCCTTTTCCTCTCCTCTTCAGATTCTATCCATTTTTACGCCGTGTCTAAGGTGGAGTCGCCATCTGCCAGGATACCCGGCGGGAGGGGTGGTCCGAAATGGTGGCGCCTGGCTCTGCCAGGCTTGTAAGTACCTCTTGCAGTGCGGCAACTGCAAGAAGTGATGAGCTAATGCGTCCAGTAGCACAAATAGGGTCACCATGCCGAATGATGAAAATAAAAAAAACACAAACCCCCAACTTCCGCAAGAACATCAACGGAGCCACCCTCGGGCAGCTCCACCGAGGAAATGGAGGTCTTCCCCGTTGTGTTGCGCAGGGGACCCTCCATACTTCTTTAACCGGAAAGGAGGCTTACTCCTCTCCTACGCCTACGGGTGTAGGGGACTCCCTCTCACCCTTTAGTCTGAAGGTGCTTTGAGGCACCTCCCTTATTCCAGCGGCAGTCCCTTCTTTGCTTTCTAAGGGGACTGCCAAGAAAGCCAGCAGGCAGCCCATTGCCGACCGCCCCTTGTGTAAGCGGCTAGGTAGAGCAAACGCCTTTAGGGGGGAGAGGGAAGCCAGGCCCCTTCGGTCACTTCCCTGGAAAGACCTGCTGGCAAGAATATTAAACCTTGCCGGGGTCAAGGCCTGTGCCTCCCGAAAAAAGACTCATGACGCTGCCAAAGGGACCTGCGAAGTCCTTAGAGGGGATGGCCAACTGGAGGCCCCTCCTGTGATAGACATGTTCCTTGAAGAAAACCAGCCTCAGAGGGTAGCGCCTTGCATGGGGGGGAATCCGGGCTCAGCGTCAAGCACCGAACCCGAATCCGCCCCTATGCAAGGTCCTCCTCAAACGGCTGGGGATTCTCAGGCAGTACAAGGAGGGGAGGGATCTCTCCCAGATGATGCCCCTGCGACCACCAGAACCTTCTCTATTTCGAAGAAGGACCTGGCTGAGGCCGGTACATTGGCCTAGGGGCTTTTACCAGCGGGGGTGAGAAGCGGGTTCATTCCCCGCCCTCCTCTCCAAAAAAGAAAAAGACCAAGACCAGGAAGACAAAGAAGACTTGGGGCTCCTCTTCATCCGAGGGTGCTGCGGGGTCGGATGGGTCTGCTGCCACTCGGGCAAGCGACCAAGCCGAGATCGGCACATCCACCTCCTCTGCCCACCCCGGTTGCGGAGCCCCTGACTAAGACCAAAATTGCACAGGGTGGAGCCTCGATATAATCGGGGCCCCTCATTCACAGGTTTTTTGGCGTTTTCGAGCCCGCTGGCTTCAAACGCTTCCTCGTTATTCGCTCCACTGATGGCACCATGTTATCCAAGGGCAATATAATCCATCAGAGGAGGCCGAAGGTGACCCGTTTCTCGGACGGAAGCCTTCTGGCGAATGCGGCGAATCCCGCCGAGGCAGCCAAGATAAGTACTCTTCGGACACTTCATAAGGCAGCCCGGTGAGTGTGACGCTGCACTCTACCATAAAATTTTTGAAAGGAGTAGTTTATGCGAGGGAACTCGTTGACTACTCCATTAAGGACATCACCCTAGAGCTGGCCGACCATGGGGCAGTCAAGGTCGAACGTGTGATCAGAAAACAGGGAGGCGCCTCGAGACCCACCCCTACACTCTTCGTCACGTTCGACTGTGACAAGCTCCCCGAGTCGGTGCGTGCCGGTTTTTACCGCTACCGCATGAAGGCATTCATGCCATTGCCACAGCGGTGCTATAACTGTCACCGCTTCGGCCATACAAATCGCTCATATAGACGTGCAAAGTCGGGGTCACCTGAATTCTGTGTAAATTGCTCCAAGGTCGCACACGATAAGTCCAAATCGTGTGTGGCTAAGTGTGTCAATTGTGGAGAGCCGCACCCTGCTTCTTCGAAGCAATGTGGTGCATATCTTTTTGAGAAAAAAATCCTGGCCGTTCAGGCCCAGGAACGACTCTCATTCCGCGAGGCTAAGGACTTGGTCCTGGCGCGCCCGGCTCTGCCTGGGACGTCATATGCCTCAATAGTTAGAAAGATACCCTCTGCTCCTGGCCCATCCAGGCCAACGAGCACGGTTGTTTCCGCACCCATTCGGAGCCCTTCTGCGGGCTCTACCCAACCCGGGCGCTCCCCTGGTAAAGCATCCGGCAAAAAGGGTTCATACCCAGCCCCGGCTAAAACAAGGGCTCCCCGCTTTTTGCCCAGCGTGACCGTTTCCCGTAAGGCGAAATGGCCACGCGCCTCCACCGATTCGTTAGACTCACAGGAGGCAAGCACCCTGAAGATAGTCTCTAGGCCATCTTCCGGGGTTCCCTAAAGCTGTTCCCCGAAATGAGAAAGCAACAAAGGAGCTTCGGCTCCTCCGCCCACGTCCCGAGGTGAAGCCAGTGGCTCGGAGACAGTGGTTCCTCGAAAAAGGGCCCCCATGCCTCCGAAGCCACCATCGCCTAAGGTTTCGAGGCCACAGCCCCTTCAGCGCTTTGTCTGGTCCACAGTGCCCGGGGTTCTGCCCCCGGGAAGCGTACTGCCATTCCCGTGAGGGGCTTAAGTTCAAGGCGGGCCCCCGCGTCTCCTCCGAGCTAGGCCTGGAGGGCCTATTCCTTCAATGGAATTGCCATGGACTCCGGGCAAACTAGGAGGAGCTGCGGAGGCTGGTCTCGTCCCGTTCCCCGTTACCTATCTTTTTGCAGGAGACCATGCTAAGCGCGTGCCCTTTGCCTGCCATCCCGGGGTGTCAGGGTCTTGCGACCCCACCACCGCGGGATGGCCGGGCTGGGGGATGCACGGTTTACACCTTGCATGATGTCTCCGTTTTTTCTTCCTATTTAGATACCTCCTTTCAGGCAGAGGCTGTGCAGCTGCACCTGGATAGAAGGTATACTATCATTTCTGCGTACATTATACCGTCAGCTGACTTCGACGCGGACTACTTCGGCCGCCTTGCGGCACGGTTCCCGAGGCCCTATCTCTTGCTTGGAGATCTGAACGGCAGGCATCCTCTCTGGGGAGATTACTCCATAAATCCCAGGGGACAAGTCCTTGCCAATCTGATCGAAGAGTTTGAGATGGGTGTCCTAAACGTGGCTGAGTTTACGCATCCCCTTTCAAGAACCGCTTCATTTTCTTGCCTTGACCTATCTTTGTGCTCTTCGGAGGCACAGCCTGATTTTGATTGGGGGCTAGTCGATGACATCCATGGTAGTGATCACTTTCCCATTCAAATGTCATTTTCAGGGCAGCTGCCGCTTAAGAGACCACCTCGGTGGTGCTTGGCGCGGGTGCGGTGGCCTTCATTTCAGGAAATGACTGAATTCTCTATCTCAGTCAAGGAGTTTAGGTCAGTAGATGAGGCCATTGAGTTCTTTTTCGGCAACCTCATCGCCGTGGGCCTGACTACTATTCCTAGGACATCTGGCCGTTTTTCACGCTGACCACTTCCATGGTGGTCAGCCGAGTCTGAGACAGCCCTCAAACAGAAGCGTTATGCCTACATGCGCTATAAGCGCCGCCCAAACGATTTCACTGTCGCTAAACTTCGTCGGGCTAGGGCTAGGTTCCGGTATATTTCGAAGCACGCCCGCTGCTCTTCTTGGTGGGCATACGTGTCTTCACTTAACGGGAAGACTCCTTTAGCTGAGGTGTGGAAGCGAGTCAAAAGGATTCGGGGCAAGTTCTCGCAGGACCCCCCTATCGTTCTCCAGGAGAATGCGACCGCTGTCTCGGACCCCGCGTCCGTGGCGGAATCCTTAGCGACCGCTTTTTCCACATTTTCATGCCGGGATGCTGCTCTGCCAGCTTTCAAAGTGTGTCGTGATGTCGTGGAAGGCCGCCGACTGAACTTTACCTCCAGAGGCGGAGAACCCTTCAACGACAAGTTTACTGTGAGTAAGTTGCGTTCCGCTCTCGCTTCGTGCGCGGACACCGCCCATGGTCCGGACGATGTCCCGTACGCCATGCTTCGACACCTGGGTGAGCGAGGCATAGCCTTTCTGTAAGATTTGTTGAAAAGGATCTGGGTGGAAGGTCTTCTTCCAGACTACTGGCGAATCGCTTCTATGCTCGCCTTTCACAAACAGGGAAGAGATCAATCTATTCCGACCGGTTTCCGCCTAAGCTCTCTAAACTCTTGCGTGTGCAAGTTAAGGGAGAAATTGGTAAATGTTAGACTAGCCTTTTTCCTGGACAGCGGAGGCCATCTGTTTTTCGCACAGGTCCGCTTCCGCAAGTTCCACGCCACGTCGGATGCTCTGCTCCGACTGGAAAATGCCGTCTGCCTGGCTTTCCTTCGTCAACAGCACTACGCCATGGTGTTTTTCGATCTGCGGGAGGGTCATAATACCGCATGGCGATATGGTATCATGAAGACTCTCCGCACAATGGGGTGAGGGGACGCCTCCCCATGTTTATATCTGAAATTTTGTGAGATCTTCGATTCCGCGTACGGGTGGGGGGAGCCCTGTCCGGCCCAAAGGAGCAGGAAGAGGGTGTCCCGCAGGGAAGTGTCCTCAGTGTCACACTCTTTGCCCTGAGCATCAACGGCATCACCTCGCGCTGCCTGAAGATGTTTTCGCTACGCTCTACTTGGACAACTTTTCGATCTCTTTTGGCGCGGCCCAGATGCCAAGTCTGAAGCGTGGACACCAACAGGATTGAACCGCGTCTCTCGCATGCCGATGCGCACAGTTTTCAGTTTTCCTTAGCCAAGACTAAGGTGGTGCACTTCTGCCGCCATCCACGGCTTCACCCAGACCCAGAATTTTTCTTAATGAGGTGCGCCTGGATGTGGTTGAGTCGCACCGTTTCCTTGGTCTTGTATTCGACCGACGCCTTACCTGGGACGCTCATATTCGCAGCCTTAGGGTCTCTTGTACCCGCACCATGGACATTCTCCGTTCCGTGACGTTGAGCGCTTGGGGCGCAGATAGGACAACTGCCTTACTTTTGTATCGATCCTTTGTTCTTTCGAAGCTTGACTACGGATGCGAGTTTTATGTATCCGCAGCCGAGCGTTTATTGCAGAATGTGGATTCGATCATTACACCGGCCTTCGCCTTGCGACCGGTGCCTTCCACACTTCCCCCATTTAGAGCCTGTGGGCCGATGCTAGGGAGATGCCACTCGCTTTGCGCCGCGTCTAGTGCATCACCCGCCAGTACGTGCGAGCCCGGCGCCTCCCTCGTTCGTCAACATTTCTCACTGCTTCCGCAGCTGATCTCGATGGTGCCTATGCCGAAGAGAGACGCCAGTCTTCCCCTAAGCCCTTTGGGTTTAGGGCTAGGAAACTCCTTTGAGAGGTATATATAGCTCTCGGGCCGGTGGTGCCCCTGGTTCTGCCCAGGACGCCACCCTGGAGGGTACCACATTTGGCTATTTGTCGATACGCCTCTGCTCCCAAAGCTTGTACGGCGCTGGGAGTATTGCGTTCGACCTTTTTGGAGCACACCTCATGTCACGCTGAAACCGTGCCAGTGTATACGGATGGCTCCAAGTCTCAAGAGGGAGTCGGCTTCCACGCCGTATCTCCTCTGTTTGAAGTCAGCGGGGCTCTACCAGGCGCAGCGTCTGTCTTCACGGCGGAGCTGGTGGCAATACATCACTTGGTACGGGAGATTACGCGACGTGCCCGGTTTGAAGACCGGATTGTGATCTATAGCGACTCACAAAGCGCCTTCAGTGCTCTTGGGGCATTGGAATCTCCGCATTCCCTGGTTCGCGATATCCGTGACGCCACGTTTTTGGCAAGCCGGGTGGATGTCGAGATTATCTGCTGCTGGAATCCTGGACATGCAGGAATTGCGGGGAATGAACGCGCCGATGAGGGCGCCAAAGAGTCCACGAGGACTCTCAAACCGGACCAGCGTTTCGTTCTTCCTCACACCGACTACATGGCAGAAATTCGGTCAGCTCTTCAGACTGCTTGGCAAAGAAGATGGGAGACTGTGGAAGGAAACTTAAAGTTGCGTGCCATTGTGCCGCGACTGTTCCCATGGACCTATCCCCTAATGCTGCGGCGTCTTCAGGTTGCTTTCTGTCGTCAGCGAATCGGACACACTCGTGTGACGCATCGCTATTTGATGGAGCGCTCGACTGTGCCCTATTGCAACAACTGTGTAGTTCCCCAGACTGTTCGGTACATTCTTGTCGAATGTCATAGTTCTGGGTGATCTTCGCGCACGATACCTGTCCCGGTACCGGGATGGGCGGGGTCACTACCGCCTGTCCCTTATACTCGGGACGAGTGCGTGCACATTGACTGGTGGACTTGTTGACTTTTGGGGGCAGCTGGCCTTCTCTCTTTTATTTAACCAGGTTTAATTGTTGTTTTTTTATTGTTATTGTTATTTCTTTTTATGGTTGTTTCCTGTTCAATTTTTCAAAGTAGCCTAAAACTAGGCTGTTTGTTTACGGCGACTTATGCCTAAGTTAGCAGTTGCCAGATGGCCCCTTAAATAAAAAAAATAATAAAAAATGAACATTCAGGCCGTTTCAACGACAAGTTTATGGAATGGATACGTAAAAGTGAGATGAATTTAGGAAGAGTAAAAATGAATGTGATTTAAAGAACGCAAATCACCGAACGAAGAGATACTAATCTCGTAATATTGTTTTAGGAAATCGAAACTATAGGGAGTTTCTTCTTTCAACAATTGGCAAGGAGAACTTTGGTCAAGAAGTTGTTAATTCAGTTTCAGAAAAACATCGGTGTGAATCTGAGGAGAGTGAAAAAGATAAGAAAAAAGTGGAATAATGCAGGTTGAGATTACGAGAGTACGTTCAATCGCAAACCGCAAGTTAAACATACCGATATTAAAAGAATATCATAATTGTTCGAAGATATCCAATACATTATTAACAACGATCTCAGAGACAATCAGATCCATAGCAATAAAAAGGGATTGTTAGGAATCCCTTATCACGTAATTAGTGCATTAGAGTATCTGGTTTTAATCTTCAGATAAAAAAAACAAGCAGAAGCAACGTGCTACGTAGTTTGTGAATGAACTTAACCATTCTCCATAAGCTTGATATGCTGATGCTGTTGTTCTTCTCAGACGAGAAGAATTTCAGCCAGGCCCTGGTGGTTCTCTAGCAAAGCAACCGCTAGCTTGTTCTGTCTCACAAAAATGTAACTAGATTAATGAAACCCATAATCCTGGTCTCCCTCATGGTCCTTTAGGGGGAGGGAAATTGTAGCATGAGCCACGATGGAGCTTCATTGATCTTAACAGAGGGCTAATTGAAGTGCGTCAATGATTTGGTAGTTCATTAGATCCAGAGGATGGCATTTGGAAGGTTGTAAGTCAGGCAGCACGATTTGGCACCTTGCCATACAAGCAATAGGACCAAGTCTTCTCTTAGATAATTTCTTTTACCACATCAGTCCAAACATTTGGCGGTCTAACTCCACAGACTACACCCTCCTGAACTATTATGTGTTTGCAATTATTGTGAACGAGACCAAATTCCCTGCAAGGATCGCCACAGTTTTTATACATTTAAATGGGATGACTTTCGTCCTCGGAATGAATTTCATATTAAATCATAATTAACAATTCCCAAGTAAAAATAGCCTCATTTTTTTGGCTTGGATGAGGAAAACGAGCCGTGTTTCGCCATTTTTATTAATGAAGCTCCGCTGAAAAAGATTAGATTTTTAATTTTCGTGCTTTTTCTAGCAGTCATAATAAATTTTACTTTTTTATACATATTTTATACTGAAAAGGCGCCATTGTTTGCCTATTATTAAGGAAGTACTGTAGCCGTGGACGGGGTTTAATTAAGAGGCCTCTCATGATTTTTGAGTACTTCCTAAATTTGAAACCTTGTGCTTATAATATCTATTTGCTAGTAATTTGATTCTTGCTTTATTTGGTACAGTGATTTTGCAGGTTTAGTTCACTGGTACGTTTTGTGTTTGATATCCTTCACGATCATTGCGATCCTGTGAAAATTTTCAGAAAGATATTGACAATTACGCCAGGGGCAATGCCTCCAACCTGAATAAGCCCGTGTTTTCCTTGGAAACTAAGTCAACCTCTCGGTTCTGTGAATCGACTCATTTTTATTTGGCAAATAGGACGAACTTTTCGGGTAACCTTTGATACGCATTGAGTCTACCTTGAGATACCTTAGGTTTAATAGTCAACTGACTAGCGTGCTTAATTTATTATTATATTAGTTGACCAGCTTTTCTTTTTCTCTTTCTTTTTCTCTTAGAAATGGGATCTAGGAGACAAATTTTCGCAACAGTGAAGAAGGTCTGCATCAGGTTCAGATTCCACTCGAAGATCCTGGTTGAGACCGAAATTTCATTGCATAAAATTCATAGAATAACTCTTCAAATCTTTAACATGTAACTTTGGTAAAAATATCTTTATGAATACACATTGTTTTATTTTATCTTATTTTCAATTTAGGGGACAAATTAGCTATCTCACTCTGTACATATAGAGCCGTCTAAGCCCATGAATTTATTATGGCTAGATAACGACATTTTTCGGCCTTTTGAGAGCTCTGACCGACTAACCTTTTGCATATACATAAATAAATGAATAGAAACAAATACATATACATATATAGCACACTGATTTAACAAGATGGCACAAGCTTTTAACCAATAGCAACAATTAATGTTTGACTACCTCGCAGCATTAAACTATGTACACGGTGAAAGGTGCTCGACATTCTGATAATGTTTGCAGTGCCAACAATAATTCTTCTGACGAGCTCTTTATCTGATTTATTGCGATTTATGCTCAATGTTTTTGGTATGTCCAAATAGAAAGAAATAGATGTTTTGGATCAAGCCAGATTAATGGTAGAGTTAGGGGTCTTTTCCAATCTACACAATGGTGCTCCAAAGCAGAGTTCAGATAATACAAAACATCATTGTACAAGTGTGCTTGAACCGCGCCTTGTTAAAACCACTTTATTCTCCGAACTGCCAGGTGAATATCGTCTAGTCTGGTAAAGTAATGCACTCAATCTGCCTGTAAATCCTGACAGACAGCAGCTTTGCCTCAAACTAAATGAGATGCATATAATTACAAAAAACATTGACAACAAACTATTGTTAGGTTAAGATCCATACAGCATCTGAATTTGCGTGCTCTAAAACGTGATTAGTGGACCTATTAAAACTAGAATGTGTGAAAGAAAATAATCTGGAAACAAAACATGAGAGAGCTACACGCCAAGATGATAGTCAAAAAGTTACAATGTCTAGAATGTCTGATGATTAAAGGTTTCTCAAAACTATGCCAGAGTAACACCTTCCAAACCAAGTCGTGATTCACACCGAAGCATCGTACAATGGGTTAACTGTTTGTGTCTGTATTTTCTGCCATAGCCAAACGATCTATTCTACCATGTGAAGAGGAAAATTATTCTTTGGGACATTTTTTTTATGTTTGCCCTGAATGCTGTAATTTCTCGAGGTTGCAGGTGAAAAATCCTAAACGTTTCGTGCTAATTCATTCTTTTGATTGTGAATATGTGTCAGTTCACCCACTCGGCATTTCTTTCGGGGATTTTAACACCCCATATACCAATTTTATTTTGCTTATTTCACTAGTCTAATATTATACCTAATGCTTCTGACTTGCTGATTGTCAATTTATATACAGATAACGTTTATCATAATTTTGGCGTGTATTCCTGCTTTATTTGAAAGTCATGTGTAAAAAACAAATGAGTAAGATGTCGTTCAAAAGATCAGAGCAATTTATTCTTTATTTCATTAAAGAATTCACTATAAATAATATTGGGTTGATTCTCATAACCAAAACTATTATTCCTTTAATGACGCGAATTTATAATTACAATAAAAAAGTTATCCCCATTATAAAGGAATAATAATGCTTGCTAATGGTAATAATGCCAAGCAAATTTAACACAGAGCAATTATTTAATGAATGGTTCCTTATCTTAGCATATTGAAAAACTTAAAAGAATGTAAGATTAACCAAATTAAAGGTTCTGTGAAAGTATATTGCAATAAATGGAAATTCCGATGAAAGACGAGACCCAAATCTTAATAATAGTCTTTGAATAACAATTTTCAATATAATGATTTAATTTAAATAAATAAAACAAGCCAGATACTTATTTATACTGTAGATGCGATTGAATCCCCCCATCTTAAAAAAATTTGGCCATTATTTTGGTTAATAGAAATAAAGTTTCGATCATCTTAGTTTTCTGCTAAAGGACGATTAATCTTTTGCTAGAATATTTTTCATATCACCTCTTCGGATCAGTAGCAAATAATTCATAAGTTTGGACCGTATTTGACCTTCTATCATTAAACTTAGCCATGAAATGAACTTGGATTCTTTGATTACCTCAATTCCTTTTTGTCCTTTAAATAACACTTTTTCTCTTCTTTCCAAGCTTGAGAAATTTCTAGGTCAGGATTTATTAAGGATAGTTAGCTTTATCATTTGTATTTGAATTCAGAAGATTACGGATCTTCTCTTCGATATAGGAGGGTTCCAAGAAAGTGAGTTACTTTATTTAAGAATTGTGATAAAACGGTCTGAGGCCGCTTTGATTCAGCCTCTATCACATGTTAAAACACATGCTTACCCACGTGTATCCTGCGAGAGGAAGCAGAAGGCGCATTATCGCTCATCAGAGCCAATGTTTAATCAAGGAGGTTCACTCCCCCGTTTTGCCTCCATGCCTCGATCTCGCCAGATTAAATTAGGCTTATGGGCAGATAAGGTATTTTCCCAGGCGCCACCGGGACATATCCCCAAAGTCTCCCACTCAATTATCCCTTACGCCATGGAGATGGCTCCGGCAATTTATACCATAGCTTTTTCCAATTGAAGTAGATCCAGATTATCTTCGCGAGGCATCAAGTCGATCCGGTTTCGATGTGCACCGAGGAACTCTGCCGAGAAAACCCTTATTGTCCAGAAGAGGACAATATCCCTTGACTGCCAAGGATTGTGCCCTTCGAGACGCCAGGTCAACAAGGACCCCCCGTTTTTCAGAAAGAGAACTTTGTTAGAACAGCCATTGTTCTTTGAGCCCATTTGACAAGAAACAGTTCTTACTCCCCCCCCCCTGTTCTTTAGAAAGAGAACGTTAGAACAGCCATTGTTCTTCAAGCCCGTTCATCAAGAAACGGTTCTCGTTCGCAAGACATCACGTCCGGATAATTTAATTGACCCCTTTTTAACGTTCTTCAAGAGAACGCTTGGTTTCAACAATTACCTCCATTGTTCATCTAGAACATCTCCGATTTGCTCTCAATAGGATTGCTCGTACTTCCGAGCCCCACTTTGCTCTCACTCCTCGAAGACAGTCCTTCCCCGAAGAACCCTTCTGCTGGAAAGCGCAATTTGGACCGAAGATTCCTTCGCATCGTCTTCCTCTGCACAACAACTTTGTAATTACATAAGCTGCGCATTAACTTTAATCACTTAACCTTTTGTCAACGCAACCCTGTGCCTTAAATGGTTTAGCGAACCATTGTCTCCCTTTTTTTGTTTGTTTACCGCTTTAAATTTCTCTAAATCTTAATCCTCAGATTAGTCAGATATTCCCATGATCATTTTCATTCACGCTTTTCTCCCGTTTTTAATCTCCGTTTATGTGAACATTTTTTTGTGTTGTTGATAGTTTATTTAATAAAACTCTATTTTGTTAATGGTAGCCGTATCATTTATCCGTGTGCATCGTTCCACTTCTTAAGCATATTAAAGATAAATAAGCCTCTCCAGGCTCTCCCCCTTCTTTTGAACTAACCTCGGTCAATCAGATTACCACGCACTCAAAATATAGAAAATTCCTTTATCGAATAGTTATATATGGTATATCGTCGGGAGCCTATTCTACGACTATCATATAGATTCTGGTAGGAGCAAAAAAGTAACATCTAGACATTGTGATTATGGAAGGATGGAGAAATTGATGAATGGAGAGCTGAATAGAAAAGAGATGGCCGTCTCAATAATTTATTTTAGGGGCAAGAGAAAAGCAGATTGTATGTTAATACAAAGTTCTTTTAACAAATAGAAATTGTAAAGTTAAATAGATAATAGATAATTTTTGACTGAATAAGGTCATTTAAAAAATAAATGAATAATGTTTATGTTTAACAAGCTGGTAGAAGCTAATTTTTAACAAATTATAGCTGCAGAAGTTATAAAACGAGAGAAATTCTTTCTTTCATTTACACTAAAGACGGTAAGGTAATCAACACTTGAGCAGATCTATTCCTCAAACCATTGGTGAAGCCGTCTTTTTGGTTATTTTGGTATGGAAAACTGTCAGGCTTAGTCTCTTTTTCGTTCATCTTTTTCAAGTACTTCTAGCAATGTTGTCTGCTTATTTCTACTTTCGAATCCTTAATTCTTTAGTTAATTTGTCACCTTTCTTTATTCTCTCCTCCATATATTTCTTCACTGCGCCATGTATATAAAATCTATCTTCCATATTTCTCTGAGTTATCACATTTTGTGCGATTTTTCTAGTGTTTAAGTTACACTAAATATGCAATGATTAAAAAACTATCTGTGTTAAGAATGAAGGCATCTTGCTATAGGAGTGCGAAAAGTATAAGAGAAATTCCTTCCAACTCGATAATACAAATAGCAGAAAACCTACTAACAAAAAAACGAACTTCGCCATTCGTGTGGAATAAACATCGGAAACTGAATCAAGAGGTACCTTGATCGAATCTCAAGAGTACCAAAAAATTTTTGAAAATCGCTCAAGAAAGAAAAGAAGATGAAGTACCAACTAAACAAGAATACGGAAGTCAAGGAAAAACAGAAGAAATCGTTTAAAGGTCCACCTCAAAAAAAAAGGAAATTCAGTCAAAAACAAGAAGAAGTCATTCGATAACAAGCAAGAAAAGATATTTAAGTGAAAAGCAAGATGATTAAAAAATAAATAAATAAAATTAAAAGAAAGAAGGAGTCGCACCATATTGCTTCTAGATATGTAGCTAATAATTTTTATTATACATAAATACACCCTTAATCTTATCTAATAATACTTTTTTATTCTACACCACTATCATAAGGCAGATAATGTCCTAAGTATTCATGTGCCTAAAGTAAGCTCTGTTCTACAATTATAAATTCTTTCTCCTGCCAAATAATTGATCATTTCCTCTTCAAAATATTCCACATTAGTCCTTCACTAAGATGTTTTTGTCATGTTTGGGTTAACTTTAATTGCAATACTTCCAGATTCATGCAAAATATTTCGAAGTCTTCAGCAATACTAAGTAATTAAATAACTACCATTCAGTATAATTTCCTTTTGTTTACGCTGTTACTCCTATGTTGAGATAGTTTCTTAAAAGAACTCCTGGACAAAGTTTGGGTAGATGGAATTCTTCCATCTATCTCCTGTTATGTATTTGGTTTTTATTACTACCGAGTACGACAGAAATGAGAATGTGGAGTGACATTATATACAGGAGAGTATGTCAATGTATATTTTTTGAGTTCCTTGTTTCTGTCAGTGTTACTGCTTAGCCATGTGCAACAATGCTGACAATTAAAATCAAGTTAATCCACATCTTGTGTGGTAAGTCGCCTTATGGTGTCTTAATTTTGCTGGCCATTACAGCGGGTGCCATATCTTGTAGATTCATGTGGCTTGGATTCTACATCTTAAATTTTTACTTGTTTCTGTAGAGATATTAAAACTTAATTGAACTTACTAACTCAAAAGTTTAGTCAAATCTCCAGATGCCGGGTTAAGAGGTATATTTTATACATCTGTTCCCTACAAAATTTGTTGAACAGCCTGAAGATGATCAATTGATTTATGCTCGCTTCTTACACCTATGCGTTCCGATGGATAGTTGCACTAAAGTGTTTGTGTTAGTCTGTTAATATTAGTGTCCCTAGTTAATTTCAATTTACTCATAAGACATTGATTGGAATGCATTTCTTTTACACCTCCCCCATTCACTTTTTAAAAAAGTATTTAAACTAAAACTTTGGACTATTACATACACATTCTAATTTCTCTAACTCTGCTCGTACTAGTGAGTGTAGTGAATATCGGAGGTATATGAATTTTTTAAAAGGACCGGTCATTGGCACGAGAGATCATTCAATATGAGTGTGGGAGAAAGAAGGCTCTCTAGCAGACAGCTCGTCTGACAACATCAACAGAATTTTAATCCTAGGGTGTCCTCTCCACTGTGACAAGTTTTCTCTCACGAAAATTTTGGTCTTTTTTCCATGAACTTAAACTTCTCTAAAAGATTTGTCCCCTCGATGTCTATACACGTCTACCTGACCTTCTTCATCACTTAAGTGAGATTTGGAGTAATTTTGTTTATTTGTGTTTAAGACTTCGCGCCCTTTACCTAGAACATGTAAAGTTACCTTCTTTTGTTTTAAGTAATCTTTTGACTTTGTGAGTTGTGTAAAGTTCTAACTATCTTTGGATGAAGTGGTCCAACTATTTAAAAACTAAACTGCCCTGAGACCGATTAAGAAACTTAAAATCTTGAGGATGGCCACTCGAAAATGAAGAGATTATCTTAAATGATTGCAAAATACTAGAAGGAATAATTCAGAACGAGAAAGGTTGAAAAGCCAAGCATACATAACTATTTAAGATTTCCGCACCAAAAACATTATGTAAACAGCACCAGGAATAGGATTAAAATGCCAGAGAAATAGGATCAAGGCATCGAGTGAATTGTAAAAAAACAAAATATTTGATACTCGCGAGAAAAATCCGTTTTTTCTTTTGAAAATCAGGCTGCCCTACGTAGGCAGGCTTTCCCTTCTAAATGATAAATATAATAAGCTGAACTTTGTAAAAATTTGATCATTTCACGATGCATCATTGTATTGAATCTCTCTTTTAGCTATATTGCATTTTGCTTACATTATTATAGTTTTTAAATAAATATTTTGGTCCCAATAAATTTCTAGTAGAAAAAGTGATATTCACTTTACTTTATATACTCTTGTTAAAAAATCTTTAGAAAATTTAAACTATTTCCAAATTGTTAACTTAATGCAGATTTTTAGATATCAATCCCTGATTAGTTTTAAAAAGTATATGAAGATTAAAAATTCAGTTAAAAATAGGATGTGGTGTTTTCAGTGTTCTTTTATCATATCGAGAAACAATTTGTATAAAAGATTTTTGTAGATTAGAGTTAATAAAAAAATTGATTCAGAGGTTTTTCGTCCTTATTCACATAGGCATTGTTGAGGTCATGAGGCATTTGTGTATACACCTGAAATAACGTGAAATCGGTTTTGAGTTTTCCAAAGACAAAAATGTCTAACTAATAGTTAAGTTGATTTTAAAAAGAAAACTCCAGAAATCCAAAGAGGGTAGAAAGGCTGAAACATACAGAAGTAAAAGAAAGTAAAACATGGAAGAAATAGAAAAAGAGTGAATTAATTAAGAAAAACGTTTATACGTTAGTATATTGAATTTCTAGCAGTAGTTTTTTCGTACTTCGAAAAAGCTTATTGCTACTGGAAATCATGACAGAGGAAAACAGTTGCCCCAACTTGTTTAACTCGCGATATAAGACATTGAAATCACCTTAATACAGAAAGCAAATCAAGCACTACTGAAAGTATCTGCAAGGCATCTTCAAATAGCACTCAAGTAATCATTACTGCATGCGAAACCAAAATGTGAGGTAAGAGCTACTCCTATTTCTCATGCTATCTCATCTTTCCTCTTAAACTTCCTGTATCTTCTGAGATTTGTTCTTGATTCAAATTAGTTAATGCATCACAAGACCATGTCACATGAAGGAATAACGGCGAAGGTCACATAATTTTGTGTCTGACTCCAAATACACTACTAGCACTGGCCCTAAACTACAGTAGATGCACATCTTTCCTGTTTTGCCAATCTCGGGGAAGTTCTTTTAACTATTTTACGAAATTTAACGTACGCCAAACACAATGTGAGGTCTTAAAAGATAATCCAGTGATTTCGCGCATTTTTCATAACCATGAGTGATTAACTTTTAGCTGCACACTTGACGGCAATATCTCGGTTATCGAGGACCTTTTTTGGAAACCCTTTGAGACAAACCTCCAAATTCATCTTCCTGTTTTAATGATCTATGTTTAAAAACATCATCGTTAGGTAACTGCATTATTTGCGCTACTTAGTTGCCTCTTGTCGAGGAAATAGATGATGGTAATAACACTCTTTCTGACACCAGTCAATAAGTTTTTCTACCTGCAACTCTCAACCTCTGGACAATATGGGCCTGTCTTCGCATCTAGAGTAGGGCCAGTACAGAGTTCTAAATCATCATACCGCAATCCACTGAAAATTATCTTTAACTCAATCATCGTTGCAACTGCCAACTGTGTATCGCAAATTTAGTCCTTGTCTTCTCCTGTTTATTTTTAATCGCCGATAACCGTAACCCAAACTTAAGGAACATTTTTTCAATGAAGCATTATTTGATCCTTGATATAAAAATTGCACACTAATGGATAAAGTTTTGTAGGCATCCTTCATAGCTCCCTTGATTTTATACCACGAAAATCATTAAAAATCCTTCAGATGCTATACAAAAATTCCTCCCAACACACACTACATACGATCAATTGATCCTTTCGTATACGCTCGGCCTGGAAGTTTGCCCCAAGCAGAAATAAATTTGGGTAAAGTGGAACTGGATGATAAGGAAAGCATTATCAAATCATCTTCTCTCAGTCGTTTTTGACAAAAGGCGATTGGAAATAAAATATTTGTTCGGGGTTCCTTAATCATGAATTACTTCACGAACTCTTAATGTCATTAGCGCGCCCCGTAAGGGGCTCGGCGATTTGCCATCCTGGCCGCCGTGCTGACGGTACTCAGCACCCCACCCGGCCACAGCTTAGCCTCTCTTCATTCCTTCAAAAAACTTCTTTCCTCTCTTTTCATAAAACCTCTCTCACAATTTTCTCTGGTCAGCCTCTAATTTCACAGGGTAGATGCTGACATTCTTCTCAAGCCAACCGTCTCGGATCGGAGCTGAGGTGGGAGGGGACAACGTTCCCTAACCCCTGAGCTCCGGTTTGGGATGTGTTTTTTTAATAACCTGCTTCATCCCTACCCATACCTTCCTCACATCCCTTTTCCTCTCCTCTTCACAATCTATCCTTTTACGCCATGTTCAAGCTGGAGCCGCTATGCCGATGCACTGCCAGGCCACCAGGCGGAAGGGGGGGTCCCAAATGGCAGCGCTTGGCTCTGCTAGGCCTGTAGGCACCTCTTGCAGTGCGGTCAACTGTGAGAGGTGGTGAGCTATTGCGTCCCGCAGAAAATTTAGGGTCACCATGCCCAATGATGTTAAAAAAAAAATCTTCCCCTAATTCCCCCTTGCTCATCGACAGAGCCGCCCTCGGGCATCTCAAACGAAAAAAGAGAGGTCCCATTTCCTGTGCTTGCGCAGGGGACCCTCCATATTTCTTTAACCAGAGAGGAACCTTACTCCTCTCCTACGCCTACGGGTGAAGGAGACTCCCCCTCACGCCCTTCTCCGGAGGTGCTTTCAGGCACCTCCCTATTTCCAGCGGCAGTGTCTCCTTTTCTTTCTAAGGGGACTGCCAAGAAAGCCAGCAGGCAGTCCATTGCTGACCGCCCCTCGTGTAAGCGGCTCGGTAGGGCAAACCCCCTTAGGGGGAGAGAGAAGCCAGGCCCCTTCGGTCCCTTCCCTCAAAAGACCTGCTGGCAAGAATATTAAACCTTGCCGGGGTCAAGGCCTGTGCCTCTCCACAAAAGACTGGTGACGCTGCCAAGGGGACCTGCGATGTCCTGGGAGAAGATGGCCAACTGGAGGCTCCTCCTGTGATAGGCATGGTCCTTGAAAAAACCCAGCCTCAGACGGTAGGGCCTTCCAGGGGGTGGAATCCGGGCTCGGCGCCAAGCACCGAACCCGAATCCGCCCCTATGCAAGGTCCTCCTTAAACGGCTGAGGGCTCCAAGGCAGTACAAGTAGGGAAGGGATCTCCTCTGAGCGGTGCCCCTGCGACCACAAGGACCTTTTTCATTTCGGAGAAGGACCTGGCTAAGGCCGGCTTATCTGGCCTAGGAGCTTCTGTTGGCGGAGGTGAGAATCGGGTTCATTCCCCACCCTCCTCTCCTAAAAAGGAGAAAAAGACAAGAAAGACTAAAAAGACTCGGGGCTCCTCTCCATCCGTGGCCGCTACGAGGACGGATGGGTCTGCTGCCACTTTGGCAAGCGACCAAGCCAAGATCAGCACATCCGTCCCTTCTGCCCCCCCAGGTGCCAAGCCCCTGACTATGACAAAGACGAAAAGTGCACAGGGCAGAGCCTCGATAACATCGGAGCCCCTGATTCAGAGGTTACCTGGCGTTTTCGAGCCCGCTGGCTTCAAACGCTTCCTTGTTATTCGCTTCACTGATGGCACCATGTTGGCCAAGGGCAACATGATCCATCAAAGGAGAGGATTAGCTAGTGCAATTAGTAGAGAGCCGAAGGTGACCCGTTTCTCGGACGGGAGCCTTCTGGCGAATGCGGCGAATCCCGCAGGCGGCCAAGATAAGTGCTCTTCGGACACTTCATGGCACCCCGGTGAGTGTGACGCTGCACTCTAACATGAACTTTGTGAAAGGAGTAGTTTATGCGAGGGAACTCGTTGACTACTCCATTGAGGACATCACCCTAGAGCTGGCCGACCATGGGGCGGTCAAGGTCGAACGTGTGATGAGAAAACAGGAAGGGGCCTTGAGACCCACCCCTACACTCTCCTTTACGTCTGACTATGACAAGCTCCCTGAGTCGGTGCGTGCCGGTTAGAACCGCCACTGCGTGAAGGCATTCGTGCCACTGCCGCGGTGGTGCTATTACTGTCACCGCTTCGGCCATATGAATCGTTCTTATAGACGTGCAAAGTTGGGGTCACCCGAAGTTTGTGTAAATTGCTCCAAGACCGCACACGATAAGTCCAAATCGTGTGTGGCCAAGTGTGTCAATTGTAGAGAGCCGCACCCCGCTTCTTCCAAGCAATGTGGTGCCTATCCTTTTGAGAAAGAAATCCTGGCCATTCAGGCCCAGGATCGACTCTCATTCTGCGAGGCTAAGGAGTTGGTTCTGGTGCGCCCGGCTCTACCTGAGACGTCATATGCCTCAATAGTTAGAAAGGCACCCTCTGCTCCTGGCCCATCCAGGCCAACGAGCACGGTTGTTTCCGTGCCCATTCGGAGCCAATCTGCAGGCTTTACTCAAACCAGGCGCTTCCCTGGTAAAGCTGGCGGCAAAAATGGCTCATACCCATCCCTGGCTAAAACCAGGGCATCCCTCTTCCCCCAGCGTCACCGTTTCCCGCAAGGCGAAACGGCCACGCGCCTTCACCAAGTCATTAGACCAACAGGAGGCAACACCCCTGAAGATGGTCGCTAGGTCAACTTCTGGGGTTCCTAAAGCTGTCCCCCAAAAGGAGGACTGCAACAAAGGAGCTCCGGCTCCTTCGCCCACGCCCCGAGGTGGAGCAAGTGGCTCAGAGACGTTGGTTCCTCGAAAAAAGGGCCCCCCGCCTCCGAGGCCGCAACGCCCGCCTAAGGTTTCGAGGCGGTTGGAGAAAAAGACTCGCATGGCAAGCCCAACCTCCCCCATTAAGTCCTCGAAGGTGACAGCAACTTCAACGCTTTGTCCGGCCAACAGCGCCTGGGGTTCTGCCCCCGGGAAGCGTACGGCCATTCCTGTGAGGGTTTTCATTTAGAGGAGAGCCCCTGCGTCTCCTCCGAGCTAGGCCTGTAGGGCATATTCCTTCAATGGAATTGCCGTGGACTCCGGGCCAAATGGAAGGAGGTGCGTAGGATCATCTTGTCACGTTTTCCGTTAGCTATCTTTTTGCAGGAGACCATGCTAGGCGCGTGCCCCCTGCCCGCTCTCCCGGGATATAAGGGTCTTGCGACCCCACCACCGCGATATGGCCGTGCTGGGGGATGCGCGGTTTACACCCGGCATGATGTCTCCGTTCTTCCTTTCTCTTTTTATATCTCCTTTCAGGCAGTGGCTGTGCAGTTGCACCTGGATAGGAGGTATACTATCATTTCTGCGTACATTCTACCGTCAGCTGACTTCGACACGGGGGATTTCCGCCGCGTCGTGGCACGGTTGCCGAGGCCCTATCTCTTGCTTGGAGATCTGAACGGCAGGCATCCTCCCTGGGGAGATTACTCCATAAATCCCAGGGGACAAGTCCTTGCCAATCTGATCGAAGAGTTTGAGATGGGTGTCCTAAACGTGGCTGAGTTTAAGCATCCCCTTTCAAGAACCGCTTCATTTTCTTGCCTACAACCTATCTTTGTGCTCTTCGGAGGCACAGCCTGATTTTGATTGAGGAGTGGTTGATGACCTCCATGGTAGTGATCACTTTGCCATTCAAATATCATTTTCAGGGCAACTGCCGCCTGAGAGCCCACCTCGGTGGTGCTTTGCGCAGGCGCGGTGGCCTGCATTTCAGGAAATGACTAAATTTTCGAGGAGTTTAGGTCGGTAGATGAGGCCGTTGAGTTCTTCTCCGGCACCTCCTTGCCACGGCCCTGACTACTATTCCTAGGACGTCTGGCCGTTTTTCACGCCTACCACTCCCATTGTGAGACGGCGTTCAAACAGAAGCGTTATGCCTACCTGCGCTATAAGCGCCGCCCGAACGATTTCACTGTCGCTGAATTTCGTCGGGCTAGGGCTAGGTTCTGGTATATTTCGAAGCACGCTCACCGCTCTTCTTGGCGGGCATACGTGTCTTCACTTAACGGCAAAACCCTTTTAGCAGAGGTCTCTAGGCGAGTCAAAAGGATTCGGGGCAAGTTCTCGCCGGACCCCTCTATCGTTCTCTAGGAGAATGGGACCACAATCTCGGACCTCGCGTCCGTGGTGGAATCCTTCGCGACCGCTTTTTCCGCATTCTCTAGCCAGGATGCTTCTCCTCCAGCATTTAATGCACGTCATCATGTCGCGGAAGGCCGCTGGGTGGACTTTGCTTCCAGAGGCGGGAAACCCTTCAACGACAGGTTTACTAAGAGCGAGTTGAGCTCCGCTCTCACTAGGTGCACGGACACTGCCAATGGTCCCGCCGATGTCCAGTACGCCATGCTTTGACACCTGGGTGAGCGAGGCATGGCCTTTCTGTTAGATTTGTTCAACAGGATCTGGGTGGAGGGTCTTCTCCCAGATTCATGGCGAATCGCTACAGTGCTCGCCTTTCGCAAGCCGGGTAGAGTACACTCTACTCCGACCGGTGTCAGCCCAATCTCTCTTATCTCTTGCGTGTGCAAGTTGATGGAGAAATTGGTAAATTTTAGACTAGCCTTTTCTCTGGACAGCGGAGGCCATCTGTCTTCTGCACAGTGCGGCATCCGCAAGTTCCACTCCACGTCGGATGCTCTGGTCCGACTGGTAAATGGTGTCTGCGAGGCTTTCCTTGGTAAACAGCACTATGACAAGGTGTTTTTCGATCTGAAGAAGGCCTATGATACCGCATGGCGATACGGTATCATGGAGACTCTCCCCACGATGGGGGTGAGCGGACGCCTCCCAGTCTTTATATCTGAATTTTTTGCGAGATCGTCGATTCCGCGTACGGGTTGGGGGAGCTCTCTCCGGCCTAAAGGAGCATGAAGAGGGTGTCCCGCAGGAAAGTGTCCTCAGTGTAACACTGTTTGCCCTGAGCATCAACGGCATCACGTGTTGCTGCCCGGAAAATATTATTGCTACGCTCTACGTGGACGACCTTTCGATCTCTTTTAGCGCTGCCCAGATGCCAACTCTTAAGCGTCGACTCCAACAGGCATTGTCCTCCGTATCTCGCTATCTCGAAGCGCACAGTTTTTGGTTTTCCTTAGCCAAGTCTAAGGTGGTGCATTTCTGCCGCCATCCACGGCTCCACCCCGACCCAGATTTGTTTCTTAATGGGGTGCGCCTGGATGTAATTGAGTCGCACCGTTTCCTTGGTCTTGTATTCGGTCGACTCCTCATGTGGGAGGCTCATATTCGCAGCCTTAGGGTCTTTTGTACCCGCGCCATGGATATCTCTGTTCCGTGACTTTCAGCGTTTGGTGCGCTGATAGGGCTACTGCCTTACTTTTTTATTGATCCTTTGTTCGTTCGAAGCTCAACTGCCGGTGCGAGTTTTATGCATCCGCAGCCGAGCGTATATTGCGGTAGGTGGTTTTATTCCACCACACTGGGCTCAGCCTGGCGACCAAAGCCTTTTGCACTTCTCTTATTAAGAGCCTGTTGGTCGATGCTGCGGAGATGCCAGTCGCTCTGCGCTGCATGCTGTGCATCACTCGCCTGTACGCGCGAGCACGGCGCCTCCCTCAGTTGCCAACAACTATCACTGCATCCGCAGCTGATCTCGACGGTGCCTATGCCGCCGAAAGACGCCAGTCATACCTTGAGCCCTTTGGGTTTATGGCCAGGAAACTCCTTCGAAGGTAGATATAGCTCTCGGGCCGGTGGTGCCTCTGGTTCTGCCCAGGACGCTACCCTGGAGGGTACCAAATTTGGCTATTTGTCGCCTCGCCTCTGCTCCTAAAGCTTGTATGGCGCCTGGAGTATTGCGTTCGACCTTTTTGGAGCACACCTTGTGTCACGCTGGAACCGTGCCAGTGTATATAGATGGCTCCAAGTCCCAAAAGGGGGTCGGCTTCCACGCCGCATCCATTCTGTTTGAAGTCAGCGGTGCTCTGCCAGGCGCTGCATCTGTCTTCACGGCCGAGCTGGTGGCAATACACCACTCGGTACGGGAGATTACGCGACGTGCCCGGTTCGGATACCGGATTGTGATCTATAGCGACTCACAAAGCGCCCTGAGTGCTCTCGGGGCATTGGAATCCCCGCATTCCCTTGTTCGCATTATCCGTGATGCTACAGTTTTGGCGGGCCGGGCAGATGTCGAGATTATCTTCTGCTGGGTTCCTGGACATGTAGGAATTGCGGGGAATGAGGGCACCGATGAGGGCGCCAAAGAGTCGGCGAAGACTCTCAAACCGGACTAGCGTTTCGCTCTTCCTCACACTGACTATAGGCAGGAATACGGGCAGCTCTTCGGACTTCTTGGCAAAGAAGATGGGAGACGGTCGAAGGAACTTAGAGTTGCGTGCCATTGCGCCGCGACTGTTCCTATGGACCTATCCCCCAATGCTGCGACTGCTGCAAGTCGCTTTCTTTCGTCTCCGAATCGGACACACTCGTTTGACACATCGCTATTTGATGAAGCGCTCGCCTGCGCCCTATTGCGACGACTGCGTCGTCCCCACGATTGTTCGTCACATTCTTGTCAAATGTCCCAGTCTGGGTGATCTTTGCGCACGCTACCTGTCCTGGTACCGGGATGGGCGGGGTCGCTACCGCCTGTCGTTTGTACTCGAGACGAGTGCGTGCACATATACTGGTGGACTTGTTGACTATTTGGGGGAGGCGAGCCTTCTCTCTTTCACTTAACTAGGTTTAGTTGTTTTTTTCTTATTGTTTTGTTATTGTTATTGTTATTTCTTTTTATTGTTGTTTCCTGTTCAATTTTTTTAAAGTAGCCTCAAACTAGGCTGTTTGTTTACGGCAAATTATACCTTAGTAGGCAGTCGCCAGATAGCCCCTCCCCCCCAAAAATTATTACCGCGAGCAACTTGTACCCCTGCTCACTCGTAATTAACTAGTTAAGGGAATTGTTGGGTGAGCAGCTAAGAGATTGTCGCTGGTTCTGATTAAATCAAGTCAATGAACAGGTGCAATCGAGTTGAATTGCATAATTTAAAAATCACCACAACTTTGGAGGACGTAGTTGGGGTTAAGTGATTCTTACCAATTTGTATGGTCAATCAAACACAATAATATATTTTATATCAAACCATTTCGTAGTAGTTTTGGTAAAAGGGACAGGAGCTAATTCCTGCTAGAAAAGTAAATCGGCGCATGCAGAAAAATTGTTAGCAGATGCATAATGAAGTTTTGTCAAATATCATATAGAAGGAAGAGTTGACTTTAGGGTTGTGAGGAAAGTGTAACATCATGAGCACAGGAATTGCCTCCCCCCCAATCATTAAAGACAACAGAAACTTAACGCTGGCCTTTAAACACATTCAATCCTATGCATCTGCCCGGGTATTTCTGACAAAGACCGTGCTTTTAAAAATTTACTAGCTCAGGAAAAGATGAGTTTCGACTACTAAGGAACAGCTCAGTTCCTTTTCTACTCAGTCCAAGCAAGGCAATTTTGATTTTGTCTTTAGTTTCAGAGTGCCCTGGAGTGTATTAAGAATGTGGGCTAATATAGTTCCTTTCCTGAAAGCAACTCTGAGCGGTGTCTCTTTAAGCACTCTCACCATAATCTTCTTAAGACTGCGGTTACCCCTTTAGCTTGTGCCCCTTTTTCTACCATATTTTTCCCTTCTATTCCACTTTTCATTGAGATTGCGAAAAAGAAAACTTTCAGCAGTATTCTGTCGATGATCGTCCTAAGTAAGATATTGTGTATAGTTTGAATAGTAATTTAGTTATACTCGAAATGAAAATCTTTTCAATTAACCTTTTAATTTTCATGAGATTAAAATCATCAGCATCAACATTATAACAAAAGAGCTTAAGATATTTTAAATTACGTAGAATATATATAGAATATATAAAAGTTTACTTCAAATAAATAAAAGAAAGGTACTGATTGAGCTTTTTCACGATATTCCCTTTTTTTAGGTAAATCGATGCATATTTAACATGGAAAAAGAAAACACTTTGCGTTCCAAGTGCAATAGTATATTCTCATGAAAATTTACACACAAATTAAACGATATGTATATAGTTTCCAAATCATTTAAAATGGCTTACTCCAAGTGGGATCAAATATGGTTGCGTGCCCTGGTTTTTGAGTAGATAAAAATTAATGACATTATATCTACAATGGTGCTACTCAGAGAATATAGCTTTTTGTGAGTAGCCTTGTTCACATCGCTCTCACCATTTACAAGAAATAATCTAAGGGGTTGCAGTCTTGAAAGCTAAGCGGCAAAAATTCCGGTGAACAATGGTGCGGCATATGGTTGAACAACCACCGCTTTTTCCTCTTTGCCGTGTGTGCGAGACCAGAGTCCTACTGGAAAACGTAAGGCTCTACCCCTGCTCGCTGATCCATTCCATGCTTGATTTCAGTTTCAAGCAATTCAACATAAACAAGTGAATTTACCTTATCCACAGAACGCTAACTATGGGTAGGAGGTACCTAGAGCAACGACGTTATTGTCAATGCGTATGGTTCCCACGCTGCGAGGGTGCTCAGTACCTGCAGGTGCTTGCTCGACAGTGTAGGAGAAGGTCATGTCGTCTCGCATTCTCTAATTCCCCGTGCTGTAGGCCTACGTTTGGGTATGACATATCCGTGGTGGATGATACTGGGTGTTTTGCACGTCGGGTGGTACATACCCGTGGTTAGTGTTTACGTTTAATTTTAGTGATCGGCGTAAACAGTGTTTGTGTATTACTTACAAATATTTTTTACCGTTTCAGATTACAGGTTTATTGAACATGGCTTTGCGTAAGAAATCAATTGCACAGAGTGAAATAGACAATATTTTATTGTACAGTTTTGATGAAGAAGCTAACATTGTGGAGCGTGAAAGTTTTTATGACAGTGACATTGATGCTGAATATGTGTTACAACCGGGTGACAGTGAAAGCAGTGACAATATTGACTTGGATGATGGACCACCAAGAAATAAAAGAAGGAAGGTAGTGCGAAGTATCCCTGCCTTGCCTGTAGCAGGCCCTGGTGCTCAACCTGCTACTGCCCCTGTTACCTGCCCTGATGCTCCACCTGCTACTGCCCCTGTTACTAGTCCTGCTGCTCCACCTGCTACTGCCCTTTTTGCTACCCCTGCTGCTCCTCGTGAACGACGACACCGTGTACCTGCAACCAATCCTGATGAGCTGGTTGTAAACTTCTCATAGCTACCATTAAAACTAAAAAGGAATTTGTGTGGAGCACAAGGCCATATTGAACAGCATCAGGACGTACTCCTGCAAGCAACTTATTGCAAGATTTACGACATGACCCCACTCAACAAGCTTCCCAAGCCTACATCCAAAAGAAGTGTTTCTCTTTGTTCTTTGTGGATAAACTTATCAACGAAATTGTGCAGTAGACCAACCAAAAAATATACATTGATGCAGCAAAGTACAAGCAACAGAAGGCCACAGTACATCGCACAACACGTAAGGAGATACGTGCCATATTCGGGGTACTCATATTTAGTGGCTACAGGAGAGACAACCACCTTTCCACTAAGGATATCTGTAGCCCTACAGTTGGTGCCAATTTCCATAGGGCAGTCATGTCTGAGGGGTGCTTTATTTTCCTCATCAACCGCATACAGTTTGATAACTCCAATATCAGAGAACAACGAAGAGAAACTGACAAATTTTCCCCAATCGGGAAGGTGTGGAATGTTTTCATTGAGGGCTGTGGCACCCACTATAGCCCACACGAGTTTCTGACTGTTAAATAGCAGTTGCTTGCCTTCTGAGGCAACTGTCCATTTCGCATGTACATCCTAAATAAACCAGCGAAGTAGGGCATCAAGATCGTGACGGCAAATGATGTTAAGAGCAAGTACATGCTGTCAAGGATCCCCTATCTTGGGAAGCAGTGGACACGGCCGAAAGACGGGCAAAACTTCGGCCATTCCTTTACCAAGGACCTGACACAGCGCTTCTACAACACCAACAGGAATGTGACAACCGACACTTGGTTCACCAATGTGCCTCTCATCCAGGATCTGCTACACACACGTGGGATGACGATGATTTGGACAGTCACGGAAAACAAGTCTGAGATACCAGGAGAGATGAAGGACAATCCACACGGACACCAGGTTCAAGTACTTTTTTATTCACAAAGGACATGACACTGGTGTCGTAAGTGCCTGAGACCCCTTCTAGCAAGAAAATTGTCTTCCTCCAGTCTTCATTGCATGGAGATAATTCCTTGGCCAGCAGTGGTAGTGGACGAAAGTGGGAGTGGACACTTTTAACCAAATGTGCTGCCAATATTCGTGTGGCAGGAAGACCAAGAGATGGCCACTCTGCGTATTTTTCGGGAAGCTGAATGCTGTGGTCATCAACTCCTGGATCATCTAGGGTGAAAACATACAGAAACCAGGTGGCACACACATTCAGAGGAAACAATTTATGCAGGTGTTGGTGGCTATGGAACTGGGCAAACCCTGGGCAAACTCTGCCGAGGCAGCTTATGAATCATACATACACTATCTTTGAGCTGCCTAACCCCGCTGGACATTCACAAGATGCTGGACCACCTAGAGCACAGATGAGGGAGGCCATGGTGCGCTGTGTTGTGTGTCCTGCCAACGAGCTGTGTGTCTCAATCACTACTACACCACCTGTGACAACTGTGTATGAGGCTGAAGTAGGTAGAAATGCACCTGAAGACTTTATTTACTTGTACATATATACATAGTCAATTGCTGCTGTAATTTCAGTTCAAAATAAATAGTTTTGTCAAAGCCATTTTTGGGGTCACTAAAAATAGGGCCTTTTTCAAACTTTCATCCCTACAGAAGCCGCAGCAGCTCTTGTTCAGTACTCACTTCAGCAGTTACTCACAGAACCTGGGAGGCCGTATTAAGAGTATTGAAGCAATCTGATTATTTTTAGGGGGAGAAGGGAGCAGAAATTTGTAAAAAATTTCCTATTTATAGCAATATTATTCAGTACATGATTGTCACACCGAAATAATACATTTTCAGTTTTTCTTAATCTTAGTTCAAAGTTTGAAGTGCCTTAATATAAATCTATTCCATTAAAGCTTTACAGTTTAATATATATATATATATATATATATTCAAATCGGGTATGATATACCCATAGTTAGTAGTGGTGTGTAGTGAACTGTTGGTTAGTGTTCCATAGTTTAGGACCCTAGGGAAGAGGTGAGGAGGAATAAATTGCCCCTCGCTGCTTACCACGCAAAAACTATTTAGGGGCGGGAAATTTCCTGTGCTTTATCGTAGGCATCCTTCCTTATTTATTGTAGTAATAATTCCGTTTTACTTTGTAACCGAGGTGCATTGGGTAGTTAAACAATTTCAGAATTTCCTTTACTCTGTCTGGCCGCGAAGGGCCGCAAATATGACGTACCGTTTTTAGAATTCAACTATCATTCTGAGAACAACCCGCCTATGCTGTTACCCTCATAAGGAAAAACTTTTACTGCGAATGTCCAATGTCAAGTTATTGACGTTACATTAGTGCAGTCATTAATCACCTACTTGATCGTCTCCACTCTTTCCTCGGCATATCAGGCGCCGTGCTTGACTGGTACCGCTCTTACCTCTCGTCTCGTACCCAATCCGTTGTGCTTGACGACGTTTCATCCAATTCTACCACCATTCGCTTTGGAGTGCCACATGGCTCTGTCCTTGGTCCTCTACTATTTTGTATCTACCTTCTCCCTCTAAGGTTCCTTCTCCGTAATCTCGGTCTATCCTTCCATCTCTATGCTGATGACACTCAAATTTTCTTTGCCTCATCCTCACGTCTCTTCCCTACTCTATCACTGACCTCCAGGCTGCCTACTTCTCCATTTTTGAGTCGCTCTCTACCAACTTCATTAGGCTTAATCACACTAAAACTGAGGTCGTCCTCGTCGGCACCCCTGTTTTTGTCAAAATCTAAATTTCTCTTTTTTTTGCCTACTTTGGGCAGTAATACTATCATTTTCTCTGACTGCGTTAGGAATCTGGTGGTTGTTTTTGATGAGCATCTCTCCTTTAAGCCTCATATCCGCAATGTCAGCAAATCCTCTCTATGTTTCCTTCGTAACTTCCCTCTCATTCGCTTTCCCTTTGATCGCCAAAGTCTTGAGACTGCTGTTCATGCCTTCATCATCTCACGCCTTGACTACTGTAACTCTCTGCTTGTGAGTCTGCCATCCTCCTCTCTCCGCCCCCTTCAACTTGTACAAAACTATGCCAGCCGGCTTCTCCTCCGTCGCCTTTGCTTCTCTTCCTACAAACCCTTGCTGCATAAAATGCACTGGCTTCCTGTCAGATTCTGTACTCACTTCAAGTTACTTCTCTTCACATTAAAGGCCCTAAACAACAAGGCCCCGTCTTACCTCTCTCCTGCCCTATCGCCACGCCATGTCTCTCGGGCCCTTCGGTCATCACATGAACCTCTTTTGAATATTCCCCGTTCATCCCTTTGTTCAATTGGGGACTGCTCCTTTTCAATCTGCGCCCCTGAGTTATGGAATGCTCTTCCTGCTGAAATCAGGTCTTCTCCCTCTCTTACCACATTTAAGCGTCTCCTGAAAACGAAACTTTTCAGAATTGCCTTCTCCCCCTCTCGAATTTCCATTGAATTTCCATTCTCATCTCAGCACAACGTGCGCTCTGGGAAGGCCTCAGTCCTTGAAGAGCGTAAAACAAAAGACTTATTATTATTATTATTATTATCATGTAGCTTTAAAAATTTGTATCGATTCACCTCAATCGCACTGTATAATCCTATTAGCTTGTTCCGCTTTGTAACATTGGTTTCAAGACTTACCGCGAGGTCTGCTTGCTTAACGCGCAAACACTAAAGCTCATGTTTGGATATCTCTCCCCAAGCACTTTATAACACCTCATTACGTCATCAAGGCTTCTTTAAGAGCAGTACTACATCCTTACCGTTTCTAAATCACTGAATCTCTAAAAGTTAGAGGTGGAGATCTTCCTATAAGATTGGGCACAAAGTTTTGGATAAACAATTAGCAAATTCTCGGAAGATATCTGAACATGAACGAATTTATTCGAAGAATTCCAGTCAAAGTTAGTATAATCTCCGCACATTATTTATAAACTCTGCAACTTTCTTTCCATTCAAAATGCTTAGCCTCCCCCTAAAGCTCAGGTGCGTTTCTGCAATCTTCACATAAAAATAATAAAGCCACAGTGAGGCAAGCACAAATGCTTTTTTCTTTTTATAAAAAATAAGCGCCATTTGCAATCATTCAGACAGGTTAAACCAAGCCATCAAGTTAAATTCGTTTAACTTAAAGTATATAGAAACAAACGCAAACTATAAATCCACACAAGCTTTTCTCCGAACAGGTATAAACACAATACATATACATGATCGCTTACAAAATATTATACAAGACCTTATAATTCGCTTTTACTATTTTGTGTTGATATATTTATATGTAAAATAGATGTTCAATGTCTGTAGTTATCTTTTAAGTATTTGACTTCTACCCCCTTTCCCAATAGTGGGTTCAGCACAAGGCTATCATCATTTCCTCAACGCTAAAAAAACATCACAATACTGGGGGTTCTTTACTTTATCATTTCGCCTAGTCATGCTTCATCCCTAGACAGAAGTCCTCAATCTCGCCCCGTCCCAATCTCCATCCATGCATACCTTTTATACCAAATATCTTCCAATTGATCCTCTGTCAGCTCTCATTTCCATAATCAATCCACCCTAATCGCGGTTTTCTATACTTGATTACACTAACATTTGTTATCGAATATCTCTAATTAAGGTATTTCGCCATTCTTCTTAGCTGTCCATAGCACGTTAGAACACTTTCTGTCGCAACCTTATTAGCGCCTTTTTTGCAACATAAGATTATCTTACGCAGTTTGTGTTCACACTATCCAATTATTGCACACAAAGCATATTACCTCAAGATGTCCATTTACTTTCTTCCTAAACTCTCCTTCTCATTTCATACACTAGTCTAATAGCATAAGCTGACGTTGACATCTACTTACTTTTAAGCATCTTTCTTGGCCATTATACAGTCAAACATTTAGCAATCATTAACGCACTAATTCTATTAGTCTTTCTTCCTATTTAAAACTTTGTGGTTACCGTCTGTTTCACATATGCCACTATCACTTACAGTGCATTCTAGATAATCTAAACATCTCAAATATTCAATGGATATAACCAAGGAATCGGTTATTAGCCTCAACTTTTCTCCATCAAATACCGTTAAAAAATAACTTCCTCTATTCAATTTTAGCCTATTTAATTTTAGCCAATTCAATTCACACAGCTTGTTAATAGCTTTGATAAACCTATTCAAATCCGTCTAACTCCCTAGCTACCCACAACAGTAATCAGCTAATACCGAATTAGATAGTGAAAATCTCTCACAATTCCTCATCAATCCAATACCACTTCTCTTCATTCCTTTTTTTACTTATCTCAGTACGCACACCATAAATATGTTGAGCAGTCTTGGCAAAACCTAATCTAGCCCTACTTAAGAAACCTACTAAATTAGGCTATCTTTCACCATACTGCAAGTTTTACTTCCAACATAAGCCAAGTGGCTTAACTGAGGCCTCCCAGCAAGGCAGGTCATGGACGAAGGGCATACTCGAATAATTTTAAGAAGCTCGTTGCATAAAGGCTTCCTCTCCCTACTATGATTTTATACTTTTGCTCTCTTTCCTTCGTTCTCTCGCTTTCATCCTAGCCACTTTAAATAACTAAACGTAAAATACTTTTGAATCGTTTAATACATAGGAAATGTCCTTGTACTCCAAAGAAGGTATAAATGTAGATGCACAAAAGGAAAAACATTCGATGTTAAAATCTTTTATTTCTGAGTTTTTTACAGCGAGAACATAGCAGTGACAGGCTAAAGATAAACACTATTTTCTCCTTCCCTAAGTTTTGCACTGTCAAGGGAATTCTTTGGTTATGTTCGACAAAGCCATGGCAAGAATCATGTCGGTGAAGTTAAGGTTTTAGTGTTTGCTTCGGTTTCTCTTTTACAGATCCCCTCTTTTTTTAGATTCTTGTTCAGATTGAGTACCCATTTTTTTCCTAAAGTTTAATAAAACTAAAAAAAACTAAGATTATTATCCATGTTAAAGAAATACTTGCAGATAGTGTACATCTGATTTCGATACTCAAGCATAAGCACAATAGTAAGCAAAATTCAAATTATTCTCACCAGAGAAATCCCCCTCCATTATCCTCGCCCGTGAAGAAGACCCTCCCCGAGTTCAGTCCTCGTCCATAAGGAAATAAGTAACGAAGGAGAAAAGCTCCTCCTCGAGCTCGTTACTCGGTGATCACACCGCACTCCAAGTTAACTCGATTTAAGAAACAAGTTCGACTCACTCTCGCCAGAGAGACCACGACTGCCTAGGTGTTGCATAAGGCACCGTATTGGTTCTCGTCCTTGAAGAACCCTTCCCCCCCCCTGGAAGAACGTGTGGACCACCCAGCTGCTACCCTCACCAAAACGACCGTAGAATTTCACCCATCTACAACTGGACACACGGCACGCGTCGTGAGTCAATAACATTTCTGAGGCCCTTTAAACTCCACCTGAGTCCGTAAGCCTAATTCTTATATTATTGTTGTTTGTAGAGAAAACGTTAACTTAATTTTGTGAAAAAAGCTAAAATTGAAACAGACAATGGAAGGAAAATATCTATGATACTTGTCTTATATCTTAGCGCAAGTATGGATTCCTAAACTGAACCGCGTACTCCAAATGAGGTCGGACCCAAGATTTATACAAGGGAATTACTATATTTTCCGATTTGTAGGCAAAATTTCTATATATGAAACCGAGCATTCTGTTTGCTTTCTTGCATGCCACCGCTCACTGTCTTTCAACTTTCAAATCGTTCAAGACTATAGCACCAAGATCTTTTTCCTCTGATACCTCCACAATGCTGTTTAAATCTCTCTGGGTTTTATGTTGATCGGCAAGTGTTATTTATTTACCACCTAGCTTTGTATCCTAGCAAATTTTGAGTATAGGTTTGTTATGCCTTCATTTAAGTCGTTTACATATATTAGAAAAAGCAATGGACCCAGCATGGATCCATGGGGCACTCCGCCTGTTACGTCTCGCCACTTGATTGGTAGCCATTTATGACTGTACGTTGTTTCCTTCCGTTGAGCCAGTCTTCAATCCACTTCAATACGTTTCCACCGATTCTATGAGCGGCAATCTTCTTAAGTAGACGCTTGTTTGGTACCGTATCAAAATCTTTTTGAAAATCTAAGTAGATTACATCTCCTGCTCTATTCGTGTCATAATTTTCGATGATGGTTTGAAAAAATCTAGCAGATTTGTTAAACATGATTTGTTTTTCGTAAAACCGTGCTAGGTTTCGCGGATGATGCCCAATTTGTCTAAAAGTTCTTTTCTCTCTTGAAAAAATAGATTCGAGCAATTTGCAGATTAAAGATGTCAGGCTTATTTGCCTGTAGTTGATTAAGCTTTGTCGTTCAACCCTTTTAAAGATCGGAGTAATGTTTTCACTTTTAAAGTCACCTGGAGCGGCACCTTCTTCGAGTGATTTCTTGAATATTGTGGTGAATGACTTGGTTATCGTTTTTTTCAACTCTTTGAGATGGCGAGGATAGATCAAATCCAGACCTGGCGATTTGCTTAGCTTTAAATTTTCAATATGTTTGATTACGTCTTCTTCTGTTACTTGAATACTAGTAATAAATGATTCTTCTTTGATAACTATTGGTACATCAATGTAGGGAACGGTGTCAATGTTTTCCGTAGTAAAAACTGATGCATAAAAATCGCTAAAAATCTTGGCAATGGCACCTGGTTCATATATTAAGTCTCCATTTTGGTTTTTGAGTGGGCCAATTATGTGACCTATAAACAGATCACACCTTTATCCCTATACTCTAACCTGGTGGAGTAAATCATGATCCAGGGAGATAAAAGGCATGCAAAAGTAAAGAATCTTTGAAAAAATTAAGAAAGTTGCGCCTTAGTATTAGCATCCCAAACTATGAAAGAAGCAGTTGTGTAAATCACAAAGACAAGTGAGAAACAAAACGAAGAAAGTAAAATTATGAAAATAGATTAGTGTGACATATTTCTAGGAGAAACGTAAAGAAATAAAGAAGTAAACAATGGGTAGGACAAATTTCGAAATGAAAAGATAAAAATGACCGAGATCAATCATAAAATGACTAGTAATGCACATTTGTGCGTGGAATGCATTCAGCGGGAGAATCTCAAAGAGGAGTTTATCTATTTGACTAGAAGGGAAATAAAGAAAGAAGAAAAATACTAAAGTATAGGGGTATTTCCTGATTTAGGAAGAATAAAGTTGACTTTACAAAATACTTGGGGGAAGCGGAAAACAACATGTGCAGAAGTAAGACTTTGATAATAGCTATAAAGAAAGTAGTAAAGAAATAGCTCGTTATAAAAGGCACAAAAGCATACCAGCGTAAAGTGAATACGTAGTAAAGGAAAGAAAACGAATGACATCAGATAAATCGGCTGCTTATCAAGTTATATTTACGAGCGGTTAAATATCGCCGGATTAACAGAAATTGATGTAAAGAATGGTATCAAGATTAATTCAGCGCCAGATTAAAGGCTCATGGTGGTTCTTAATTACCGTTTCTGCCCACCCTCTCCAATATATTTTTACGGTAAAGAAAGTACTTTGTCTAAATAATAGTTCCTTGTCAGAGCTTCTTCGTTTGACCTTTCAATTCCTTCACCAACTTAATCTTGCTATTAATCATTAGAGCACCGTTTCTAAATATTTTCAGACTCTAGTACCCCTGTACTCAGGTCTGGACACTGTAGCACCCTCTTAACTCTAACTAACATCTGAATACTGAAAGAATAAAGGGGAGTGAAGTGCATTACTTCTTGATCATTTATTTTGTTGATTCCTCCAAACTAAAACCAACTGGCATCTTTGTTATTAAAAAAATAAGAAACTTGAGAATAATAAAAGCGGATGAACAAACTTAAACATACACAGATGAAATCAGTCATACATGCATCGATGTGATTTTTGTTGTCGCTTATGTATGACTAGTTTCTCAATTCGAGTCTTCGTGTTAGTCAGAGCCCACTTCATATCGTGGAGCAACCCAAATTAAAGGCGGTCCAGGTAACTTGTTTTGATTTGGAGCATGGTAGAAAATACCTTTTCCAACAGGTAGATAGTTGGAAATGGAATGATCATCTCCAACGCTGCTCTTGCCGGCCAGGGGATTCTCTCATTTTATTACAACAGATAACAGACAACGCTAGGTAAAGTACAAAATTTTGTTTGGCAACTCTGGTTCACCTATAAAATCAAGTAGCTCCTCCTTTAGGCTATCTTCATCATTCATGTCTGCCAAGAAGGGCAGATATTTCCATTTTGGATATTGATGATCAATGGGAAAGCATTTTGCCATGGTTGCGTCTAGGAGCGAGCCGTAAGCAACAATATTTTCTAAAACGATTGACCTGATTGTCTTTTCTGCCAATTTATCATCCAGCATAGGAAAGATTCTCGCATTCTCTTTCTGGACTCGACGCTTCCAGACTGATAGTTTCTTCATGAAGGCTTCTACCTTCTCTCTACAAACAATATTATTAGCAAAATTACCTTGCATGGATAAGTTTAGGTCATTAAAATGGCTGAAAATATCTGCCATATAAGAGATGGAAAGGAAGAAAGTTTGCCCTAAAATGTTTCAGCGAAGTCACTCTAATACTCTCGAAGGAATATTGCAATCTCATCAGTGAGCTCAGCAATATGAGTCAAGACTTTTCCACGCGAGATCCACTGCACTTCTGTATGGAAAAGAATTACTTAATGTTCACTTCCCACTTTCTCAAAAGTAACTTGAACTTTGTGTGGACTAAAAGACGTCCCTGGATGTAATTTGCAAATTTAATAGAGACACAGAGCCACTTTGAGGTGAGGGGCAACATCTTTGTTTTCAAAGCATGTCAATGGAGTAGAGCACTAAAACTAGACGTATTTCCTACCATGGCTGAGGCACCATTTGTACAGACCGAGCCTACCGTCTCTCGCTAAAATGGGCTATAGGAGTGGCCTATTTTCTCTAACGTTACGTTTAACCAAGGCGAAATACGAGTATATACACCTTAAAAATAGTTTTATTACACTCTGTCAGATTCTCACTCCACTAATTACATCGGTAAAGAAGGCAAGAAAATTTCAAAACTCTCCGAAGATGATCGAGTAAGATCGAAAGCTTAGCAATTTAGTTTTGTTTTTACCGAACACATTTATTTTAAAAAAAACATGAATACTGGACGAGTGATCCACCATCTACAAGATGGAATAAAAAAGATAAAAAGATAGTTAGAAGAAGAGAAATTCGCCAAAGGAAATTAACTAAGGCAAAATACACAATACTCTTCAACAAAATTTGCATATTTATATATATATATATATATATATATATATATATATATATATATATACAGGGTGTTTCAGAATTCTTTGAACAAACTTTAACCTAAGGTTCCTCCAGGTTGAATAAGCATAATTTATGCTATGGAGAGTTTTGCAAAAATGTTTAGTTTGAAAGTTACTAAGACTCATAAGTGAGAGCGTGTCGTCCAGTAAAGGAAAAAATAAATTCAGAATAAGTTTACTTTGTTGGAAGACAGAGTTTGAAGTTAGGTTAGTAGTAGTCATAATAGGTGTTCGAAATTCCGCCCATCTGCTGCGATGCATGCGTGGAGCCTAAGGCGGAATTAGTGCTGAACTCTTGCGAAGATACTAGGAGTTTTAGCAATCCTTGCACAGTCATCAATAATCCTACCGATAAGTTCTTCTTCGGACGGAACTGGTATTTCGTACACTAAACTCTTTAGGTATCCCCAAAGGTAGAATTCTATGGGTGTTGTGTCAAGATACCTTGGCGTCCAAGAGTTTGGTCCGCCACAACCAATCCAGCAGGTTGGATAAGCGATCATCGAATAACTTCCTAACAGCAATCGTGAAGTGTGCGGATGCACCATCTTGTTGGAACCACATTCCTCTGTGAATCGCCAGGGAAACATCTTCTAGCAACCCGGGTAGTACCTTATCAAGAAACGCCCAATAATTGCCTCTAGTAAGTATTTCTGGCAGGATGTAGAGGCCGATGAGATAGGTGCCAATAATACATGCCCACACATTTACGGAGAATCTATCTTGTTGACTGTTTTCCCGTGTACCATGTTGATTGATCCGAGACCACAAATTACAATTGTGAGTGTTAAATATTCCCTCTCGCGTGAATGTTACTTTATCGGTGAAAAGAACTTTTGATGCAAAATAGGGTTCTTGTTCTTGTTGTAAAAACCACGTGGCAAATTGAAAACGCCGCGAATAATCGTCAGCATTTAAGCTGTGAACACGCCGAATGTGAAATGGATGCTTAAGGTTGTCGTGCAGCACGCGTCACACATTAGTGTGACTTGCAGGAAAAACATTTGCTGCAGCGCGTGTGCTTGGTGTTTGGTCATTATGAAAATGTTGAAGTATGTCGTCCTCCATCTCGGGGTCTCCTACACTTCTAGGGCTGCCTGGATCAGGCCTTGCAACGCGGAATAATCAGGTTTAACGCAGTCTCCCATGTATGGCTCCAAATATTTGATGCACAGGCACATGTCAATTGTCGTTCACTGCTAAGTATAAACTACCGCCCTGAGTACATCTGTATCTTCGCTATCGAGTACAGTAGCCTACCAACCTAGAATTTAGATGCAAAGGTGAACAGCTTAAGTAAAATGATGCTATAACATTTAAAGTCTTCATAACTTCTAAACTTAACATTTTTGGATACCCCTCCACAGAGTAAATTATGCTTATTTACTCCGAAGGAAACTTAGGTTAAAGTTTCTTCAAAAAAGGATAAAAAATCCTGTATATACATATATATATATATATATATATATATATATATATATATATATATAGATATATATATATATATATATATATATATATATATATATATATATATATATATATATATATATATATATATATATATATATATATACACCATGTTTTTACGGTATTTCCTAAAATATCATTTACCACCTTTTTTAAAAAAAATTCAATTACATTAGTTTTTAATGTAGTGCCTTAAAAATTAGGATAAAAACATTTTTTAAGAAAAGGTAAATCACATTAATTTTAAAGTAACACCGTAAATAGTAGGAAGTAAAACGTTTTTATTAAAACAAATGTGTGACGTTAATATACCGATAAAATATCGGAAAAATGACAGCTGCTACCTTATCCTAAAATTAGCAGGATATTTTTTAACAGTGTCGTAGATCTCAGAAAGAGGCCAGTTTCATAGATCACACAAAGCGCCCTCACTTCTTTCATGTATAAAACATAATGCAACACATTCAACAGAGGAAGGGTGAGAGAGAGAGAGAAAAAAAACAACTTTCAATGAACTTACCAGTATTACTGGAAATTGAAGATAGCACAATAGATGCAGGGCCGTAGGGTACCATTAGACTGCTTCTAAACAACTACGGCCTGTAATTGTCAGCTAGGGTTGGCCGATTAATTTCGATACAAATAATGAATGTACGAACGAAACCAAAAACGATCGATCGAATCTAAAACAAAATGGTGATTTCAAATTTTAAAAAATATGGAATTAATGAAGAGAGAGAGGAAAATAAAAAAAAATAATAAATCAATAAATGCATTTGAGAAAGCAATGCGTTATGATTTAATAATGATTGTCTCAGTTAAGCAGAAGCAGCTCTCTGATTGATGCGAAATCGGAGTGCGCTCCCATTGGTCAATTTTCATTCAGATTCAAATTCACACTGGATGAAGATTGCTCACCGGAGCATATCTGGCGGTCCCAACTTCTCGCGTCAGACACACGTATCGAAAGCGTACAATAAAGCTGCCCGTGCCTTGCTATAAAGTGATATTTTAACGGCATATACATATTCCTGACATCTAAGCACCTCTGAAAATAAATTTCAGAACTCCTAGGGCGAGCCAGGTTAGGAATCACTGTGATATAATATCCGATTGTTTTATGTGTAGAGAAAGTGGGCGTGACCAATAAGGATTCTGGACAGGAGCTTTTTATGAGGTAAATATTTGTTGTGTTCGATAGAGCGATAGAGATAAGAGCAGACTCAAAGGAATTTAGTGGAAAGCGAAAAATAATAAGAAAAAGACTAATAATAAAGTCGGCAGAATGTTTGGGAAATGTTTATTGGATTTCGTTCTAGCAGATTGGAGTTAATGTGGAGTTAATGCGGAAATAGATAAATAGAGAGGTGATTATCATTCCTGTTTTTACTATTTATCTCTCTTCCCATAAAGTCCTTTGAGTCTGCACTGCTCTCTCTCTCTCTCTCTCTCTCTCTCTCTCTCTCTCTCTCTCTCTCTCTCTCTCTCTCTCTCTCTCTCAAACACACATCAACGAACATTCACTTCAGACAATGCCCCTCCCCAGAAATCCCATTGGTCACGCCCACTTTCTCTACACATATAACACAAACAGATATTATACAACATTAACTACGCACTCCAAAATATTACTTCAGGATTTACAACTCTCTTACCATCGTCTTCATATTGTGGTCCATTGAGCAAAGAAGGAATTTTTGACTCACTCATTGACTTTCCCGTAAGTGGCGTGGCGATAAGCCTTCCTGGCCACAATCCTAAAGGTAATTAGTGCACCGTCTGGACCTAGATTAGCCTCTTCTTCTTCTTTTAGACAGCCTTTGCACCTCCCCTACTTCATAACTTCCCCTACAACGTCTCCCACAACTTCCTATGGTCGGCTTCTAGTTTCACAGGGTAGATGCTGACCTTATTCTCAGCCAACTATCCCGCATCGGGGCTGAAGGGGGAGGGGACATTATTCCTTAACCCCTGATCTCCGGTTGGGATGGTGGTTTTTTACAACCTACTTTATCACCACCCATACCTTACTCACATTCCCTTTCCTTCTAATTTCGCTATCTCTCTTTTTACACCGTGCCCAGGTTGGAGCCGCCATAAGGACAAGCTTTTAGGTCACCAGGGGAAAGAGTCGTATAAAATGGCGGCACTTGGCTCTGCCAGCTCCGTATACGCCCCTCGCATAGCGTGTTTTTAAGAGGGGTGCTTAGCGTTTGCTTCCCGGTAAAGAATAGAGTCCCCCTTTACTTTCTAAGGGGACTGCCAAGAAAGCAAGCAGGCAGCCCATAACGGAACGCTTTCCGTTAAAGCCGCTCGGTAGGAAAAACCCCCATTAGAGGGAGAGAGGAAAGCCAGGGCCCTTGGGCCCATTCCATGGAAAGACCTGCTGGTTCGAATATTAACCTTAGTGGGGGTCAGGTCACGTGCGCCACAAATAACCAGACTAGCGACACCAATAATAATTGCGCCTGTGATGTCTTGGGTGGGTAGGATATGAAGCCCCCTCTCCCGAGATATACAGGGTTCTTGATGCAACCTAGCCCCAGAAAGTAGGACTTTCCATTGGAGAAAATCCTGATTCTGCACCGAACCCGAGTGGGCCCGTGTGCAAGTTCAGCCTCAGTTCTTGGAGAAGACAGAACTCCTCTTCTGGTTGGTGCCCTGCTACCGCCAGGAACTTCTCGATATCAGAGAGGGACGATCCATCTGGCCTGGGGGCTCCTGCTGGCAGAGGGGAGAAGCGGGTTCATTCCCCGTCCTCCTATCCCCAAAAGAAAAAAAACAAGAAAAAGACGAAAAAGACTCGGGGCTACAATCCATCTGCGGGAGCTGCGATAACTGGTGGGTTTGCTGCCATTTCGGTAAGCGACCACGATAAGATCGACACGTCCAGCTCTATCTCAGTCTTTGACTAAGATCAAAGTGCTAGTGCTCAGAGTGGAGCCTTGATTACATCGGGGCTCCTTATTCAGAGACTATCCGGCGTTTTCGAGCCTGATGGCTTCAAAAGCTTCTTGGTTATTCGCTCCACTGATGGCAAGTTGGCTAAGTGGAACATGTTCCCTCAGAGAAGAAATTCACCTAGTGTGATTATTAGTGATGTGAAGGTGACCTGGTTCTCGGACGGGAGCCTTTTGGTGAATGCGTCGAATCCCTCCACGGCGGCCAAGAATAGTGCTCTTCGGATCCTTTAGTGCACGCCTGTGAGTGAGATGCTGCGCTATACCATGAACTTCGTGAAAGGAGAGTTTATGCAAGGGAACTCATGGACTACTCCATAGATGACCTCACCATGGAGCTAGCCGCCCATGAGGCGTTCAAGGTCGAACGTTTGGGGAAAACAGAGAAGGGTATCGAGACCCAACCCCTACAATCTTCCTGACGTTCGACTGTGACTAGCTCCTAGAGTCAGTGCGTAGCCAGTTGGTGTTGCTACTGCGTGAAGGCATTCGTTCTACTGCCGCCGAGGTGCTATTACTCTCACCGCTTCGGCCATACTAATCGATCGGGGCGACGTGCAATATCAGGGTTAGCCGAAAGTTTTGTAAGTTGCTCCAAGGCCACACAAGATAAGTCTAAATCCTTTGTGGCCAAGTGTGTGATTTCCGGAAAACCGCACCCCATTTCTTCGAACAAATGTGTTGCCTTTCTCCTTGAGAAGGAAATGCTGGCCGTTCAGGCTCAGGATCCTCTCTTATTTCGCGAGCCTAAGGACTCCATCCTGGCGTGCCCAGCGCTGCTCTGACGTCCTATGCCTCAATGTTGAGAATAACAGACACCCTCTGCTGAGTACTCCTCTAGGCCTATGAGCACAGTCGTTTCCGCGCCCAATCCAAACCCTTATACGGTTTCTACCAACCCCAGGCACTCCCCTGGTAAAGCTGGCGGCAAACGGTTTCACACCCGGCCCCGGCTAAATCTAGGGCTCCCATCCTACCCCTAGGGAGACCGTTTCGCGTAAGGCAAAACGGCCACGCGCCTACACTGAGGCCATCTTCCCAGGTTCCTTAAACTGCCCTCGGAAAGGAGGACAGACTTAAAGGGGCTCTAGCTTCTTCACCCACACCTAGTTGTAGACTAAGTGGTTGGGAAAAGGTGTATCCTCGAAAAGAGGGCCACCCTCCTACGTAGACATCTCGCTCGAAACTGTTGCCCTCCGCACTTCCCCCTTGAGAGCCTTCTAGTCGGTGATAGGGAGATGCTACTCGCTTTACGCCGTGAACAGTGCACTATTCGCATGTACGCGCGAGCCCGGCGCCTCCCTCAGCCGCTAATAGATCTCACTGCATCCGCAGTTGATTCCGATGGTGCCTATGCCGCCGAGAGATGCCGGGTAATACCTTATGCCCTCTGGGTTTAGGGCTAGGAAACTCCTTCGAGAACTAGGTATAGTTCTCAGGCCGGTGGCGCAACTGGTTCTGCCAAGGACGCCACCCGAAAGGGTACAAGAGTTAGCTATTTGTCGCCACGCCTCTGCACCCAAAGCCTTTATAGCGCCGGGAGCATTTCGTTCGACCTTTTTAGAGCACACTTCGTGTCACGCTGGAACCGGGCCAGTGTATACGGATGGCTCCAAGTCCCAAGAGGGCGTCGGCTTCCACGCCGTATCCCCTCTGTTTTAAGTCAGCGTTGCTCTGCCAGGCGCTGAGTCTGTCTTCACGGGCGAGCTGGTGGCAATATGCCACTCGGTACAGGAGATTACGCGACGTACCTGGTTCGGAGACCGGAATATGATCTATAGCGACTCACAAAGCACCCTGATCTCTCTCGGAGCAATGAAATCTCCGTATCCCCTGGTTCGCGATATTCGTGACGCCACGGTTTTGGCAAGCCGGGCAGATGTCGAGATTATCTTCTGAAGGTTTTCTGGACATGTAGTAATTACGGGGAATGAGTGCCCCGATGAGAGCACCAAAGAGTCCACGAGGACTCTGTGCCCGGACTGGCGTTTCGCTCTTCCTCAAACCGACTAAATGGCAAGCATAAGGGCAGCTGTGCTGGCTGCTTAGCAAAGAAAATGGGAGACGGTCAACGGTAACTTAGATTTGCCGTCAGGGCTTTAGGGTTGCTTTCTCTTGTCTTCTAATTGGACACACTTGCAGGAAGCGTCGCCCTTTGATAGAACTCTCTAGTACCCCATACTCTGAAGACTGCCTTGTTGCCTAAACTGTTCGGCACGTTCGTTTTGAATGTGCCAGTCTTGGCGATGTTCATGCACGTTACCTGTCTCGGTAACGGAACGAACAGGTTCGCTTTAGCTTATCCCTTCTACTTGAAACGGGTTCTTGCGCATTGACTTGTGGCCTTAATATATTGGAAGAGGCCGGCCTTTCCTCCTTTATTTAACTAGTTTTTTTGTAGTTTCCTTCGTAGGTCACTCGTTCCTGCGCTGGGGGGGTAGGACCTCCCCGCAACGCCGGACTTTGCTTCCTGCATGTTGCCCTTTTCCTTTTTCTTTTATTATTGTTGTTGTTTTATTCATTTTCATATTACTTTTAAATAGCTTAGTCCTAGGCTATCGTGTTTAGGGCGAGTTATGCCCAAGTAGGCAGTCGCCAGACGGGTTACTAAAATAAAGTTAAAAAAAAATCCTTCAAACAGTGCATAAAAGAGGCCGAGATCTATGCAGCGAGTCACAACCTATACCCGAAGGAATATAAAAGCCTCCCCCACCATATTCCAAGAATAAAGTTAATAACCCACAGTTCCTTCCTAAGAACTCCCCAAAATTCCTTACAGTGACGGGCCCCTTTCAGCCCAGAAATTTCTCTACATCGGAGACCCGTAATATTAAACACATTACCTCTAATCCTCCGCAGTCATCTTTCACCATAGACCAATTGTCTGTTTCAGGTGAAGTGTCTAAGTTCACACCCGCCCGAACTCTCCCCGAAATTTCCACCTCGTACTAATCCCATTCATTAATGCTGCTCCAGCTCCTCTTTCATATCGACCAGAAACCCCAGCTCCAAAAAATCGTCTTCTAGTGCACCAGGGCACCAAATTAAATTCCTCTTCGAAGAGAGCTCTCCAGGAGGTTAGAAATTTTAGAAAAAAACCGTTAATGGCTGCCGAGTGTACACCCTTGTCCGCGATACAGGGTGTACCCGTATCAAGGTATCTAATAAACTTATTCTCCATGTGGCCCCTAACCGAAAAAAGTTTGCAATTGTCCATGAGTACCTGGAACGCACAAATCTCTTCTCCATTGTAAAGTGTTACAATACTTTTAAGGATGGGCTATTCAATTCTGCTCTGTTTAATTAGGGCACTACCCGCAAGTCGCATCTAACCCGGTAGTTTAGCCGATCACTACGAGAACCCAGGCAAAGGATTCCCAAACACCCGCTGCCCTTGAAACCCCCTTAGATTACGATTTTAGCGGCGTTTTGAGCATAGAATTCGCTCAAAGATAGGAGTCTCCAAATCTCCTTTGATTGTGGGAAAAATCTCGGAACCTCGAGCAGGAATCTCTCCGCGGTGAGAATACAGTTTTTATATCATAAAAGAAGGATTTTAAATCGCGGTGGCTCGGATGGCGTTAAACCCGAGACTCACCCCCTCCTTGTTCGCCGATCCCACGATAGTGTGTTTTCTTGCCACTTTAGCCACAATAAGACTCCTCAGAGGATATCTGCCAGAAAACCTCAGCAAAAGGACGTGTTAAACCTGCTCCACTCCAGAAGGGACTGATAATAGCTGGACACTTTTCCCGAGTGGCCATAGACCTCGTTAGCCACATTGTTCCCCCTTCCAGCGAAGGGCCTAGTTATGTCCTTACCCTTGTGGAATATGCAACGCGAGTCCGCGATGCTCGTTTCCTTACAGAGAATCAACAGTGTTACGTGTGCTGAAGCCTTAATTCTCATATTATCTAGGGTAGGCATAACAATAGCAGTATTGTTTAACAGAGGTACGCAATTTGCCTTTCAATTAATGGAATATATCGGGTATGGTTGATGGTTAAACCACTCTTTACCACTCCTTTTAACCCCTGCGCAAAGTTTGTTTGCGAAAAATTTAATGTGACCTGGAAATCAATTCTAATGAAGCTGCGTGCCGTGCAGCACCGTGAGTGGCATCGCTTCTTCTCTGTGGCCTTATTTGCATACTCTCTGATTTGCCCCCTTCGAATTAATCTACGGAGACCTCGTGCGAGGTCTCATTATCATCCTCAAGGAGTTATTCTCGAATGCAAAGTTAGATAGGGAAATTCAATCTTCCTATGCGTATGTTTTAGATCTTCGACGAAGACTAGAGAAGTGTGCCGAGATTGCATTCCAAAATTGCGACGTTAATTTAAAAAAATATCGAACGTACTTCGATGTCAAATTGAAGCAGAGGAAGTTTAAGTCCGGTGATGAACTTCTGTTGCTACTTCCTACAGAAAGCAACAAACTTCTGAGCCCTTGGATAGGCCCTTTCCAAATTCTTGAAACGCGAGGAACTGTGCATTGTTTAATCAAGACACCCATACGGAAGAAAATGCGCCCCGTTGGAAACGACCAACTTAAGCTCCAATAACACAAGGCCCGGGTTATTGTTAATAAGCCCCCTCCCTGGTACAAAGAAACAGCTTCGTTCTTTCATGGGTTCTGCCTCATTTTATAGGAGGTTCGTCCACAATTTCGCGTCTTTGGCCACCCCGATGTATGATCTTGTCAAATAGAAGTCCCCAGGTTGCATCATCTGGAATTCGAGGGCAGCTGCTCATTTCCATCAGCTAAAGGGTAAATTGGGATATGCTCTTATCATCAGGTTGCTGACCCCAGTAGGCCCTTCGGGATTCGGACGGATGCGAGCAACGAGGGCATCGGTTGTGTCCTCCTTCAGTACCAAATTGACGGTGAAGGTCACCCTGTGGCCTACGCGAGTCGCAAATTATTGCCACCTGAGAGGAATTATGCAGTGATAGAAAAGAAAGTTTCAGCTATCATTTGGAGCGTTCAAAAATTTAAACTGTACCTAGTAGGCCAAGAACATGTTATAGAGATCGATCACCGCACGCTGGCATACCTTTGTAACATTAAACATCATAATGAGGGAGTAATGAGATGGATCCTATTATTGTAGGAATTTCAGTATCGGATATTGTATATAAAAGGGTCGGAGAATTGTATCGCCGATACCCTTAGCCGTAATCCTTTGGTCGACGACCCATGATATATTGTGATTGTAATTGCACCATGACCATTTGTATATTATGTATATAATTTAACCGCTAGCTAGATATAAGTTAAAGGACAATTATTTCTCAGTGTATGTAGTTAGTTGAGGAGGGTACGTACGTCTAACACGCACAGCGCCCTTGTTTGTATAAAATTATTATTTATAATTCTGGTCCAGCACCAATATATGTATGTATATCTGTACCATCGTAATCGTCCCTGTCATTTTTGTATGATATAAAGGGTCTTGCATTAAAACGGATCAAGGTTATCAGTAAATAAAACAGTGTTATTGGTGACAATTTATTGATTTTTACTAGTGGACCATGTTAATTGAGTCATGGCAATTATGTGTGAAAAATAATATCACCTAATTGTCCGCCAAGGCTTCGGCGGTACACCTCAACTCGATGATTTAAATTTTTGATGAGGTCTCTGCATAGTTACTCCTCGATCTCACCAATATGCTTTATTATCTCATCCTTGATCTGTTAAATTGTTTTTAGCTTGTTGAAATAGACGTTACTTTTGAGATGACCTCAATTGGCCACGATCGTGGTGGCCAATTTACCTTGCTTTTTCGAGAGATGATGCGACCTGGAAACTTCTCATTAAATAAAGCCATTGTTGCATTGGTTGCGTGGCATGTGGTGCCGTCCTTTTAAAACCACATAGAATTCAATTCAGGCCATAGAAAGTTGGTTATCATGGCACGTTATCGCTCACTTGTCACCGTAACAGAATTCCCGGCATCATTTTCGAAGAAATACGGCCCAATGATTCCGCTAGCAAAAATACACACCGCTCAGTGACATTTTGTGGATGCAGTGGCTTTTCAACAATGTTCCTGGGATTTTCATCAGTCGAAATGCGACAATTCTGCTTATTAACAAATCCACCAAGATAAAAATGGGTTTCATCACTAAAGATGATTTTTGCGAAAAATCATCATCGGCTTGTATTTGCTCGTGCACCCAATTGACGAATGTACAGCGCTTCAAATGGTCAGCAGTCTTCAGTTCTGGTGTCAATTGAATTTTAAAAGCGTGCAGAGACAAATCTTTTGTCAAAATTCGATGTAACCTTGTTGTAGAGTGGTTCAATCCTGCACGCGATGACGAATAGAGGTATCTGGATCTACGGCCACATTCTCGCGCACTGCAGCAATGTTTTCAGTTGAACGGCGTGAACTAGCACGCACTGGCGTTTTCTTATCTGCCACTGACCCTGTTTGTTTGAATTTAAAAACAATTTTTCTAATTGCACTCTCGTTTGGTCGATTATGTTGACCAAAATAATCGCAAAGTGCCTGAAATTCGTTTCTATTTAAACGTCCATTTTCGTAATAAGGTTCGATAACTTTAACAAGTTGTTTGATTATTATTCTTTCCAAGGTTGAAATTACCAAAGACAGAAGTTTTTAAATCTGAAAGGAAAATAAAAAAATCATATTCCGAGGATGTATTCATTAATATTTAGATGTGCTTCACTTGATATGAAATTGAGCATCACATCATTGTTAACTGTCCTAACATAAGACTACTAGCTATCTGTTCAATAAGTGCTGCCGAAAGGTACACATTCAGGAATTTAACAACGACAACAAAGTAGTGCATAAATTACGATGGAAACAAAAGTGGACAAAGTCTATGGCATGTTCACAAATAAAAAAAGGTAATTACAGTAAAGGAGAGTGAAATACAGAAAAAAAAAATAAACAGAGGTAAAATCACTTGCACCGGAAAGAGACAGTGAATAACGTCTTAATATTAAACATGACAGGATATAAGTATGCAAAAATATACACATGAATAATACAGGCACTCGTCCAAAAGCACTTAAGGCAGAAAAGATAGGAGCATATTCCAAGCATTCATAAAAGGAAACTACTTTGAAACCCTCAATATTCCCCTGGAAGTCAATTCGTCGGCAATTTTAATTTACAAGTGCTGGAAACCACAGCAAACGAAAAACAAAATATGACCCCCAGGAAACAGAAACTGAAGAAAGTTAAGAAGAAGCCAGCTCGGATTTCTCGGTCGAAGTACAGCTGAGATTAACCAGAAAGAAACAGAAAATAGAAAAATAGAAGCCAGGATCGAGCCCATTCAGGTGAAAAGAATTACCTTGTCCCCGCCTTCCGATTTACGAACAGAAGCAGATGAAAAACAAAGAAGAAACAAAAGGAAAAGAAGTGTGGAAGGCGTAATCAAAACTGATGAACTACAACCTAGTAGGAAAAATAAAAGAGTAAGAGTACTAGCTATTGATAAAGACAACCAATCAATCATGGAAAAGTTTAAATGGAACATCGTAAAACTAATCACGAAGGGATGGCAAAAGAAGAAACAAATTTTCATGAGTCTTTTTAACATTGGACATTCATGTTAACCTGACAATACAAAGGTAACGATCGGGAATGAAGACCTCAGCCATTAAAAAATAGGGAATCACCACGAATGAGCTCCTATCACAGTCAGGAAGAACATCAAACATAAAATTTGCAAAATACTGTTTATATTTCTTTCTTGAAATTCTATATATTATTTTGTGTACCGTATTATCTTATCTCTGCAATTGTTTTAATTATTCTTTCCTTAAATAAGTATAGAATAGTTGTAGTTATACAGGGTGACCCCCCACAAAGTGGCCCCAACTTTCGATAATCCTCTTTTTTTAATTTTCTCCAAGTTTTGAAGGAAACATTGGTGATAACTAGTTTATTGTTTGTAAAAACATCATATCAAAACATGGGAATCTTTTTACTTTTCTTCTTTATTCTAGAGCATGTGTTCGAGATGAGATCCATTTATCTCTGTGCATTTCTTGAGGCGTAGCACAAAGTTGTCTATAACGTCCTTACAAACCGACCGACTAATGGTTCTAATCTCCTCCTCCCTAATGGCTTCCTTGAGTTCGGTGATGGTCGTGGGTCTCCCAGTGTACGTTCTGTCTTTAAGGTAGACTCAGAGAAAGAAACCTGGGCTGGGCTAAGTTCTGAGCTGTGAGGTACCCACTAAAATGAGTCTTGAGACTGATCACACGGTCACCAAATTTCTCTTTCAGCCAATCTAGGGACAGGTTTGAGGTGTAAGATCTTGATCCATCTTGCTGGAACCAGAACTTACCCATAAGCGAAGAGAACAGGGTCTGCAGCTTCCTCTTGAAGGTTTTGAGGACTTCAAGATACCAATCCTGCGACCGTCGCTGTGGCGCCCGATTCCTCTAAGAAGAATAGTCCAATGATTCCTCTGGCTGAGATTGCAGGCCATACGGTGCACTTAGGGGAGTTTAGGGGCTTTCGTGGATACCTTCATTTGGTATGGAGGTCCCCAAGAAGACATTTGTCTTCTTTCAAGATCGAAGTGAGCTTGATCTGGGGTTCAAAGGAGTTTAATGAAAGTTGGGGTCTCCTGAATCTTCTCCAGTATCTTGACTGCCATAGCCTTTCTCTGCTCCTTGTCTGAGGCTGTAAGTGTCTGCATCGTATCTGTGGGTAGGCCTTTACATTCATTACTATCACTCTTCTCAAGTCTCACGGGATATACCGAAGGACTGACTATGCTTGCGCATAGTGTGTTTTAGACTGCTGAATTGACTCTCTTACGCTCTCGACAAGCTCAGCTCTACACTTCCTAGGGCGTCTTGAATAGCTTGAACCGTTGTCACTGGCTGCATTGAGGCTCTCTAATGTCTCATAGTTCTCGAAGTGCTCTATTTAGTCTTGAATTCTACTCTTAAACAGGCTTTTTAACATTCGAATTTATGCATGAAAGTTTCCAGCGCTTTCTTGAACGAGCCTCTCTTGTAGTAATGTTGGACGCAGTATATTCATTGCTGGATCTCACATTGAGATCTATTTGTGTTCACAGGCATTGCTTCTCTCATATCCTGCAAAGTAAGGGTGATTAGTGAATGAATGAAAGATATATACAAAAAGTGTGTGGAGGCACGTTTTTTTGTATAATAGCCCAATTTGAACTAGATTATTTCAGGAATTTTACTAATGCTGAGTCTATTACAACTTTTTCTTCGTTGGAAAACGCATATTTGTCATTAGCTTCCTTTTCTGCATCAATTATTTCTTTTCTTTTTCATTTTCTTTAATTGATTTTTAAAATAACTTTTGTTTTTTATTAATATCAACAAATATTTTATCTATGCAACAACCTCTATATTATCCCTGTTGAATATTATAAACTAATTTTTATTATATCTATCAGATATTATCTTGCTAATTGTCCTAGTCAATTGAAAGCTTTCATTTCTTTAATTCACACTTAGATTTATCAATGGGTGTTATCGCTGCAAGCCCATTATCCTTGAGCCAAAGCGTTATTTTATTCAAAGTAATTGTGAGAGACTCTACTCCTCACATACTGACAATTCTCTTTGGTATCTAGATAAGAGTATCTTTAAAATTTTTGTCACTCTATCTTTCCTTCACTCTTTCGTCCTGATGGCACTATCACTGTTTCTCCTATTGACAAAGCAACTCCACTAACTCCACCCTAGTTGACTCTAACAATCAAGTTCCTCTGGGGATACTCTCTTAAAATCCTATGGCGCTGTTTGTAATCTATCTTGTGCATCTCTTTATTGAAAAAAGCATGTCTTATGATCCACATTACATTCAGCCTCAAGTATTAAAATAGTGTTTCTCTTAACCTAGCAATTGTGGTTGCTTGTCTATTTTGATTTTATTTCAAAACTAAAACTCTTTTACTCACGGAAACCTGTAATTTAACCAAAAATCCCTTAAAAAGGTGACCAACCTCACCATTTTAACTATCTTCGTGTTGTTTTAACATCAGCACTTTCCAGTATTTTTCTCCCACATCAACCTACATGTGCTTAAACACATTGGGAATCACAATCGTTACAGCTCACCAGTAGCGATATAATTTCCTATATCACTATTGTCTGGCCAAATTCGTTGGAAAACTCACAAGCAGATGATTCAACCCTCCATTCATCTTAATATTTTTTTTCTGGTCCCCCATCTTTCATCATTAATGCCTTTCTTCTCGATGTAACATCATCGATTAACGCGAACTTAGAGCGGATTTATCTTTAAGGCGGACAAAACCTTATTAATTTTATGGCCACGAAAATATTTTCACCCATATCGCTATCAAAAACCTAGAATTACCATCCACTAAGTTTCATCCGATGTATGGGAAATATCCCTGCAGACACAATGTAACATTCAATCTTTCTTGGAAATCCAACATCACAATAATAGCTAAGTCTCCTTCTACGAAAAAGATTATCCTCTATAGATGTTAAAAATACGCTTCTACTGAACAGTTCATAGATTTTACAGAAGAATAATGTGTTACTTTTGTAGTAATTTTTCACATTTGTGGTATATACAGCTGTGCATCTTTACATGATCATATGATATTCAAATAAATCAGTTTTCTAAGCTGCCAACGCCTAACCTCACAATTTGACTTTCTTGATCTACGCGGCGATGTCTGGTTTCTCTTCCTGCTCTACATGTATTACTTTGTTCAGTGCTCCAGTGATTTAGCCTTCTACATGCTCCCACTCCTATTTAAAACCCTCAATACTTGGCAGTCATCTGAATTGCGTGATTATTGTGTGGCAAACAGGAACTCAAGAGGGGGCCATTTTGAATCTTGCTTGTTTCTTTATACATACATTGGATCAAAACATTGGATCTATTTACCATTTCATATTGCTCCATAACCATCATATGTTACCTTATTGTAAAATGTATTTCATTTTCACAAAAGTCTCAATATCCTCTCCTATAATTTTTAATTTCTTATTCCGATTTCGAAAACCACTAAAATCTTTTGATTATTCATCCTTATCTTTGTTTTGTCCTTCTCATATAATTTTATCTTAATTTATATTATATGTAGTCGGATGTATCAGAAAGTGCATAATTACTTGTATTAATTTTTCTAGATTTATGTATAATATGCATTTGAAAAATCAATTACTGCGACAGCTCTCTTTTCGTCATTTCGCTTAACTTTCATAAATCATGCTTGCAATTTACCACACTATTTATTTGCTTTAATGTGCTATTCCATTTTATCTTTTAGTATGGTCATACATGGCTTATATTTTATAAAATGCAAGGAATTAGGTTTTGTCGTCTAATTTTGTTGTTGCGAGATGTTCTCTAACAGTGTTTTAGAGCAGAAAGTATATTTAGACGGGACTAGTTTCAATATTTATTTTCCCATATCTTCTTCCCGTTTTAATAAACCTTATGTCCTATTACAGTTGTTTTTCTTGTAGATTTAATTTAGTCGTTGTTGAGTGAAACAGTGATATATATATATATATATATATATATATATATATATATATATATATATATATATATATATATATATATATATATATATATATATATAAACAACATGGTTTGAGTCCGTTATGGGCCATTAGTTATTAGTTAGCTGCTATAAGGGATGGGGCGACAAGGTTACGGCGTTTTGGGGTAATTGGATACAGAGCGCTAACCTTAGGCTAACTAGAATTTGGGGAAAATTATACTCTCTTGATTTATATATATATATATATATACATATATATATATATATATATATATATATATATATATATATTATATATATTATATATATATATATATATATATATATATATATATATATATATATATATATATATATATATATAAACAACATCGTTTGACTCCGTTATGGTATATTAGTTATTAGTTAGCAGCTATAAGGAGTGGGGGCGCCAATTCACGGCGTTTTGCGGTTAATGGATACCGAGCGCTAACCTTGGGATAACTTCCATTTGTGAAAAATTATAATCTCTTGAGTTTAGTGATGTAGTCTGTGTAAGAGGAAAGGTTGATTACCCGTAAGAAAAGGATATTTTGGAAGGCGCACTCGATGACCCTCTATTGGAGGAGACTCGGTAGGATTTGGCGAAATGAATTCGATGAAGCATGTAAGAGAATAGCATAATGCTTCCAAGTTTTAGCCACATCCCTTCCGGGCGGGCCGCTTAACAACCCTTTCTTTTTCGGCCCAATATCTGGTGATCTCGTACCGGAAGAAACCAGGGCCATTTCAGCTAACCATCGAGTTCCTTTCCGGACTGTTTATCGATATATTGGAGCTCATCTTCCTTTCCGATAGTTGCCGGAAGTTTATGAAGGACGAAATGGAGTAGCTTGACATCTAATATACTTCCGGCGCCACGAGAACCTCTCCCCAGTTTCGAGTATAAAAGAAGAATTCTTTTAACCCTCATCAGTTGAGCTTTTACAGCGTCTGGCGGGGCCGGAATTTCCAACTATCGGTGTAGTAGTAATTCGTAGAAGCATCAAGTCTTCAGGGAGGAGATCGGTGCCCGTTAGGGAGGCTCCTTATCCATGTGGTCTGCAAGGCAGTGCGGACCCAAGCTCTTACTCACGTGTAAAAGCCGAAACTACAAACAGCCTCACTCTGGTTCCCTAAGCGAGAAAACTACATTTCGGCTTTTCTCCGTGACCCTACGCGCCGATAGGTCACATCGCCTCCCCTTCCCTCCACCCTCAAAGAGGCACCCAAGATTCCTCGGAGTTCAGTCGCGTGGGCCCTCTTTAACAAGAAGCTCCCGTCACCGTCTTCTTCTAGCAGAATCGTGACGGAATTGTGGGATCAGATCGGTCCCTGGTGAACCTACTTCATCGTCTCCAGGCCTTATCCCATCACCTTCGCTCACCAGCGCCACCTGAACATTAGGTTCCAAGATGACTCTTCCCTTTCACATTCCACAACTTTCCAGCGAAGCTTACCAGCATTACAAGTGTCTAGGGATTTGTATGGTGAAGAGTAATTTTAAAGCCAAGTAAGATATCCGAGATTCACTTATCAATTTATCTCTCAAAGCACATTATTCATATATATATATATATATATATATATATATATATATATATAACTATATATATATATATATATATATATATATATATATATATATATATTCTTGTTTAGTGTTCATTAAAACTTTTAGTTCGTATTGTTGTGTAACTAACTTCCTTTGGGTCGCTTGCTGACGAAAATTATTCATATCTCTCCGTAGCCAACCTCTAAGCATTCTGAGTCAATAAACCAATTCAGGACACGGGCCGAACGAAGTATAAGGAGTAGTACGACGACCCCTCCGCATTTGGGATAATAGGATATATATATATATATATATATATATATATATATATATATATATATATATATATAGAGAGAGAGAGAGAGAGAGAGAGAGAGAGAGAGAGAGAGAGAGAGAGAGAGAGAGAGAGAGAGAGAGAGAGAGAGAGAGAGAGAGAGAAAGAGAGAGAGATATAAGAGTTGGAGAAAACTCCAACAACCCCTCAGCCTATTTCTCTTCAAAGCGTATGTCGGGTATTTTCAGATTAGCGTACTAATGTTTGGGTCCACCTTGACCTACGCTTACTGAAAATGTTTTTCGGTCTTCTTAACTTACTGTTCTTTCTGTTAGCCAATGATGCAATTTGAGCAAAGAATACTGGCTACTTCATTTCATCAGAACATTTTTCCATTCTCTCTGGGGCTCCTTAAGTCCATTTGTTAAAAATATTGGACGCATTAATATTAAAAGAAACTCAACCAAAATTTACCGAGTCTGGTTCCTCCTTCACACTACCTATCTTATAAATCTACAACCTCCCAAGTCATTTTCATGCTCGTCTGTCGCTCACCTTTACATTCTTGTCCTGGAACGACTATCTGCTTAAGGTAATGTATATATCTGTAGGGGAAAGGTCACTCCCCCCGTACGTTCACTCGTGAGGCATTCCCAAGGCGGTTCCGCAAGGACATTAGCCCCAGGCATCGGCAAGTGAAAAGCGTAACCACAACGTGGCACAACTCGGTGCCATGAAAGACCCTAAAGGTCAAAAGGTAAGATCTCCCCCAGGAGAGTAAGATCCAGTTTCACGTTGAACAAGAAATTGGAGACGGGTTTCTCCCAATCTCGATGGCTAACGAGGAGCCGATGTTTGACTTCGTGGGAAAGACCGTTTGGAAAAAGAACTCTCCTGAAGCCGTCCTCAAGCCCCTCTCCCCCTTACCACTCCCCCAGTGGGGGTGCGAGGTATAAATGAGGAACTCTGAGGAAAATCGAGGTAGTATACGTCAGTCTCTAGACTAGAGAGGTAGTTTACTTGTGTCGCCAGACCAAGAAGTACCATGCAAGAGAGGCAGGGCTACCTACTTTAAGGGGCTAAGAAGAAGCTTATCCTCGAGCTAAGTCCCTGGTTATCAAACCAAACGATAAGTTAACTTTGGTAAGTTCAACTTACTCTCGCCAGAGAGACTCCTCATATCCTGGTGCACCTTAAACACCAGGGGTATTCCTCGTCCTTGAGGAATTAAGAAGAAGAAGGAAAAGGCTCCCCCTCGAGCCCGTTATTCGGTGACCACACCGAACTCTTAAGTTAACCTGGTAAGGAACCAAGTTCAAATTATTCTCGCCAGAGAAATCCCCCTCCATTATCCTCGCCCGTGAAGAAGACCCCCCCGAGTTCAGTCCTCGTCCATAAGGAAATAAGTAACGAAGGAGAAAAGCTCCTCCTCGAGCTCGTTACTCGGTGATCACCTCGCACTCCAAGTTAACTCGATTTAAGCAACAAGTTCGACTCACTCTCGCCAGAGAGACCACGACTGCCTAGGTGTTGCATAAGGCACCGTATTGGTTCTCGTCCTTGAAGAACCCTTCCCCCCCCGGAAGAACGTGTGGACCCCCCAGCTGCTACCCTCGCCAAAAGGACCGTAGAATTTCGCTTATCTACAACTGGACACACGGCACGCGTCGTGAGTCAATAACATTTCTGAGGCCCTTTAAACTCCACCGGGGTCCGTAAGCCTAATTCTTATATTATTGTTGTGTGTAGAGAAAACGTTAACTTAATTTTGTGGGTCAACTAATTTAATTAATGCTTGTTTAGAATAATCTTCAGAGTATTGCTGTAATTAATGTTTAAAGGTTATGTATTCAATTGACAAAGGTAAAATATAAGTTTATTTTGCGATTAATGTTCGTTTCTCTTATATATATATATCCTTACGTGTTGCGGAACGGATCCGTTCTTTAAGATATTCTTATAATATCAATATATTAGACACTCTTAGCACTCTTAGAATAGAACAAAAAAAGGGGGGGCATTCTACGACACTAAATAAAAGTGGTGTCAGGTAAGTAGGGTTTTTATCAGAAAGAATTCTACGACATAATTAAAGTGGTGTCAGGTTTTGTAGGTTGTTATTAGAAAGAACCCAGCAGTGTCTAATTAAGAAAGAGCCAACACGTAAAGGAATATCAGGAACAAGAGAATAATTGAAGAGAGGAAAATTGGTAGAGTTAGGGGTGGTAACAATCTAAAGGTAATTGGTAGGTCAAGTGGTAAATTTGTTGTCAGGAGTGGTATTTCAATCAGCATAGTAGTGGGATTAAGGGTAAGTTATGCTGAGCGCTACCTGGTGAGTGGCGGCATAATTATCTGAAAATACAAAAAGGAAAAATCGACGGACAAACACGAAATGGATCCAGTCAAAAGATTTTACCAACAAGCCCAAAGTCTGGGACTTGAAGCCACAGAAATGCATGACTACGTCATGGCAGAACTAAGAATAGATTGTGTAGAAGATGAAAGAATTTGGGATATAGAAAAAGAACAAGAATTAATAAAGTTTGAGAGAGAAACAGAGGATATAATAAGAGAGGATAAAATAGAACGTGAATTTATGGAAATATGGATGAACCGGAAAAGTGAAGAATCCCGAATACAGCAGAAAATAGAAACAGAGGAAAGAAGAATGCTGAGAGGAGGTAAAACAAGCGAAAGAATAATACTGTTGAAAAGAGAAGCACGAGAATTCAGAATAAGGACAGAAATGGAAGATGAAGAAAGAAGACTAAAGATAAAGCTGGAAGATGAAGAAAGAAGAACTCGACGGGAAAACGAAATAGCGAAAGCAGAACAAGAAGCCGAGGAAAGGAGAATGAAGATGGAAAAAGAGTCGAAAGAGAGGAGAATAAAGATTAAAAAGAAATAGATGAAAGGAGAATGAAGAGGGAAAAAGAACGTGCTCAAGCTGAAAGAGAAGAGAGAAAAGAAAAGGAAAGATTGCTCGCACTCGAAAGAGCACCTATCGAGAATCTCATAGAGGCCGAGGAAGTTGTAGCCCGGCCTGGACCTAAGAAAGGACCATCGAGGGAAACCCAGCTAAATGGGGTAACGATGGAAGAAATAGGAAGTAGGAATGAGGTACCAACAGGAGTACCTAAGGAAGAACCTACGAGGAGAACCCAGCCAAATAGGGTTATCAGGGAAGAAGAAGAAGGTAGAGTAGAGGTACGAGCAGGTGTACCTGAGGAACTACCCACTAAGAGAAGTGAGTCAAATGAGTTGACCAGGAAGGAGGAAAGAGGTGCTATTGCGATACACCCAGGTAAGACTAATCAAATGGTAGACGCGGATGAGTATCCCCTACCCCTAGTAGTCTCCTCCCCGAACGGAACGTCCACGGAGTTACCGCTAAATTGCCAAGTCGTAGTGAGCGCCAAGCCCATTAACGACCTCGCAGGGAAAAATTTTCTCGATCCCCAAAGATCGAACCCAGACACGATCTTCCCGTGTACCTGGTTAAAGGAGAGCTATGGGACCTACGCTCCCATCAATTATGCCCCGCTACAACAGGCCGCTCTAGCCATAATGTTCAGTTTAAAGGTAGTCAAGTACCATAAGAAGGGTAAGTCGAGTAGGTTGAAATGCCGATACCATTTAGTATTATACTTGGGTAGACTCAATAACCAGAACGGCCGACTCAGGCGCGGTAGAATAATGGTCACAGAGCACCATTTTAGGATCAGCTACATCAAAGGAGCCGATAATGTACAGCTGCTCTATAGGTGGAGACGAAAAACCAGTCAAACATTTAGCAATCATTAACGCACTAATTCTATTAGTCTTTCTTCCTATTTAAAACTTTGTGGTTACCGTCTGTTTCACATATGCCACTATCACTTACAGTGCATTCTAGATAATCTAAACATCTCAAATATTCAATGGATATAACCAAGGAATCGGTTATTAGCCTCAACTTTTCTCCATCAAATACCGTTAAAAAATAACTTCCTCTATTCAATTTTAGCCTATTTAATTTTAGCCAATTCAATTCACACAGCTTGTTAATAGCTTTGATAAACCTATTCAAATCCGTCTAACTCCCTAGCTACCCACAACAGTAATCAGCTAATACCGAATTAGATAGTGAAAATCTCTCACAATTCCTCATCAATCCAATACCACTTCTCTTCATTCCTTTTTTTACTTATCTCAGTACGCACACCATAAATATGTTGAGCAGTCTTGGCAAAACCTAATCTAGCCCTACTTAAGAAACCTACTAAATTAGGCTATCTTTCACCATACTGCAAGTTTTACTTCCAACATAAGCCAAGTGGCTTAACTGAGGCCTCCCAGCAAGGCAGGTCATGGACGAAGGGCATACTCGAATAATTTTAAGAAGCTCGTTGCATAAAGGCTTCCTCTCCCTACTATGATTTTATACTTTTGCTCTCTTTCCTTCGTTCTCTCGCTTTCGTCCTAGCCACTTTAAATAACTAAACGTAAAATACTTTTGAATCGTTTAATACATAGGAAATGTCCTTGTACTCCAAAGAAGGTATAAATGTAGATGCACAAAAGGAAAAACATTCGATGTTAAAATCTTTTATTTCTGAGTTTTTTACAGCGAGAACATAGCAGTGACAGGCTAAAGATAAACACTATTTTCTCCTTCCCTAAGTTTTGCACTGTCAAGGGAATTCTTTGGTTATGTTCGACAAAGCCATGGCAAGAATCATGTCGGTGAAGTTAAGGTTTTAGTGTTTGCTTCGGTTTCTCTTTTACAGATCCCCTCTTTTTTTAGATTCTTGTTCAGATTGAGTACCCATTTTTTTCCTAAAGTTTAATAAAACTAAAAAAAACTAAGATTATTATCCATGTTAAAGAAATACTTGCAGATAGTGTACATCTGATTTCGATACTCAAGCATAAGCACAATAGTAAGCAAAATTCAAATTATTCTCACCAGAGAAATCCCCCTCCATTATCCTCGCCCGTGAAGAAGACCCTCCCCGAGTTCAGTCCTCGTCCATAAGGAAATAAGTAACGAAGGAGAAAAGCTCCTCCTCGAGCTCGTTACTCGGTGATCACACCGCACTCCAAGTTAACTCGATTTAAGAAACAAGTTCGACTCACTCTCGCCAGAGAGACCACGACTGCCTAGGTGTTGCATAAGGCACCGTATTGGTTCTCGTCCTTGAAGAACCCTTCCCCCCCCCTGGAAGAACGTGTGGACCACCCAGCTGCTACCCTCACCAAAACGACCGTAGAATTTCACCCATCTACAACTGGACACACGGCACGCGTCGTGAGTCAATAACATTTCTGAGGCCCTTTAAACTCCACCTGAGTCCGTAAGCCTAATTCTTATATTATTGTTGTTTGTAGAGAAAACGTTAACTTAATTTTGTGGATCAACTAATTTAATTAATGCTTGTTTAGGATAATCTTCAGAGTATTGCTGTAATTAATGTTTAAAGGTTATGTATTCAATTGACAAAGGTAAAATATAAGTATATTTTGCGATTAATGTTCGTTTCTCTTATATATATATCCTTACGTGTTGCAGAACGGCTCCGTTCTTTAAGATATTCTTATAATATCAATATATTAGAAACTCTTAGCACTCTTAGAATAGAACAAAAAAAGGGGGGGCATTCTACGACACTAAATAAAAGTGGTGTCAGGTAAGTAGGGTTTTTATCAGAAAGAATTCTACGACAATATCATTTACGTATTTAGTTCTTTTAATATTTAATTTTGTAATTTTATACTTTGTCATATTTTAACTTCAGTCTCGCTTCTTTAGCTTTATCTGATTTACCCTAAGCTTGTGTTTTTTTTTAGTGTTTTTATTATTCCTGTTTGTTTTATTTTTCATGTAGGTTTCTAAATTGAGTGGCCTTACTTTACTTTAATAGAATTACTGAAGATGTTTCAATGGTGGAACGAAACTCCTGAGAGAAAATAAATGTCCTTTTCAATCTATTCGTGGGTCTTCATTTTTCCAGTGAGATTAAGGTTTCCGCGAACTAAGCCAATTTCTACAATTCTCTCTCTCTCTCTCTTTCTCTCTCTCTCTCTCTCTCTCTCTCTCTATATATATATATATATATATATTTATATATATATATATATATATATATATTGATTAGAGGTTCTGCTGTTGAGCTTTAAGAGAGGACGTAAAACGGCAATTTCATTTAGTGTACCTGATATATACAACGATTCGGGTAAAAGATTCACCCTCATCTGGCACTAGAAGATTACTGGATTGTTATATAAAAGATATAAGTAAATTAATAAAAGAAATTTAACAATGATTAATAATGAAAATACTGGATACATTTTATGGAAAACACTAACCTTTTACTGTGTTTAGGGACGAAGGCGTGTGACCAAAAAGTCTCTAAAGTAACACACGACTGTACGCCTGGCAGCCCCAATCGTCGCAGCGCTCCGGTACAATTTAATTGCGAAAAGGTAAGGAACCTTTACTTAGAGTGCGATATTATTATGTTGGCAGTTAAAAAGGGAATACGTTTGCCGGGTTCGTTTCAAGGGTTATTCGAAAGATAAAAACCTCTGCAAAAATAAAATTTAATACAAATAAGACAAAGGGCACATATAAATATGGAAATCTTAATAATAATCAGTACGACAAAAGAGTATTATGACCGGCAAAAATTAGTGAAACTAGGTCCGGAAAATATATAAGTGATCCAATAAGTTGGATTGAATTAAAGATTTAGCAAGTCTATTGGCGTTACACCAAATGGGAAATGCTTCTTAGGACTGGGAATGAAGAGGTCGGACTTACGAGAAAAGGACACATGGTTGCCTCTAGACGATGAACTTGGGATGTGGAAGACCAATGGCCTATTCTTCGTCGATGGGGTTTCGATGCAAAGGCATCCAGAGAGATTCCGAGGGGGGTTGAGATTACTTCGGCTCCAGGGAAAAATAATCATGGAATCGAGATTCGTCTGCGGATGGCATGAAGTCTTCACCAATGTAGTGAGACGACAGAGACCCAGGACAATCTTCCGGGGTATAAGCGGGTTTCTTTCTTCTTTCTCTGATCAGAGGGATTACACGAAGACGATCTGCTGGTGAAATCACAAGGGAGGGGGAACCACTTCACGGGAGACAGATAATAGGTTCTAGAAGGCAAGAAGCTCGGGTTCTCTCTAGCTTCAAAGGATTTGCAGGCAGCCCCTTAAATAGGAGCCACTGACATGGGCGACAGAGGGCTGCGCGCGCAAGGGCAGCCTAAGGGGATATCGGAGGTGACTTGAGCAAACATTTATCTTGATAACTTCGGGCATCGAAGAAGCGAAAGGGAATTAAGAGAGATTCCCAAGGGATATTGGAAGCGGCCTAAGCAAACATTAACCTTGATAATTTCGGACATCGACGAGGCGATCGGGAACTAAGAGAGATTTCCTTTTACCACAAGAGGGGAAGGATGCACAGCGCTGCCACCTGGAGGCGGGACAGCCTTATAAAACGGGAAAAAGACGGTGATAAAGCACCTCAAATTAAACACAGCGGCGCTCGTCTGTCTCGACCAGAGAAATTCTGTGATAGCGGCGTATTGAGTTTGATGCTTCCTCAGACTGCTTTTGAAAGAAGGCTGGCAGGAAACCGCGAGGGGATGAAAAAGAAAGAAAAATTTAGGGGGTTTGTTTATATTTTAGACAAGAAGTACTTGGTGGGAAGAGGACTTAGAACCTAAAGTGGGAGAAAAAATTTTTCTCCGCTACATTCCATCCATTTTAAAACTGATGTATCCTTGGATGATTTTAAAATCGTAAAGACCATCCCTGATCCAATATCCTTAAGAACTTAAGAATCCATGTTTATATAAAAAATTATTCCACCAGGCCCAAGCATACTTTTGGAGTCGTTCTATATTTATATGAAGCTCATATAAGTAAATGGGTGTAGGTACTCCGGATTCTCCTCCTAAAGGAAGATGTATGAGAAAGAATAATTTGTTGTTTTTTTATTCAACATAGAGGGGGGGGGGTATGAGTCTCATCAATTGAATGTTGGGTTCTCTCAATATTGAAAATGCTGTGGTTATCTGTTATGCTTAAAGAAGTTTTTCCTTCATAGGCAAGTATAGTCATCTCATTTCAATCGAAATAGTGGGTGTGTGGGTGTGTGGCATTGTGATAAAGGGTGCCAAGCCTCCATGATACATCACTCAATGACCAAAAATAATACTTAAACTGCATCAGCTTCTAAGTAAACATACACAATAAGAGGTTAAGACTAGAGCATTTCTTTTAAATTCTTTATAAAATAGGATTCAAAAAGTAACAAAGAGAATTGAAATTCATTAACTATAGGCAGTAAATAATCCTGCAGTCAAATAGAAAAAAATCATGCATGTTGTGATTTTAATATGAATGTATTCGTCAGGCATAAAATTATTTAATTTAAAGTAAATAAGAAATCACTTGGACATAGAAAAGCAAAATTACGAGGTAAGCCTGCTAAAAAAGTTAATGTCCCTTAAAATAATTAGTCAGAAATGTATGTTTTAATTGCAAATAATTTAGAAATTAAGAAAATGTGGCATCTTCTTTTATGAAGGTGATATACATTTATATGCAAAACTTTCTTGAATTCTCCCACCGTGACAGCCAAGGTACTTTAGCATTTACATCTAGAACTTCTTTATATGCTGATTGTTGCCATTATTTAAGGAAATTAGATAAATTCAATTATATTCCACAAATCTATGCCTTTCATATCAATTTGATTACATTTAAATCCTTATTAAAGGATTTTACCTTTGTGAAGATACGAGTAATTTATATTTAACGTTTGACACAGGAATGCTATTAAGACTGAAATAATTCTTTTCTATATATTTTTGATAGATAACCTACTTATAAACTAAAGAAAAAATTCCCTTATTACTTATAGATTAAATAAAAATATCTAGAAACCTTTCAACTAATTTATTAGGTTGAGGACTACGTTCTTGCGTTTTTTTTAATGTTGTGTTGATTTAATTTTGTTGACGTGATTTGTGCACATATTTAGAAACAAGAGTAAATAATGAAAGCAAAATTTGCAAAGGTTAGGCTACGTCTCTTAACAGCGTCTACTATTAAGCTTTTGCTTAGGTTACGTCTTGAAGTTGAGTAATAAGTCATTGCGGTTTATTTAAAAGTTGTGTTAATTTCCTTTCTGTTCTGTACCCTAAAAATAGAATGTCAAGTTGAAAGAAAGGCGCATTTTCGACACTTGTTGTTATTCATTTTCAATCGTGACGGGAACAATGAAAACGCAGCCAAAGCTCGTCGTGATGTTTGTGCTGTGTATGGAGAAAATGCTTTATCAGAAAGGACAGCTCAATGGTGGTTTTCACGTTTCAAAAACGGTCATTTCAATCTTAATAACGAAGAACGTTCTGGTCGCCCAATTAAGTTGGATGAATATCGACTGCACGACCTTCTTTATGAAAATCCTCGTCACTCGACTAGAGAATTGGCTGTACAATTGGCCTGTTATCAGAAAACTGTAGTGAATCACCTTCATACGATAGGGAAAGTTAAGAAAACTAGGTGCATGGGTTCCGCAAGCTTTGAGCGAAAGCAACAAACTTCAACGATCCACGATTGCCGCAGATTTGCTTGCTCGTCACGAGGCTACTCGTGGATATAAGGACAGATTTCTTTACAGCATCATCACTAGCGACGAAAAGTGGCGTGTTTATGTCAACATTAACCATCGAAAACAATGGCTTAGCCCCAATAAAAAACCACTTCCGCGATTAAAGCAGGGAACTTTATCCATGAAACACGATGCTGCGTGTGTGGTGGGATTGTGAAAAGCACCCTGCTTTATGAGCTCCTTTCTAACAACGAGATTTTCAATGCAAAACTCTACGTTCAACAAATGTATCGACTCACAGAAGCTATTCGTGAAAAGCGACCTCATCGACGTCATGGGGTCCTTCTAAACACGACAATACTTGTCCTGACATTGCCACTATGACAAAAGATTCCATCTAAAGGCTTAATTGGGAACTCCTGCCGTATCCTCCATATTCGCCAGACTTGGCTCCATCGGATTTCCATCTGTTCCGATCGCTCTCCAACAATTTGCGCGGCGTTTCGTTCAATACTGATGTGAAATTAAGAACCTGGTTAGACGAATTCTTTGAGTCTAAATCCAAAGCTTTTTATTGCAGAGGCATTGAAAAACTAGTTGAAGGTTGGGAAGAAGTCGTAAATAACAATGGATAATACATTCTTGATTAAATTGCATATTTTTATCAATTAAAAGGGAAGTTTTTATAAAATTGTTGATGGCAATGAATAAATTTGATAAAACCGCAAGAACTTATTCCTCAACCCATTAACAACGGCTACATACATCTAAAATTTGAACACTAATTTTGCGATACACCGAGAATAAAGAGTCTTAATGAAAAGTTAAATTAATTACACTAGATTTTTAAATATATGACGCTGCCTTTAGCCTATTTATCCAAATGAGATCCAAAAACATTGTAAAAATTACTTGTATTTTAATATCGATTGGTCATTGTAAATAAAAACATCCAAAACTCAACAATAGCACAAATTATTTAACTATCGTCCGAATGCCACTCGTCTCACTCTCAGTCAACCAACCACCATCTCGCGCGCGCCCATTAGCCGCGCCATGTAACTATGATATTACCGCCCACTTTTGGATCGTGAGGCCAAAATTAAACTATAGTAAATTAATTAGTTTACAATAGAAATAAGCAAAATAAGTTAATACATACATAAGAAGAAAATAATGGGAAAAATTCGAAAAAGTAATTTGTTAACAGGAAAGACAAAAAAGAGGAAAAAAACAAACAATAATGAAAAAATTAAACCGAGGCTAACCTCTGAAAAAAGTGACAAATTTCCATGATGGTGAACGACCGAGGGGATGATTAGGCGCAGTTCTACGCTTGGCTCAGTTCATAATTTTCGACTGCTGTTGGAGGCGAATTTCTTGAGTTAGAGTTCGGTTAATCACGAAGATGAATTGCATTTATGTTAATGTTTGTGAAACTAGAGTACGTGGTAATATCACAGTTACATGCGTTTTCCGGCACAGGTTCCAATCCTGTCCGCAGCGACACATTTTTGTGTGATATTACCACCTACTCTAGTTCTCCTGCCCCAATAAAGACTGTAAGCTTTATAAAAATCCTAAATATATTGGCATGACAACTACCACACTTTCAAGACGGTTAACTATACATCTACAAAGAGGAGGGCCGAAGAACCATATGGAGATGGCAAATAATATTAACCTAACGAGATATATGCTTGTTGATAACACCATTATTAAGAGAAAAGAGGTTAATATAGCGAAACTTAACATCTTAGAAGCTATATTAATAAATGAAGAAAGCCGGCCATCAAAAGTTAAGCGACAAGCTGGAAACGCACATTAAAACTATTTTTAAAATTCCACTCACTTGAAATGCAAATTTCCTCTAACATTACGTTTAACCAAGGCTGAATATATACCCCTTAAAAATCATTTTCTTTCACTTTCTGCCAGATTCTCTCTCCACTCATTACATCGATAGGAGGCAAGAACATTTCAAAACTCTCCGAGGATGATCGAATAAGATCGAAAGCTTACCAATTTTAGTTTGGTTTTACCAAAGACATTCATTTGAAAGAAAGATAAATACTGGACAAGTAATCGACCATCTACAAGATGGAATAAAAAAGATAGTTAAAAGAAGAAAACGATGCCAAAGGAAATTAATTAAGGCAAAATACACGATGGTCTTCAACAAAATTCAAAATTTGCATATATATATATATATATATATATATATATATATATATATATATATATATAGCAGGAATATGAAGACATATGCGATGGTTACGAACATTTAATTTTCTGGACGCTTCGGTCTTAACGATGACCATCATCAGCGAATTCTAAATACAAAGAATTATTTTTATAAGAATAAATAAACACAACAATATAATATATAACATGAATCAAAAATCATACCTGAAAGCAAGAAGTTAAAATGAAATATATAATCCTAAACTGTTGAAAGCAAATTGGCGAAAATCTATTAAGAAGAAATTGATAAATATCGTAAAAAATAACTAAATTAAATAATAATCACATGAGTTTAAAATATGCATAATAAACAAGAATTAAATTCCTATCGATAAACCAAAATGGTAAACTATAGAAATAAAGGCAAAAGCAAGGGGTGAAGAAATCGATTAATATGACTAAAAAAATATTAAATAATCCCATGAGCAGCAAATATGAATAATAAACATGAATTAAGCATCAAGGGCAATACAAAAAAATCACTATAAACCACAGTAAGAAAGAATTATAAGAGCAGGGCAAACAATCCAAAATAAGTTAGATCAGGGGGTATGTAATCGAAGCGGAAATTAATGAATTAATGAATAGAGGTGTGAAGATGTTTTCTAGTTTGTTTTGGTGTTAGGGCATCACTAGCATTCTTCTTATTTGTGTTTTTAATATTAAAAATTTCACCGTCAATAAAGTAGCTGACTGTCTTTGACAGCCAGTTTCCTTCGTTATAATATATATATGTATATATATATATATATATATATATATATATATATATATATATATATATATATATATATATATATATATATATATATGGGTATTTGATTATTTGTGTTTTTTCCCGTCGAAGCATTCAAGCCTTTCAAAGGTTACTCTTATGCTGAATCTCAAGTTTTGATTCTTAGTTTGTCTCTTTTATTTGGGCACTTCACCTCTTTTATATTTTTTAAGTTAGTTAAATTTTTACTTTATACTATGTTTATATTGGGGGGGGGATCTTTAGTGTGGTCACTCTGCCTCTTTTTCATTTGTTGTTTATAGTTGTTGAGTTTTTGAAGTCATAATACATCGGAGTAGTGGACTACTACTACCTATACATAGGTAGTACCACTTCTTTCGCGCAGGTTCTACTACTAGGCAACAGAGCAGTTCTACTTATACGAGTAGACTAAGGCACAAAAGTTTCAATATTAAATAATCAATAATGGAGGGGTCAAAAGGACGACTAAATCATTGAATTAAGGAAAAGTCAATAATAAACCAGATCATTTAGATATTAATGGGACAAACTAAAATAAAAATAAAAATTTCTCTGCACGAGTACTAACCTTATTACGGTGAAGCTGTGAGTATCAACTGATATTACGGACAGAATTAGGCAGAAAGAAAACTATTAAGGGGGATGTGGTTGGTTGTAAATTTATCTATATAGTGAATAATTTAAGGGATGATGAATAATCATTGAGTTCCGGGTTTATTTATTTGATGTAATGTGCTTCAAGAATTTCAATATCCAGAGAAGAGGAGGCAGAAGAGAGTATACTAAAGGAATCAGGGTCAAGCGGGTGGTTAAGTTTTAGTGCTATAAGTGCCAGCGCTTCGGGCATCTCCAGGTCATGTGCCAAAACCCCGTCAAGTGCGGCGTGTGCAGCCAAGCGCACCCGACGGAGGAGTGTATCGGTCGCCTCAAGGCCAGCGAGACCACCACGGCACGGTGCCCCAACTGCACTAAGGGGCACCACGCTTGGAAAAAGAACTGCCCCGAGCGAATGAGGAGGATGCCACAGAATCACCGGCGGCAGCAGCAGATGGATCTACGTGCCCCCCAACCCAGCAAAGAAGAAAGCGTCGGTTTATTGCCGTGCCACCCACAATCGGGTCAGCGTGGATTACCCATCCACTCGCGACTCTCCGCCTGCCCGGCGCACGTCTAGGTGGTACAAAGAAGGGGGAGCGGCAGAGGCAAAGGGAACCACGTGGGCCCCCCCAGCAACAAGGCAACCGATGCCTTGTTCCAGCGCTACCACCAAACAGGCTGGCGTGGGCTTTCCAACCACCCCCTACCCCTCAACAGCCTGGCACAAGTCAGGTCGAGACAGGGTAAGAGGACAGGCAGGGAGCAAGAGGGGGTACTAGTAGCTGCACAACCAGCAACTCCGCTCACACCTCCACCCACCCACCCACTTCCTCTGTCCCCAAGCCAAGAAGGAGGCGGGGGGGGCGACACAGGCGTCGGACCCACCGCACCCGCCCAGACGAGCAGCAGTCCACGGTGCTACCCAATGCCCAACCACCGACAGGGTCTCGACGTGGACCCCTAGGTTATGGCGAGGGACTCAGTGAGGAGGGCAGAGACATCGTGGACGTCATCCTCGCGTGTGTCGTACAGCTGGTTAAGAAGTTGCTCGACCGCTGGCAGGGCACCGCACTCCCAACCGAGCAGGACCTCAACGCACTCTTCCACGAAGAGGTGTTAACCACCGTCACAAAGGGTGTCCTCCAGCCCCCACCATCATCTACCACGCCCAGAGGTCCCACCCAACACCCTCTGCACCCACCGCACGCCCACAACCAAGATTGAGGGGCGGATTGATAGCCCAGCCCACGCGCCGGCGCCCACACTGAGCGTGCTGCAGTGGAATGTGCAAGGCCTCCTTCTTCCAAGAAGAGCTGGACCTGGTTCTCCTACAGGAGACGCTCACGCCCGCTGCCCATGAATGTCGAGTCGCAGGCTACACCCTCGACTCGCTTCTAGCTAGCGACGGAAATGGGCGTGGCTGTGCATTTCTCATAAGGAAAATCATCCCGCACAAGAGGATTGCCGTACTCGTGTACTGTGGTGACGGCGTGGAGTTCCTGGCACTGAAGCTACAGCTGGGGCCGCTTATTCTCACGGTATACAATATATATAAAAGCCGCTGGATGCTGGGAAGCTGCTCTCCCTCGCATCCCACTCCAGCCTTCTAGTAGCGTGCGATTTTAACGCCCAACACCCCGTGCTGCACTCTGTGTCACCCACTAACGTGACCAGGCGCCAGCTGGCCGACCTGCTCGAAGAATTCCCTGACGTCCGACTACTGAAAACCGGGGAGGCTACGCACGTCTATGGGGGGCGGCTCGACCTCGCGCTAGTGTCGAGCGACCTACAACCCGGCGCCACCTGGCAGGTCCACCCTACCCTCATTAGCAACCATTACGGGATCCTCACCACCCTTACTGTGGCCCCACCAGATCCTCCTCTCCCGCCGCCCCAATGAAACGTCAGGAGGGCGGATTGTCAAAGTTCCAAGCCACCCTGGAAGAATGGTAGTGCACGTATGTGCCTCCGGCGGACCTGCACCTGCAAGAGAGGGACTTTACAGCGATCATAGAGAGTGCAGCATACGCGGCCATGCCCATGACAGCCTCTAACCACCGCTGGCACCCGGACTGGTGGTTTTATAACGAGGAAGTGTGGGAGTACAATCACCGCGTCAACGTCCACAGGAAGCTGTACGAGAAGCGCCCGACTGCCATCAGCCTGCAGCTCCTGCAGGACGTGGTAGCCCGCGCGCAACAGGTGCCCCTGAGTGGTGCGCCTCTTTTAGCCAACACACCTCCCCCGGCCAGCTGTGGGGGAGCTTCAGGAATTCCTCAGGTGCAGCCCCGACCCGCCCAACTGCCCACCCTCGCCCACAGCAAGAGGCAGATCGGCTGGTGAACTGCTTTACAGTGAGAGGTTCCAGCGAGCAGCTCCCTCCCCACACCCGCCATCTCCAGCAGCAGCTATGCCCACAGCGCGAAGAAGAGGACAAGGAGGCGCGGGACCAGCCACACGTGACGAACCAGCCTTTTACACTCGAGGGGCTGGCCAGGGCGAAGCATGGGCGGGACACAGCAGCGGGAGACAACGGAGTGCGGTACTCCATGCTGGCACACACTGGGCCCGCTGCTAGCCCTTGTGAACGCGTCGTGGTTGGCAGGCCGTCTGCTTCCCTCCTGGAAGGACGCCGACATCCAGCCCATCCCCAAGCCGAAGGATCACACCACCTTCAGGCCAATCTCCCTCATGAGCTGCACCGGTAAAACAGCAGAGAGGAGGGTGCTTAGTCACCTACAGTAGAGCGTGGAAAGCCCTTTCACAACGAGGTGTTCGACTACACCAGGGTGGTGAGCACGGCGGACTGCCTCATCACCCTCCTGGCCCACGCAAACAACCAGCCAACCATCTTAGTCTTCCTTAACCTCAAGAAGGTTTTGAGCTGGCTAGCCAACACGCCATACTAGCCACCCTTGGGAAGATGGGCATCCGAGGGAGAATGCTGGGCTGGCTCCAGGACTACCTTTAACAGCTCCGAACCCGTGTGAAGTTCCAGGGTCACAAGTCTCTCTACCTCACCTTCGAGAACGGGACACCCCAGGGCGGCATCCTCAGCGCGTTCCTTTTCAAAGTGTTGATGGAGGAGCTGGTTGCCCTGCCCTATCGGAAAGGAGCCATCCTTCTTAGCGACGCTGACGACCTGGCCCTCGTCGTCCCCGGGCGCGGCAAAAAGCTAACGCGTGCTCAAGAAGCGCTGCATCTCATCACTACCAAGTGCAAAGACCTGGGGCTAAAGATCTCGGCAGAGAAGTCCCAGGCCATGGCCATCAAGACTTGCACACCTGTTGGCCAGCAGCTTTAAGTCCAAGGAGTCGGCCTGGCCTGGACCGACTCCTACCAGTACCTCGGAGTGTGGGTTGGCAGGCAGCTGTCCTTCACGCAGCATGTCACGCACCTGAGGAGGCGGACGCAGGCTTGGCTGAATTTGATGAGGGCCATGACATGGCCGAGCGCTGGTGCAACCTCTACCGTCCTCTGCCTCTACTACCTGCAGGTAGTACGCTCTCTAGTGGACTACAGTGCACCAGTCCTTGTAGCGCTACCCCGGCAGCAGCAACAGCGCCTGTAGGTGACGCAAAACATCGCCATGAGGACCATGTTGGAGCACCCAGGTGGTGCAGGGCCTGTGTCATGCAGAGTGAGGCCAACCTGGTGCCCCTCACCGCCAGGGTGGATTGCATTGTGGCCTGTCGGGTGGCCAGACTGCACGAGCAAGATGTGGAGGGTGTTTCGCAAAGGAGACTTCGACTGACCGTAGCGCAGGGCTTCGAGTGCCTGCCTAACAACAGGTGGCTCGTAAACGTCAGCCTAGCAACCAACTCCCTCAACCAGGCAGGGAACTGGCTGTGGCGCAACCCCGACACCCCCTAACCCACCCTACGTTCCACCCCCACCATGAGACCCCCCCCGCCGCTCCCCTCACCGCCACACAGCTGCCCGCCAGCAAAGCGAACTGCCTCACCTAAGAGCTGCGCCAGCACGCCCTCATAGCCATGTCTGAAGTCACGGAGCCAGGCAGCGCAGTCCACCTCACCGACGGCTCTGGTCGACCCCAAAAGCGGGAGGCCTGGCGCCGCCTTCGTCACGAGGGGCTTGACGCAGGCGTGGAGGATATCAGACCACTGCTTTACCCTACAGACGAAGCTGGTATCAATCCTGCATGCCCTCCAGCACGCTCTGTTCCGCCGGGAAGCCACTGTGGTGATACACACGGACTCTCGGTCGGGACTGCAGGCACTGCAGCACGCCCACGCCCACAAGCAGACCCAGGACAACATCCACCCCACCACTACCATCCACCTTACCACCACCATCCTGTGCACCCTGCAGGACCTGGCAGCTCAGGGCAGGCGTGTCTAGCTCCACTGGATTCTCAGCCACGTTGGCGTGCGCGGCAACGATGCTACCGTAGTGGGCCGCCAAGCGAACTGCCCACGGACCCACCATCACCTGGAGCGTGCGCACCAGCCTGCAGCAGCTCAAGGTGCAGGCTAAACGCAGGGCCGCCCAAATCGCCCACCAGCAGCACCAAGAATGGAAAGCAATCAAGAGGCAAGTTGCGTGGTATGCCGCAGCCACAGCCTATCACCCACTGAACCCATCCTTCTAGCAGCCCAGAGTAAACGGCGTGCTGCTACAGCGTGTGAGGCTGGGATACTCCACGCGAGAAGAGCTGCACGCCGACTTTGTGGCAGGGAGGTGCGAACACTGTGGCGGCCACTCCCGGTGCCCTCTGGTGCACTACCTACTCTCCTGCCCAGCCAAAGTCCGACTCAGGCCAGAGTAAGCGCCAGCCCCTCCCCCTGTAAGAGGTGCCCTACTCAGTGCGCGAGAGGCAAGAGCCGCCCAGGTGGTCTGCCAAACCCCCAACAAACGAGCTGCTGGAGGTGCTGAGAACAGCACCCCCTCCGCGCTGATTGCTGCCCGCGCCCAGCCGGGCGACGGGTGGTGAAGACCACCGCTTCCCACTTGCAGCAGATAGGACATGCGTGGGACGCTCCACCACGTCTTAATGCACGCCAACACTGACGGGCTCCCCGCTTTGTGTAATGTGTACACTTATACTACGTGTATTTATATTATTGTATCATATTGTTACTGTATTTGTATTGGATTATTTTTGTATTTGTATTAAGATTATGTATAAATGTACGCTATTGCACAATAAACCTATACAATCAATCAAATTTAACTTAATTGAATTACTTGCCTTGCTCCATTTATTAATATCCACTTCGATTATATACCCGCAGATCTAACTTATTTGGGATTGTTCGCGCTGCCCTTATAATTCTTTCTTGCTGTGGTTTATAGTGAATTTTTTGTATTGCCCTTGATGCTTGATTCATGTTTATTATTAATATTTGCTGTTCATGGTAGTATTTAATCTTTTTTCAGTCTTATTAATCGATTTCTTCACCCCTTGCTTTTGACTTTATTGCTATAGTTTACAATTTTGGTTTATCGAGAGAAATTTAATTCATGTTTATTATGCATATTTTAAACTCATATGATTATTATTTAATTTTGTTATTTTTTACGATATTTATCAATTTCTAATTAATAGATTTTCATCAATTTGCTTTCAACGGTGTAGGATTATATATTTCATTTTAGCTTCTTGCTTTCGGTGATCATTTTTGACTCAAGTCATGTTTTTTATTGTTGTGTTTAGTTATTCTTATAAAAATAATTCTTTGTATTTAGAATTCACTAATGATGGTCATCGTTAATGACCAAAACGTCCGAAAAATTAAATGTTCTTAACTATCGCATATGTCTTCATATTCCTCCTACGAATAAGGTTCCCAAGGAACGAATCCATCACCAATATATATATATATATATTTATATATATATATATATGTGTATATATATATATATATATATATATATATATATATATATATATATATATATGAATCCATTAAAACACATTGAAAGAGAAGACGCAATAATTTTTTCCTTGCAGTAATATTCTATGAATTCCCAATTATTTTTCTATTTTCTTTTATATTCCCCGTTCGAGCTTGCGAAAGTTTTCTTTAAAAGCTATTCTAATCACAGAATTTTTTGGTTTTCCGCGCTTATAGGGCACTAAAAGCATACTTTTAGTTGTGATCAAAGTGGTGCTCGATGCCTCAGTGTACATCGTTCGAATCGCTTCCCTGCACGGATTTTTTCGAAAAATGGTAATAAAAATTTTACTACAAGCAAAAAATTATTCCGTTTTCTAGGTTTGGGTGTCTTCGTTGTAAAAAAAGGGAGCTAATAGAAATATTTGAAAATATGGGTTGGTTTGAGGGGAGTGCTATTGGCCTGTTTAATTCGTGGGTAATTATAGTTGTAGTAAAAGTAAAAATGAGCTTGTGTCGGCGTTTAAAATGGGGTTTGTCAATTTACTATTAAGAGATTCAAGTGTACCAAGTTGGTTTTCGGGCTTTGCTATATCTTTAATTGAAAAATATTTAGGTTATGCTGTGGATATCTGTTTTCGGAGTGTATTCGGATAGTGGAAATTCGGGACTAGTGAGCTGGGTTCCAGTTCTGTTGCCGATTACTAAATGTGCGCAAATAGAGATATGTAGTGTGCGCTGTTTCGATCCCAAATACACTTCGGAAGTACATCTCGAACAGGTGAATTCATATATGAAGGAGGATTGAAGCAGCGTTGATATTTTGAATTTAATGTTGAAAAGATGTTGTACTTTGCGTGTGTTTTGAAAACTTAGTATAAAATGTGTTGCAGGAAATGAATTATTAAGAAAGGGTGTGAGTTTTGCCCAGAGAAGTGAATTGGGTGGTCCTATATATGGGAGAGATACCAAAACCTCTTATTTTTAAACGATGCTATATATTGAAATAAACTTTATGCTCAACGCAATTAAATTCCCGAAATTTGACTTTTGGAAATATTTGTGATAAACGGTAGGAGAAGGCGGTTAACTTTATTCCTCTGAATTTTCTGTTCAAATGTTCGAAGAACTCACATTGAATGTAATTCTTACCAATGGTTAGTGAATACTTATTGAAAAAAAATGGTGGGGGAGCCACTGGAGAGGAATAAATTTGAAATATGTATAGTTGAGCGTAATTGAAAATGAAAGCAAACCATTAATACCATGTTTTATTGCTTTAATTTCATTCTTTTTCCTGACTCTAAGACAGCTAAGGGCTGGGATGCCCTCTTTCATAATAGGGACGTTCGTGATACATATTTAGTGTTACATTAAGATATGTTCATCGTATATTCCGATGTACATAGTTAAATGCCCACGCAGATAACAATAAATCAGTGATCCTATTCATTAACACGTAAATTACAAAATCAGTACAAAACGGTAATAGATCTTATGAAAGTTTAAAAACGCCCAAAGTGGAAGTAAATCTACCAAGAAATATAGGTAATTTTTACGATTAGCGGCCCCGGATTTCAGGCGCGATTATTTGGTCTATTTTGTTATTTTATTTTATTTTTTCCAGCTATCCGACTGGACAATAAGCGAACTGTATAAAACACTATCATTGACCAATTATAACCATTTATTTTTCCTAAGAATTTCTTACTGTTTGTAAGGTTGGGAAAAAGTATGTTTGTGGGGTATATTTTCTATTTTTTTTGTGAAGTTTATTATCGATCTAGTTTAAATACTCTACGCCTGCCACTATTTTGTATTTTGACGTAGAGTTTTTTTTAATAAATAAAAAACCTTTTGATTCTTGGCAAGGAATTTTTTCTTTTTAAGTTTTTTGGCCTCTATGCAAACTATTAATTGTGTCGTATAAATACTTGCGCGCAAGCGTTACACGTCAGTTTTATCGAAACGGGTAGTTCGTGTGGTGTATGTTCACTCATCCCGAGAAAAGTAAAGATATTTTAGCTAGCCATCAGTTACTAAAAAGCAAGATCAAGGGCCCTACTTGTAAATCAGAAGTTAGTAAGGATGTTTTTTTTTACTTGAATATTTATATTCCAATAAAAGAAGCCCTGATCACTTTTACTCGCCTTTAATCAAGACAGAAGGAAATTCCAGACCCTGTAGTGCCTCACGCTAAAGGCGCTACTAAAAGAGGATAATCACTTGCATCCTGAACCCCTCATTAAAGACCGAAAAAGATACCGGCTATAATTCGTGTACCACACCAGAAGTCTTGCCTCACAAGTAAAGGAAGAGGCAATTACGATCACCGGTGTGTGTAACACAACGGCTTTACTTCCATAAATGATGTACATCTAGTGGCAGATCCAGAAAGAGCGAGGGGAGGAGGACGATGCAGGGATCTTCATGAGTGAAAATTTGTTAGAGCTGATTATTATGGTGTATATTTTTACAAGTAATAGCTGTACATATGATCGTACAAATAATTAGTCCTGAAAACATCCAAATACTTTATAGGCATGAATGATGAATATGTGCCTGTAGTGTAGCTATAATGATGTAGGCTATTTGCAAGTCATTTCGCCTACTTACGTAACAAGGCACATAATAGAAAAAGTATTTTTACTTTCCAGGAGTAGGCGCTCTCAAAATCGTAGGCCCATGCTTAATGTCTCCATTAATTTGCCTTAGGCTTAAGAGAATGGGAGATGGGTTTTTTCTCCACAAATTTGTGAATCACTTGATCATTTGAAACTTGCCTGTCATTGTGAACTGCGAGTAATGCGAGGCTATTGAGGCGATCCTGGCCAACGGTGATCTTTATGTATGACTTTAGCCGTTTTAAGCCTGAAAATGAGCGTTCGGCCTCTGCATTTGAGACCAACAGAGTCATTAAGATAGTCAGGAGGGTCACAATGTTCAGAAACGTACTGGTCTCGGCGTACTCCTTCGCATTCTTGACAGTCCCAAAGACAAGAGCGGAATTTTTCCCAATGAATTCCGCAACGTCCACTGAAGCCGAAGGGAGTGTCACTGTGCCATGCAAAAAAGAGAAGCAAGTTACTTGCCATTCTGCTCCTCGTAATGAGATTCTGCTTCACTGTCGGATCCATAGGCTCTCTATGTCAAGGTGCTTGGCTGTTGCTCCAGCTCATTGACATCAGGCTTGCAATCACCACTCGTCTTGGCAAATTTGGTCTTAAAGAACGAGGTAATCTTCATATAGCCGACTCGCTTCATGGTACAGGCACTGTGAATGAGAGGGAACTAATGCATTACACTGAAAAGCCTAGCCGCTCACATTACCCCATGTCCGTAAGAATATATAATAAAAAAAATTACTTACTCTGCCCTGTTTTGTTTCAGAGAGAGGATAACGCGGAGATGCTGGTGCTTTAGTTGCGAGCAGAGAGAGAGAGAGAGGAGATGCTGGAATTAGTTTTGAAAGTAAACGATGCTAGCAGACACATGCCAAGCTCAGTCCAGCTGTCAAAGTGCAGAAGAGACAATCGTGTGAAATTTTCCCCTGGTAATGGTGAAGGGCCCGGACCACATGAGCTCCCTCCTTGGATCTGCTCCTGAGTAGAACAATTATTTATATGTATGTAAGTTGATTTACCTATATAAATATGTTATATTTATACGTTAAGGTATTTTTTATGAGTTCTATTAAACATGTTGATAGGATTACTTTCACCTTCCTAGGAGGATAAATGATTTCATATCTGAGTCAATTTGTGCCAAAACTGTTAAGAGATATCAGAGTGGAAATTGTCCTATTTCTTTCTCTCCACAAATGCGCCTAAAGATTGAAATTGAATAAACCTTTTATCCAAATTTTATCCTCTTGTTTGGTGTTTTACGAAGAGCAATTAACTTTCTCCCATTTGCTCTAGAGTTAATTCAACGAAACTCAGTTTAATATATGTCGTAGAATGACTCCCGACGATATACCATATATCACTATTCGTTGAGGGAACTTCCTTAATTATCTCTAGAGTGCGTTTTTACTGTCTGGCGGCCGATATTATGTATCTTCAAAATGCTTAAGAAGTGGAACTGAACTCAAGGATAATAATATTGCTATCATTAATGAAATAGAGTTTTATTAATAATAACTATAAACAAAACACAAAAACGGAAAATATTGACAAACAGAATGGAAAGGGTCGTGGAGACTCGGGCTAATCCAAGGATTTAAGGGATCAAAAAAGGTAAAACAAATATGGAGTTAAAGAGATGGGATGGTTCGATAAACCATTTAAAGCACAGGATAGAATTGACAAATAAGGGATCAATACTCAAAAGGTGACGCTTGGCTTACGTAACTTCATTAGGGTGCAGTGGAAGGTACTTGAAGGAATATTCGGTCCGCTGGCGAGTTCCAGCCGAAGGGGGGGGATAAAAGGATCCTGACGTGGCGTCTTGGAAAGGAGAACCGTTACTCGACGAATGGCTTGACGAACAATGGCTGTTCTAGGTTGTTCTCTTCTGAACAAAGGAGGGGGATGAGAACCGTCTCTTGTCTACGGGCTCAAGAACAATGGCTGTTGTAATGTTGTTCTCCTTTGAACAACAGGGGGGGTGAGAACCGTTTCTTGGCGAAGGGCTCAAAACGAACAATGGCTGTTCTAATGTTGTTCTCCTTGAACAACAGGGGGGGATGAGAACCGTTTCTTGGCGAAGGGCTCAAAACGAACAATGGCTGTTCTAATGCTGTTCTCCTTGAACAACAGGGGGGGGGATGAGAACCGTTTCTTGGCGAAGGGCTCAAAACGAACAATGCCTGTTCTAATGCTGTTCTCCTTGAACAACAGGGGGGGGATGAGAACCGTTTCTTGGCGAAGGGTTCAAAACGAACAATGGTTGTTCTAATGCTGTTCTCCTTGAACAACAGGGGGGGGGGATGAGAACCGTTTCTTGGCGAAGGGCTCAAAACGAACAATGGCTGTTCTAATGCTGTTCTCCTTGAACAACAGGGGGGAGGATGCCTTGGGGACTTGGCGTCACTAAAGACTCGAACCTTTGGCACTCAAGGAATATTGTCCTCCTTCTGGACAAGTGATGGTGAATCTCGAGGTCGAGGTCCCTTGGCGCACAAAGGGAGAGAGGGTCGTGGTGATGTTTCGCGACGAAAATCTGGATCTCCAATCTGATCTTAGTGGTAAAGTTTCCATATAAATAGCCAGGACATCTCCTTGGCGTGGGGGAGAATGGGGTGGAAGCTTCGAGGGAACGCACAGCCGAGCCGGGGAACAATGCCTTATCTGCCCATAAGCCTAACTCGATCTGGCGAGGTCGGCGTATGGGGGCGAACGGGGGGGGACGATAACCTCCTTGTTTAAACATTGGCGTCCGGTAGCTGTTGATAAGACTCCAAGCCTCGAATCGAAGATGCACGTGGCTAGCCTCATGGTTTTAAATAAAATGTGATAGAATTTGAAATGAATGCAGCTCTGAACTCGTTCTATCACATTTAATATACATTAAATAATTAAGTTCGTATACCAACCACAGAGGAAAATAATTTTAAGCATCTATTAAGTTTTTAAAATCCATTCTGGTTAAGAATAAGCTAAAAAACATAAGCTGCCCTAAATAAATCTAGATCTCCTAAACTTTAGAGCGTAAAGGATATGTGCATTGTATAGATTTTTCCTTCCTTCAACTTTACTGTTTGCTTTATTAAATTTCCTCTTCCCCTTTTCTGGTGGAGGTGCCATTATTGGATTAAACTTCTAAATTTTAAGTAAATATTAGTGTTTTTATTAAGCCTAAAGTATATCTAAGTACGGATTCTATTTCGTATTACGCTGTTCTGCATCAATTTATGTTTTGTACGAAGAAAAATATGTGAATCAATATCTTACATTTTTTTATTTCTCGAAAGGATTACTATTTGCTTGTAAAGTAGTTGCCTAATGTGCAATGCACAGAATTTTTAGACAAAATGTCTTTGACACTTCGTGACTTAACTATTCTAACTTAGTAAACTCGAGTTGATCACAGACTTTGAGGAGCTAATGATAACATAAAAGCATAGAAGTCATCCGATCTTAGCTTAAAATTTATTACACGTAAATATTAGACTTATAAAATTTTGTCACAGCTAAGATCAAATTTCCGCAAATTGGAGAGAAACTAGGAGGGGACTTGAATGACTTTAGTATTATCTGTCGAGATTCCCCTTCCGATAATTTTTATCTCATTATAAGATAGAGGATGATATCGATTTACATGTTTAAAAATCTATTATCTTTCAAGATAAATTCTATAGTTACGGCAGAGTATTTTTGTGACAAATCTAATTGGAAGAGCCTTAAAATTCCACTACGCATCAAAATATGTCAATGCGACGTAGTTCATCCATTGGGCGAAAATTAAATTGAAGCTCCTTTTCACAATAAGCAACGCAAATAGAAAAAAATTAATAATAATAAAACAAATTGGGAAACTTACCAAGAATAGGAAACCAGTAAATGAAAAACATCGGTATTTTTGACTTTGTAAAATTTAGAGTAGCTATTCTTGACATGAAAACTTGGTTAGCCATTCTTGACATAATCTATCCTCAAGGACGTTTTCATAACTGCAGATGGTAAGAGTAGGTTAGGTTAGCACATTTTAGCATAAACTAACCTAACCTAATATAACCCAACTGATCATAAACTTTTTAACACCACATCGAATTCATGGAACTTGAAATTAAGTTTGGGCCTATTAGATGCCATTTATTTATCAACAGTTTGGTATATGAAAATATTTAAACACAAAGCCAAGGTAAGATATTTTTAATTAATTGAAAAGGGGTGATCAATTATCCATACTGATAAATAAGACCACAGAAACCTTGCCAATGGCATTAGACAAAACTAAAATGTTTCTCATTCATAAATACTTCCTAAAATAGTTCATTTTTAGTTGTGTCGCCAGATTTCTTGAATATCAGAGTGACAATATTTCCAATGTAGCAAAGCGCGTTTTAGATGTGTTGGATACATTAAAGTAGACACCATCTCCACTTATTTGCGTCATGGGTTAGCTCAAGGGCATTTAATTGGATCTAATATCACTACAATAAGTCTAGTTGTTTTCAAAGGTGAAGAATTGGTGCAGATCTGCAGAACATTTCTCAAATACGGTAATTCGAGCATGTATGTACATCTAACAGGTTAGATTGTGGCACACTTAAGGGCAGGAGTTCACATTGTTTCTTAGTAAGTGTTTGATCAAGTACTAGATCATAGAGTTCTTCTTTGGTGATAAAGTTTAGTATCTTTTATGATTCAAGCTGTGACACATATGCTGTATTTTGAGTTTCTCATGTCATCGCCTGGTAGTTTACAGGGAGGCTGTGGTACGAGAATAGCACTTTAATGACGAACTGGGCGAATATCAGACTGAATATCTGATTACATGATAGATTTCTTGCTCTTTCTGTTGTGACCTGCAGTGAAATAAAATAAAATCAGACTAAAAATGGCTATCACTAGCGATGAACACGTGCATAAATGGTGGAAGTACAACAAAGAATGTATTGTGATCCTTTTAATTGATACATATCTTGAATGGAGTTTTGGCTCCATCCACACCAGTGGTACGCCAAACATGAGGCCACACCCTTTTCCTTTTACTCAGACAGAAATGGAACTTGTACACCTGACACAATATAGGTGAGGTACCCAGCGTTTGTCCTGGTCACGCTTTAAAATACAGAGTAACGCTTATAGAGTTTCCTCACTTTTGAGATCAACTGTCTCTTGTATTGTCATAATGTAACTGATCCACATATATAACAGAAACTGTCTGGGAAATTTTGCATTCTCTAGGCATTTTAGCTGTCTCCTGTAAAGGAAAAAACACTAGTATGTGAAAAATAATATAAATAATAACAAACACAAATATTAATTAGTAATGAAAAAATAGGAAGCACTTATAGTAAGGTAAAAAATTATCATGCATTACATAATAGTTACCACGGATTTGGACCCATATATCTAAATAAATATTGTGTATACTTTCTTAACTTACATAGTTAGGTTGACAAATATTTAGGAACACCCCATTAAAATTATATAACAATCCGTTTATATCTTATAGAGTTATCAGTTTCGGCCCAATCCTGTTTGCTTTCAATCCCTATGGAAATACCCGTGCATTTAACGTAACTAAGATGGAACTTAACGAGAAACTGGAGTGTCGCAGAAAGAGATTGATGTTATATTCGTGATTTACGAAAAAATTTCCGTTAGAAAAGGTTATTCTCATTTCTGTTTTTTTTTATCGTTGTACAGTGTTATTTTTAAGAATTATCTGTATTTTATAGATGCATTATATAGGGTACATTCTATCGCAACGATCTAAAAAACTGGTTTTATATATTCTATATTGTTACTTAAGTCGTCTGAATAGCAGAATGCAAGTTTGGAAATATAAACATAAACGGTTCTGAAAATAAGGGGTTTCAGCCCCCTCAGGCTTCCCTGGATCTGCGTTGCGTGACATAATTAGAGAGCTTAGTATCTTATTTGACCAAAACGGCATGTACAGTACTTAAGAACTAATCATTTCTTTACCACCTGTCTTCCTCAACTTCTCCCTGTGTATGTTTCAAGATGTAGTTCATAAAACAGACGTTCAGCCTCCTGAGAAATATACACAGCAGCCATCGTTTGGTCTTCCGTACACATGAGTACTGTATAGATATCTGATCAAAAGTTTCTACACTACCTTTGGTCTAACAATATAATTGGATCATCTCATGCTTTCCAGTCCCTCCGAATGTTGGTTGTAAGTTGATGGAAGACATCAGTAACAAAAATTGCTTTTTCCTCTTGGCCATTGTATGGATGTATGATTCCTTGATTATGTTTTTCGTGATAAATACACACTTGCCTCTAGCATTCAGCACTTTTATTCTGTCATCTGCTTTTCCATCTCCTGTTTCTCTATTGCCTCTTTTAACAAGGTTTATACCGCAGTTGTTAAAGATATCTTTCATTATTAGGACAAGGTAAACCAGCTGTCTGTAGTTACGTTACAGTTTTTCTGGTAATTGTGCATTGTCAACTCGTATGCGAAGTAATGGCCAATTTAATGTTATATTGTTCTCTTGTCCTCTTTACCTCTCCTTTCTCAGATGGAGGATCGCTTCCACCAGCTAGTTGATCTTATTGTAATTTACAATAAGAATTTTTATTTAATACTTAGCAAGTTAGTTGGGAAGCAACGTGTACAACGAACACCTGCCTCTTAACTTCAACAGCAGCTCGTCCACAGTTAGGTTCTTAGTTGCAACGTAAAATTCCCAGACTTTCATTGAAGTATCACAGAGAAGAAGCAGTTGTGAAACTTCTGCCTCTACTGCCAATTCAGCCCTGTGTCAAATCATCGAATTGTAACCAATTGAACAGAAAAAAGGAAGCAAGGAGTTGACATCACCACATGGTATATGACTGGGTAAGTGCTTAAATTAACATTTCTGCAATTGATAGGTGGCCATCTTTCTCTGGTAGCAACTGAAGATCAGATATCCCAATTAGTGCATAAACCTATGATGTTGTTTTTTTAAACGTGCATTGTTGTTTGCTTAATATACCATATAGTCTACAGAATAATTTTAGTGTCTTCCATTCAAAAATCTTTTCAATAAATTGATCCTCATATACCAACATAAAAGATTTATCTAAAGCATTAGCATTCTGCGTCTCCCTTGGTGCCCCGTAATAAAGAGTCTAATTATGTATACTGCTTCTGTTCTTGAGGCTCGAAATACCTGTTGTCGAGGACTCTACCTGAAACGAGATGCTTGTCAGGGTACTTGTTTGGAAGTTTACCAACTTGTGAAGCATGGTCGCTATCATCGGGCACACAGAGCGTTCTTCATCTACTACAACCAGCAGGAGAGTCAGCAGGGGTGGCGATAGGGGCAGTAATTTCTTCAGGACCTTCAGAAGAGGCAGCAGACCTAAATCCAAAGCGTACGCCGGACGTAGATGCAATATAAGTAACAGGAATAGAGGCAGCAGGGGCACCCGATGGAGAAAGAGGATAGGAAACAAGTGTAGCAAGGGCAGCAGACATAAAGGATACATGAGGTTTATAATGTATTGACATATATCGTTGTTTTTTCTATGTAGCTGACCGTCTAGACATATCAGTACATAATCTTTAACTACATCACTAGTAATCCTTTCCTAAAAATCTTTGTCATATCCATCTTCCACATCGTTAAATTCCCCTTTATCATTTGTTTCTTTTATTCACCTTACTTCTTCATAATGTACTCTAGGCCATCCTATGAGTCGGATTTTGTTAGTTTCTTAGTCATATTTTACTTAATATTCCTTAAAAACTACTATTTCGTACCTAAAAAGCAAAAACATAAAAATAATGAACTAAATAATATGCATCGTTAAAAACTTGGGATGAGTTTCCTCCTTAAAATCTCAGACAAACGTTGGGTTAATATCACTCTAAATCCTCTCGATGGGTAACTAAGGGAGCGAGTTGCCTGAAACGCTTTCTTTTGACTTGACTACAATGCGCACTGAACCAAAATGGCAGCTCGCCTTTTTCTAAACCACCCATGCTTGCCGAGGTGGCACATATAGGGGTGACCAGTCTTATTGCGAAGGTGAATTAAGGAATGATCTCCAAAGATGAATTATCTGACTGTAAACATAAATTCTTCCCAATGTTCGAGGTGAATAAGAACGTTGAAAAAAAAAATATACTTTATTCTAATAATCGACTATAACAAGGCAAGCGGCACGTCACACTTTTTTTGCGAGCGACTTGCAGTCTATATATACTCAAAACGTAGTATAAAATCTGGCGTGACAAGCCTTGATTAATTTAAATGGGTTCCGTAAACGCATATACGAGTATGACAGTACTTAATGACAATTATAATGCTTAATTCTTTACTCCCTATTACTCTCATATATATATACATATATACATATATATATATATATATATATATATATATATATATATATATATATATATATATATATATATATATATATATATATATATATCTTAATTTCCAGGGGGGGCATAGGCTAGATTCGACTCCGAGACAAATCTTCGTCGGGGCTCATTAGTTCCACCTCCTAAGGGCTGAATTCTGAAAGGTTATGTATGTATCATAATTTGCTTACATTCTCTAAAAAACCTAACTATTCTATGTTTCAATTTTACAGAACTGTGCTATAATTTCCTTTGGTTGGATTTTGCGTTTACTCAGGTGTTTCTTAGACGTCCGTCTTTTGATAATTTTATCCGGGGACCTGAATTCTTGTTTCCTCGTTTCTTTTTGTTGATCTAGGTATCTTGACCTTTTATCACTCTTCTTGCGTTCGCCCTTTTTGTATTATCCTCGCGTTAGGAATTAATGAGACTAACGCGCGTCCATTTTGTAGAGTTTTTGCTGGGACTATTGAATCGTAAATCTTGGTACCAGTAGTCTATTTATTACATGAACCGATTACCAGACAAACACAATTGTTGCATAAAAAGCAGCTGGCTTTACAATTATAGTCTTGGGGAAGGGCAAAATTTCCATGCTCGATCATTACAAAGCAAAATCAAACACAGCTTGAAAATCACCATGTAAAATTAGGGTGCTTGGTTTAAAGCTATAGTAAATCATCCATATTTCACCGCTCGCGTATCTTCATAGCCCTATGCTTATACAACTAGAATATTTCCTTTCAAACAGAATATTCGAGAATATGAAAAAATGTAATTCAAATGTTTCTCAAAATTTCCTTCAAATTTTATCAGCGAGATATCAAAATAGTATGTAGGCATAGAGAATACTTATTGACCTGATTGCTAAAATTTTACTTACACACAAAACTATTGGTTTATTTAAAGGCTTTCTCAAATTAATTTCATATTATCAATATTATTATATAATGCTTCAATTCTCCTATGAGATATTCTCTGATATCTTGTCCCAGATCCAGGTTTTCTTTCCTATTATGAGGCGACCAATTATCTTTGATTTGAAAATGTATTTTATTTTTCAATTTTTTCCAAATTTTAGTGGTTATAAATGAAAGACTAAAGTTGATGTGAATAAATTTATGTAAATCAACAAGTAAATCCCTGGAAGATATAAAAAACTGAACCCATCTCATCCTACCTCTCCAGAAACAAAACTATTATTTTTAGAGAAAATAGAAACAGTCCATCACTAGATTGCAAGATCAAAGTAATACCTTGAGATAAGACCCCGCTTAACCAACCTAGCAATCTAAAAGTTGTTTAGTCCAAGTAAATCTTTTCTTTCATTGTTTTTAGAAGCTGAGGGTTAATAGCAATTAAATTAAAGATTACAAATTAATTAAGAAAGCTTAGAAAAACAAAGAATTTAAGTTTAGTGGAAAATAGTATTGCCGTCTCTTTCGAAATTTATTTGTTAATATGTAAATGGCTAAATCAAGAGATAATTTTATGAACTTTCTACTCATTTACTAAATTAAATCTCAACTTGTTTTTTGAGTATCGAAAGGAAAATCTATCTAGATAAAATGAATTCAACTTATTATAGATCTTTTAACATAACACTAAACACAACTTTAAATTTATGACAACTACTCTAGAAATCCTTTCCCGTGTAAATTTGGTCAGATACTTCCACTCAGGAGAGGATTAAAAAGAATTTTTTTATATTTACTTTCATGGAGAAAACTTTTGTCCTTGCCAACTAAGAGAATGCAATTTTACAAAACATACATGAAAATTAAATTGTAATTCCATTTAGATGAATTATCCCGTTAGGTATTATATAAACAAAAATCATTCTATTCTTCTCTTGTATTTTAATCCTAGTTTTATTTCCCTTCATAAGTTAGCTATGGCTTAGATTTGATGGTCCTTGCTAGTCTTCTGTTCATTTATTATTATCGACAGAGTATTTCTCAAGATGTTTTACCAATTATTCAGGCAAGTATCTTCCTCAAAAAAGCTGTATTATTCAAGAGCTACTTGATAAGGATGTTTCATTAGAATTTATTTCCTGATTATTGTTTAAACTAAACGAGGGAAAGAAGATAAAATAATCATTTATTCAAAGCATGCCGTTTATTTTACGAACGTGAAAAAACGTGTTAACGATAATCTCGATTCCAGATAATAGAAGTTAAGAAAAATTTCTAACATGCCTTTTACATATGAACCATGTCCGAAAGTCAATACATTTAGGCCCTTAAGTTTCAATGGTCTATATTACCATTAATTAGTATTAGGCTAATATTAAGCCTCGGATTATGCTTACTTTCATCCTTTATCACTTCATCCTGACAAAATCCTATACCATAGTGTTAGCTCTCAAATATTAGCTAAATCAAAATCAATACCTTTCTAAATTTACTACAGTGCTAATAAATAATTGCCGGCCCATCATGGTAAAACCTTTCGGAAGACTTTGCTTAGAGTGATATTAACCAGATTAACTCCCATTTTTTTTATTAATCAGTAGCTTCAAAGAACTCTTGTATTGACTGGCTCTTATCTCTTGATTATTTTCCATTGACTTATCGACTTTTCTCAAGTTTCCTAACTTTGTTCTATATTATATATATCTCAAGGAAATTCACGGGCTTACGTAAATTATGCGTTTTCTCCTCTCCCCGAATATGTATAAGAAAGTTCTACCTTCCTTAGTTTAGATTCTTGGCTCTCAACAATGGATGAATATTATTTTCTCTTAACACGCTAAATTATGACGGCACATTTAAAAACAAAAACATAGACTTTGAAGAAGGACATCATTTTTCTGCGCAGAAGCTAATAACTCTCGATTAGTTAAAACATCCATAAAATTATTACTCTTCTATTTCTTCAGTGTTTGATTACCATTATTGATACGAAAAAAAACTTGTCTAAGGCAAGGTAATTTTGAAAGCAATTTTACATATGACACAAGATACAGGGCTCATACGCTCATTGGTATATTCATGTCTCTATACTGTGATGAGCAGCCTCGAGTCAAACTATCTGTCCTTTATATTTAGGACGAGTTTGTGCACTCCTGACAGTAGAAAATGGATTCTTTGGATGACTGACCTCCCTTATTTTATTTGACTCTCCTAGTGCTGGATGCCTGCTCATGCGTGCTTCCTTCCGAAGCTAGAACTTGCCTTCTTCCTCTTTTTGGCTACATGTTTGTGTTTAATGTTTTCTAACACAGCTTAATAGTAAGATGATTTGGTTGCGGCGACGTATGCCTTATTGGAAATTGCCAGATAAAGCTTTAAAACTAAAAAATATACAGTGATTAAAATTTAACTCAGAAAAACTTGTTTAATTTTAAGCTTCTGAAGATCAAATTAAAGTTTATTAGATTCTTGTTCGCCTCCATATGAATTTACCCTAAATCTCTCTTCTTGTATAACAATGAGGCATAATCTTATTATAATTATTAATTTAAACTCAGGTAGCAGACCGCACGTTAAACTTTCATAAATAAGTTTATGTAATATGAATAATGGAAAGTGAAAATGTATAGCATGGCCAGCTTACAAATGATCTTCAAAAACGACTACATGCGGCTCCATACGTGTTTCTTTATGGTAAATGGTCAGTGGTTGAAGAACCAGATTTGACAAAAAATAAGGATTCTGACAGTGATTTTTCTAATGTTTACGATTATGAACTTCTTGAAGTTTGCTAACAGTGACATTACTTATACAATTATTAAAAATAAGAATGCTGATTAATTATTAGGGCTTATAACAAAAAATATTTAGAATAACCTCTTACTAAAGGGGTAAGCATTATATTTGACACTAAATTGCAAGTGTTGTTATATACAACAATGCAAAATGACATAAAATAGAGTCTTATTCCGGACCTTGATTAGCTTTATAAAAATATTGATACCGCACACAGTCTACAGAACTACTAACATGGAAGCGACAAAATGTCGCTTACTCTTCGGGACAAGAATATCAATAGCTTAAACTTTTGGAGTTATCACACGGGATATTAATGCTATTTCAAAAATATCATAACTTTTGAGACAGGTTATTAATTAAATTAAGAAATGGAGATATTCAAATAACGAATTTAACTTAAGACTATACAAGAATGAGGAAGTAAAGGAAACGGAAAAATTGCTTATTAAAATCTTGTGAGTGGTTAGTTTAGGTAAAGAAGACTGATAAGATAATTACACAATGGAAAACCATTGTGTGAAAGGAACGCTTACTGTATGCTAGATGAGGTATATTATTTTAAACCTTTGCTGGAAGGGTATTAAGTGACCTTACATCACAGGATTTAACACTAGAATGTCCAGAAAGTGGCACAACTTAGAACGACCGAGCGGTCCTTTAACCGCACTTTCTCTCTTTTTTTTTAATATGCTTATATTTATATCTCTGTTGACATATCAAAGTAGTCTTATATGTAATATGGGATAGGAAAATAATATATTTTAAATCAAATTTTAATGATACATTCCATAAATCATTGATATAATTATAAAGTAAGGAAAAATGTATTTAATAAAAAAACTAAATGCAATTCATTAAATTTCAAGAAATGCTATTCCTTTTCCTTAACAGTAGGTAAATAACTTTATGATTCAAACATTCTTACACCTAAAATAATTTTTCCATAGATAGTTAATTGTTACAATTAGTGCAAAGTACTTTCTTCATCACTTTGCTTGTACATTTGCCGCATACAGGTCTCTTACATTTGTAACAAGTTTAAGATGTATTTTTATTGCATGCAACTTCCTACTTGGCGTTGTTTTCTCTTCCTAGAAGTCTCTAACTATGCATCGTCATCGCTACTATTATCTACAGCATCGCTATTATTGAAGTTTATCTGCAGTTCTTCAGTTAATTGTAAGAAGAATCTGCGGCGGGGAATTTTCTGCACAGAACTACTGCATTGATGCCAGCTAGATCCAAAATGTAAAATCTTGCAGTGGCCATCTCCGCGAAGCAAATTTTGTGATGTACTTTCGAGCCATTTGATCTACTATATCTACACCATACTTTGTAGAGTTATAAAACTTCACAGTTCCAGGAATTTTCTTTCTATCATCTCTAATTGCAACAGTTTTATGAATGGAGCTCAGTAAAAGTACATTTTTGGTAGGTTTACCTTGATACACTGTAAGTGTGCATTGATTGTTTTTCAGTATGTATGAATTTTACCTGGTTTTTACGAGTTTTTCTAATTGTCTCTAGAATTTCTCTTCTAATACGATTTACTGTACCTACGATACTCTTACTTTTTGCCTGTAGTTTTTCAGCTAGTTTTACTGACGTGAAAAAGTTATCAGTCGTCACATTTCTACCTTTTGCCATGTATGGTTGTATTAAACGGAGAACAACATATTCAGAGAGTGGTTGATTTGGAGGACGAGCTTGATCTTTTCCAAGATGCGGGAATCCATTTACCAAGTAATTAGACTTTACATCAGCTGCTAACCAAAATTTGATACCAAACTTATCAGGCTTGGTGGCAATATATTGTGTGAATGGGCACCTAGACTTATATGGGAACAACTGCTCATCCACTGCTATAATGATGCTTGGTTTATAGTAAGCAATACAGATCCCAATGAATCTTTCCCAAATTTGGGATACCATTGCAAATTTATCTGTTTTCCATCGAGCAGATCGTGTTGATCGTATATCGAATCTGATGAATTTCATGATTTGTTGGAAACGCATTCGTGTCATTGATTTGTGAAAGTATGAAACACCCCATTGTTTTGACCAGAGATATTCCATTGATTGTCCTTTAGCTAGAACTCCTCGTGCAATCATGATGCCTATAGTAGCATAAACTTCTTCACATGATATAGTCTCCGAGTCACATTGCAATTGTCTGCGAGCTTCAGTTTCAGTACAGTTTTGTATGTGCTTGATAATGAAATCCTCAATCGTCAACTTAAAAGTACTCAGAACATCATCTTCAATCATTTGTCATTTTGCAAGTGGTGTAGGCCCAGGTAATTCCCGAAGAATATTTTGAGCTTTGAATCTTCCTGTGTCATTTTTATTTGGTTCAATAATTTCCCACTGTGTACCATCCTTGCCGGCGAGAACTGTCCCAATTTCTCTTAATCCTACTGTTGCAGCACGTTGAATGCTTTCATTCGTATCAAGTCCTCTTTTATTCTCTGAAAGTAACATGTGAATGATTCTATCAGGCTAAAAATATAATTCAGAATATTTCTATATTATAGTAAAAGAGAAGCTGTAATAATAGCAGTAAAATATATGAAAAATCTAGTTTTCAGAACTGTACGATTAAAATATCGAAACAAACAAATAAATATTATTTTCCTAAAATAAAGTTTATTACTATCAATTATAATAACTAGTGGATGCTGCCTTACTGGCCCGATCTAGCTGCTTGGGGGTAATTCCCTATTATATAATATATACGTACCGTATAATATAGTATATACACTATATATATATATACCTATATACTGTATATGATTTACTGGACTTGATGGTATATATAGGTACCTATATATTACTAAATACACGTATATTTACACATATGTTTGTATATATGGCAAAAAAAGGACAGACAGACAAACAAATATCTGCTCCATTATGTATAGGTGTGAGCTGCTATTGAATAGACTATATTTTACTGACCCAAAAATCAGCAATCAGTGACGAAGGTGCTACGTGTACAGGAGTATTTGAAAATATTCTATGTCTTTCCAAACTTTCACTATTTAGCATTGCATCATCTTCAGACTCAGACGATAAACTTTGAATAATATATGGAGTATACTCCTCCTCACTGGTGTGAGATAAATTATCAGCTTCAGAGTCAGATTGAAGAATTGTTCTCAAAACATTCAGAATTTCACCATCAGAAAAAGATATTTTTTTAGACATGTTTGCAGCACGACAGAAGAGCAAGCAATGGCTGAGAAGCTGTCACGTAACCTTTTGTATCAACATTGACGCGTTTCAACAGGAATTAGCATGTTTCTACAAGTCTCTGTACCGAAAAAAACATGCGGTCAAATTGACCGCTCGGTCGTTTCAGGTATAACATGTCAAATAACAAAAGCTATTGGAGTAATTTTGTAAATATTTCAGCTCAATACACTTCATCATATATCAGGAAAAGTCAGTTAATCTTAATTTTGCTGAGGAAAAAATATATGAGATACGTGCATTTAAAAATCAAAATGCGGTTAATTGACCGCAAAAACGTTCTAGTGTTAAAAGGTGGTCCATTTCAGACCTTGACATCTTGCTGATTAACAGAGTGAATCGTAATTTTAAATAAAAAGTTTGATTTTGTATGCCCCCCTCCGAAAATGCAGATATTTGTGTTGAAATTGGATGCGTCTAACTTTCCAGGAAATGAAGCACTGCTGCTTGCTTATGTGCGTTTCGTTGGGGAAGAGTAAGTTGTCCAAAAGTTGCTCTTTTCAAAGGACCGTGAAAATGCTACCAAAGTAAAATCCTCATAATCTGCTGCTGAACAGTTTACAATGAAAAAATAACAATGAACAATGTGATTGTGTGTGATAGTGGGGCGTCGAAGATGATTGATTGTTATCGAGGTTTCCTGTTATTTCTGAAGGAAACTTTACCGAAAGTTTTGACAGTAGGCAAAATCTCGTTGCAACACATTTAACTGACCGATTTTAGAACACTTTAAATTTTTATCAGGGTAGTTACTAAAATTACAGCTAATGTCCTCTATTTATGATTAATTATACAACTTTACAGCAAGAAAGAATGAGCATAACGATAGTGCTGTAAAATTCGGCAGTCAGATTGTTAACAAAAGTGAACATTTTGGAACGTCTTTTTTTCTATAGTTGCATTGCTTACTTCTCAGGTTGGTCCACCAATTTGACTGATTTAAATTTGCAACTACAAGTTAGTGACACGGGTCTTATAAAGATAAAATCAATTATTTCCACTCTTACCTCTAAGCATTAAACATTCAAACGTAATATGAAAGGTCGTGAGGTAGAAGTGTTTCTATGCCACATTACATTTGAGAAAATTTACAAGAGGACGACCTTATACTGTACTGAATAGCGAAATGAATCTAATGTTTCAAGTTCTTATTACAAGGAAACTACCTATCTGAAAAATATACACACAAACTTGCAGATAGTAGAGAAAGAGTTAAACGCTCTAAGAAAAAAATTTACATTTACCCCAATCTCTACGAATTCATATCAGCAGCTTTCGCTTCCAAGAAAAATTCCAGACACATATTATATACTTTTTCTGTATAGCCTCGCTTACTTATATATATATATATATATATATATATATATATATATATATATATAGTGGGACGGATCTTCAGGCCTGTTGCTTTTTTCTCTCCAAGCAAAAAAAACGACTTCAAATTATTAAATGAGGTGATTCTATGCTTCTTTTAGGTCACATAAAATCTAACTTTTCAAAGCTCACCAAGAAATGCCAAAGTTACACATCACATTAAAATATTTTGAGCAAATTTTAATTTTTATTAATACATAATTCATCGAAAAAACTTAGCTTTTTGTACAATGCTTAACACATTTTCCTTCTCAGGGAAAGATCCTTGAATGGATTCATACTTACACAGTCTGCAACACAGTTTCTTCCCCTTTAATGTACCTTATTCGGAACTTGTATTCCATTAGAAGTAAACTCCAACGTATAAGACTTTTGTTCTGGCCTTTACAATTCTTTAAGTAAGCCAATGGACGATGATCGGTTTCAATCAAAAACTCCTTACCTAACAAATATGCTTGGAATTTCTGTACATTCCATACGATTGCTAGAGCTTCAAGTTCTATGACCGCGTAGTTCCTTTCGCGTGACGAGAGCTTCCGGCTAGCCTACGCAATGGGGTAACTCTTGCCGTCCTTTTCATACTGGAGCAAGACGCAAACGATGCCTTAATTACAAGCGTCCGGTCGTATAGAAAAAGGTTTGTTCGTATTCGGGAGTCTCAGTATGGGAGCTGATATTAGTCTTTCCTTCACCTGATGGAAGTGGACGGTCGCTTTGGAGTTCCATGCGAGGGTGTCCCGAATCTCGCCGCCTTAGCGGCGAAATTCTAAATTGCCATTTGATTTAATAGTGCTATAGGCGAAATGGCACTTTCTAGGGCCTATAGTGAGGCCGCGATCACCAAGCATATTGAGGAGAGAGTAAAGGAAGATAAGATGCTGATACCATGTACGGGTGGCAACTTAATCGTTATCGAAGTAAAAGGAAATATTACTCAGCCCTTCCAGTATCCTGCGCATAATTTGATTATAGTTACCTCGAGAAGTAACTAAACCAAAAGTTAGGCGTTTAAACTGCATAAGGCCTTTTTCTGTGGGAAATGCACTATATTTAAGGGGGATTTGATAGTAGACCTTACACAAGTTTATCTCTGAATTAAACTTGATCTCTTCAAATAGATGTAGGCTCTGGTCTATCAAAAGGATAGGCTTATCGTCGACAACTGTTACGGCGTTCAGCTTTCTAAAGTCTACGCACCTAAGAAAGACTGATCCGGCCTTTTGAGCTTAAAAATGGGAGAGCAATAATTCGAAGTGGAGGGTTGAATTATTCCTAAATTTTTCAACTTTTCAACTTTGGCGTTAAAAGTAGCGCACGAGTAAACGGGTACAGGGTAGGGCTTAGATCTAATACGCTCCTAAGTGGTGTGTGCTATATCATGCTCGAAATATAAAGAACAAACAGGTTTCTCAAAAATTACTTCGAGGAATTCAGTTAATAAAAGAGCCAATTGCGTCTTCTCAGAGGCCTCCAAATGGGGGTTTAAATCATGTTCCGGAAGGAATTTACAGGGGAACCAAGAAGCGAAGGGAGAAGGTAGTTTTCGTCCGCTTCGAAACATACGGTTTGGACAAAATTAAGAGACTCAGATGGATAAGAAGCTTCAATTACTTTCTATTGGTCAAGGGTAATTATATAATTAATGCAGGCGCGGGAGGGAGAGCGCTTAAGCATATTTAAATAAAACAATTTTTTCCCTGAGGGGGTCTGTATTACGTAATCTACTGGACTGCGGGGTTCTAGGATTGGGAAAGGTCCTTCACACTGCGACAAGAGCTTGCTTGTCTCCGTGTGTAGAAGGAGCAGCACCTATTCACTGGGATTGAATCGCATTTTGGGGGGCATAATGTCAAAATATGTCCTATATTTTTCTAAATTTTGGACCGAAATTTTTAAGGCTATATCTGCGCATTCTTCCAAGCGGTTTCTAAGGTCTAGCACGCAAGAATACGAGGACTTAATCTCTTTATCCATTCGGGGATTGGAGAAAAAGCTTTTTCAATATGGTCATTGGTATACGGGGCAAATCCCAACGTTCTGTCAGGGATTTCTCTGCAGGCAAAGAGTGCAACCGGCAGCTATCGATGCTATTCTTGGGTCTGAGCTTTGCATAAATTTTTCATAATAGATTTCAGATTGCCATTAAACTTTTCACAGACGCCGTTAGCGGCAGGAGGAAAAGGGGAGGTGAACAAGAGCTTGATCGTAAGAAGCTTGCCGACTTGTTCCATTAGCTCAGAGTTGAACTGTCTACCTCTGTCGAACAAGATCTCCTTTGGGATGCCAACGCGGAAAAGATAGAAATAAGGGCCTTCGCAGACGCAACACTATCTATTTCTTAAGGGGGACTTCGTCGGGGAATCTTTTTGCAAAGTCAACAAGACTGAAGACGTACGAGTTTGCTTGGCTAGACGGGGAGTGAATTGGGCTAATTGGATCTATGACCACACTAAAATAGGGCTCCAAGTCAAATGGAGCGTTTTGGATGGGTAGGTGGTATTCGTCCTTTTGATATAGTCTTCTGACAAATATCACACGATCCTCAAGACTCAGGGATTTCTTTGGCAGTACCGGGCAAGAAGAAATAACAGAAGATTCTCTGAGCCGGTTTATTGTGACTGTAATGACCAGCCATTAATCCATCGTGTGCGGATCCGAGTACTTGCAGAACATGGGAATTGGGGATACACAACGAGCGAGAGGGAGTTTTGTGCTCAGCTAAACTGAAGCGATAAAGGAGTCCATCGCTAATGAGGTAGGAGACTTTCCTTTGACCACGGGAAAATTCACGTTCTTCACTTATTGCTTTCTTTTTCTCACAAGGAATGAATAGTGAGACATTCCTTTTGAGTACTTGCGAAAGCCTCGTTTTAAAGAGCTGCAAACTCTGGGGCATAAGATGGTTCTAAAGACACGGGATGGAGAAGTGTCCTTCAGCGCATGGTCCATATGATGACTGGCTGTGCGACGGGGTTAGAGGAGAGCTGCACGCTCTGGTTGATCAACACGGCGCACAACTTAATGGTGGCTGCTATCACTTCGGCCCAACCAGTGAAGAATCTGCCCTTTGACATAACAGCAAACCACGGGGAACCGATTTGAACCACTAGAGTAGTCATGGACTACTGCGAATTTATCGTGGTCGGGTCCCACTGGATGCATAAACTTTTCCGAGACGACGAAACAAGTACATCCAATGTCTCTCACAAGGGTTGACATTCTGCAATCATTAAAACCGGAAATTAACTTGCAGTTCCGGGACAATGTTGTTATTGAAGTTGCTGGCATTTCAAGGCGAGCGGACGGATGAGATAGGCTGGCATTATTCGGTGGATTTGATAACTATGTGGAGAACGAAATTGGGAGTTTTGGAAATAGTTTTTCTCACGTGAACGGCAACACCGCAAGGAAAACAAATTATGGGCCTACTAAAGGTAATCCGACCCTGGAGGATTATATATGTGAGGCTTAATATCCCTCGATTCTGGAGGGGGGTGGTACTTGGGTTTAAAGGGATCAGGTAACTTTGAAAATTTGGAGAAGGTACTTTTACATTGGGGGGGATGAAGGATGAGACTTCTTCGGGTTTTTTGGGTAAGGATGGTGGCTTGAGGAGCGCACATCCGCTTCTTTTATACATTCCTTGAAAGTATACACGCAGCTGTCCTTCAAGAATGCGCGGACTTCAGAGGGTAGTGCAGCTATCAACTGATCCCGTATAACGAATTCAATTAGCAACTCGTATTCCAGGTGGACTTGGGCTGAGTACACCAAGAACTGAAAAGTACTCTGGAGGGTAAATCCAAATTGACGGTAGGTCTGGCCGTGGATTATTCTCGCCTGGCGGAAATTTGACCTATATTAATCGGGATTAAAATTAACAGTTGATAATAATTCCGACTTGAGGGAGGAGTAGTCGAGTTTAACCTCAGCCGGGAGCGAAATGCAAATTTCTCGAAGGTTAGTATTAAGGGTGGAAGTAGTCGACCGACTCATTCGGCTTCAATATCTAATAGGTTGACTTCGAAATTTTGTCAGTTAAGTAGGCGCTGAAATCCTAGCCGTTCTTAAACACTGGTAGCATTACACAAGGGGTTTGGGAAGGGATTTATTTCTTGAGCTAACAAAAAGGGTTTTCAAATGATTCCTGTTAAGCTCACGCTCATGCTGACGAACTCTTTCTCTATGTTCAGCTTCTCTTTGTTCTTTTTCAGCTTCACTTTGTTCTTTTTATTTTGCCCTTTCATTTTTTTCTTCGTCCTGGACATATGTAACTAAATCCTTACCTGACAAGCCAAGGATCTTTTCTTACGGAAAAGATTATGAAGCTCTGATAATTGTATTAAAATCATAATGGAGATTTTGTTACACCAAGATTGTACGCAATAAAGGAAATAAAATACAAAAATTTCCATACTTGATCTCTATTTGACCAATGATTATAGGCATTTAATCTTGCCCTGAAATAAGTAGAGGGTTTTAGGGGAGATCGTCCCGCCTCAAAAACATACAACGAAAATTTTAATTCGGAAAAAACGGTCACCACAACATCACTAAAAAATAGAATTTGTTTCAAAGGGTGTTCCAATAACTTAGACCTCAAAAGCATGGTCAATGCCAACAAGCCAAAAACAATTAAACAGCTGGAGGATGAGATAATAAGGCATATTGGTGAGATCGAGGAGCAACTAAGCAGAGACGTCATCAAAGATTTTGACCATCGAGTGGAGGTGTGCCGCCGAAGTCTTAGCGGACATTTAGGCGATATTATTTTTCACACATAATTGCCATGACTCAAATAACATGAGCCAATAGTGAAATCAATAAATTTTCACAAATAACATTGTTTTATTTACTGCTAACTTCGATCCGTCTTAATGAAACACCATTTACTTTCTTTGGATATCCTTGAACGAACTTGGCAAACTCGCTAGTGAACAACTTAAATTAGGGGAGGGGGTAACTTGAAAAGAAAAAGGGTTCTTTCAAACAAAAAATAACCCAACTATATTTGACACCAGATAAAGATATAAAGATATATATATATATATATATATATATATATATATATATATATATATATATATATATATATATATTTATATACATATAGTGGTATGCCTGTGTACACTAGCTCGGCGATCAGAGTCGTACACAAGCCGCTTGAGATATGTCTGTGGCAGTTAATAGAGAGTGCGATTTACGGTTGACAGGGTTTAGACTAATGAAATGCCAAGTTACATTTCAAAAGATGTATAAAGACACTATCCCAAAATATAATTTTAATATATATAATAAAAGGGGCAAATTTATATATATATATATATATATATATATACAAAAGGGATGAACAAATTACTTTCAGTAGATAAAATGAATTAGGTAAAGATTAACGATGGAATCTGGGGATGACCATACAAGATCGCTTTACCTTCAAGCGCGGGCGAATTAAAGAGGGGATGGGAGACAACGGTGCAAGTCTTTAAGAAGATACGTCGGGGAGGCCTGACGAGAAAGACTCGAAGATGGGGTTGGATTAATTCATGATGAAGAAGAAGATTTTATCTGCTACAGAGAATCATAATCTCAAACCTAGGTGTTTTTGCAGATCAGCAGGGATTCTCAGTCTCGAATGAACAGGGATCTTGAAGAGGTGGTGAAGATGAGACGGCCGCGCAACTCTCCGGGAAGAAGGGGGCTCAATAGCTTTTCTCTGAACAAGGGCCAAAGCTTAACGAAGGTAGATCTGCTGGCGAGATCTTCGAGGAAGTACGACGACGGGTTACAGGGGTCCACGCGAAACAGACGGCAGTCTAAACGGATGGATGGCGGGCTTTCAATCTCCTCAAGAGGTGGTGAGTTTTGGGTTAAATACCCGGGTAGCTGATCCGATAGACGCTTAAGGGCCTTTCGGTCCCTAGGGAATTCTTGTGGCCACTCGCCAAACTTATTTAACGATAACGTGTTATTCCCGACGATGAAACACTTGCCTCGGGATATGGGGGTAGGGTTAATGTAGCTGTGCACGGCGTTATCGCAGGAGGGGGGGAGATTTGGTGTGCGAAATAATCATAGCTGTGACGGATGATTAAGCGAGGGGGGAACGATTCTTTCTCGAAATTTCTAAAATTCTCACGCTAGCGCACGTGGTCTTGAAAGAATAGATGGGTATTTTCGAGGGGGATTCCTCTCACGTTGGTCCTTCGAGGTTATTTCCTAAAGCAAGCTTACGAAGTTTCTAAGTTTTACAGAATATCAGTACGATTTTATCAAATAGTTTCTCGATTGATAACGGTGTATTGATTTTCAATTTTCCCCAAATGGTAATTGTCTCTCCTTTTTATTGTAGTTGAACGTGGTGAAACCACATATTTTGGGGTTATATAGAAAATTGAAAACGACGATCACATAAGAATATTTACTAGCACTCTCATTAATCGTGGTGACTATTAAATGGGCATCATCTAAAGTACAACTATTTTTTAATTAGGCAGGTTTTATGTCCATAAGCACTTAGCTTAACTAAACTTAAAGTTTACTTATAAATTACAACTACAAAAAATAGAATTCCAAAGGTTTAAAACATAAACTTCTTTCTTTTTTCGAAAATATTCTTGCATATTGGGAATGTGGTACGAGAAATGATAAATATGGAACAACATAAGTATACATGAAGTGTCCTACAATTATAATAACTCATATCAACGCTTGACTCATACTAGCCAAAGGAGAAAATAAGTAGAAGTATTGTTATGACCCATGGGTAAGGAACATTAACTGTTCCAAAATTAATTTTAGTAAATGTTCAAAGAAAGACAAAGTGGAAATTTATTTCTTGATTTTATTTTGTTTTTTTCCTGCTAAACGAGGAATTGCCTGTATAAACTAAGTGATTTACTTTGGGTATAATCCAATTAGGGAAACTGAGGAGCGGGAAAAACTAAAAGCTTTTAGGAAAATCTGCTTACATTTAGCTAATTCAGGTCCATAGAACCAACTCATTTACTCTTTCCATTATTAACCACTTTTTTTAAGAAACCTTTTTATCAACCTTTAGGAAATATTTCTTTGAAGCATTAAAAATAATTATATTTCGACCCAAGTCCACTTATATTTTAGGTGATTAAAAATGTAAGTGAGAGCAAGTTATTCGCCATTATCCCCTATTCTTGTAACCGACTTCTCTCCTCTCGATTAACTGGGTGATTATAGTCTACACTGTTCAATTATCTAAATCACTTTGACTTATATGTGCTTAATAAGAGCCAAATAACGATTTTGAATACAGTTGTAAAACTCGCAACGTGATTGCAATGTGTATTTTATTGTTAGGACAATAAGGTCGATTTTACTTCGTAGAACGAACATCATAGAATGAAAGACCTTCTTATAGCTTAAATTACACATAATAGTCTATCTGGTGGCGAGACGCCTAGCAAGCTGTTTATAGACATAGTTAATGCGGAAATAAGCAATGTCTACTGACGGAAAAAGTAGGTTGGAATAGAACCCATGGCTTTGTAAGTAGAAAACTCGAATAGGGAGCTAAAAATTATAACACGACTCTGAGAAACCTTATCAAGTCAGAGGTGGAAATCGAAATGTTTGCATTTTAATTAGGCTATTTGTTCTGCCTCCACCGTGAAATTTGGCAGGGAGCTAAAGAAATCTCACTACTTCCATTATACCATCATACTGTGATTAACTCGCGCGATGAGTAGAAAATATATAGTAAAAAAATGTGTTTACCAGGTGATGGACGGCCAAGTGCACAACCTCTTGGAAAGACAGCAGTCATTTTTACCTCTGGTATTTTTTTTCCTTATTTTCTCCGTTTTTTCACACATTTTTGGGTGAATTCATATCCCAAGAATTATGTTTTCTTATTATTCCAGTTTAACTTCCTTCTGTTGCAAATATTTCTTTATATTATTGTATGGATTAGGTATCAATAAATGATAAGTAAAAATACATTATCAATATATTTCTATTTCCCTACATATATGTATGAGACAGAGAAAACTAACAAAATAACATCACATTTATGTTTATAATATATAATAATTGATGCAACTATAGAATATAAATACATTTATCAAAAAGTATTTAGTTATTTATATAATACTAGGTCGTTAGATATATCAATTATATTATTATCAATATCATGAACAATTTTCTGCAAATTATTCGCTTGAGTATTATTCCAGTACATTTACCACACGCATATTTCTTGCACTCGTAACATATTTCATTAGTTTTCTTTTTCTTGCATTTGCTAATATTACAAGTTTTACGCTTATTGGTTCTTGGTTTTTCTATTGGTGCTACCAAACGTTCCTCCTCTGTCCATTCGTCTTCAAGGTTTTTTATCCACACCTCTGTTAAAATATCGTAGCTCTCCTATGAGTTTTAGAATGCATTCTCGTCGACCTATTTTAGTTCCAACCACTTCACGGTATATTCCCCATGAATTAATCACTGCAATATCAAGTAAGTTATAGCCAACGCCGAGAAGCCATTTTAGTGGTGTACAGTCTGGCTATTTAGTCAACATTGTCAACGCCAGAATTTGTTTTATTATAATACGTGACAGACTGGAGCAATTCTTTGTACCACTGTCAATGTGCACTGTCTTGCGCACAGTGTTTAAAATTTGTGCACTATTTGAAGATTTTCCTTGGTACACAGTGAGTGTTATGTCACAATTCTTTAAAATAATGGATGAGTCTAGAGGTTGTTTCTTAATTTTTATGCTTGTTGGTATTTCACACCGAATTCGATTGATCGTTCTAACGATACTCGTTTTCCTTGTCTGAAATGTCTTAGCGAGCTTCACCGAAGTAAAAAAAGTATCACATGGGATATTTCGACCTTTACTTAGAAAAGACTTACTAATTTCACCACTACATATTGCGATAATTTTGGATTTGGGGGACGATGAACATTTTTTCCCAGATAAGGAAATACATTCAGCAAGTAATGGGACGTTGAGTCTACAGCAAGCTAGAGTTTGATTTCAAATTTATTCGGTTTGTTTGCCATATATTGGATGAAGGGGTTTCTGGACTTAGTGTGCAAAAGCTATTCAACAACAGTTATATCTGCTCCAGGTCTGTAACAGGATTGGTAATTTTCAATAAATCTGTCTCATATGGTAGAAAAAAGAACAAATTTATCTGATTGAATTCATTCTCCTTGGGTGGATCTCAAATCAAAACGTAAAACCAAAGAAATTGCTTGAATCTATCTCTTGACATAGTCATGGAGAAGAAACGAGGCCCCCAAACCTTTTGACCATAGCAAAGCATGTGGTTGTCCATTAGCAATAAGTCCTCTGCCAGTATATGATATATTCCTTCCTTAGTTACGGTCAATGATTCATTATTCAATTTGCTGCGAGCTTCTGCTTCTGTACATCTTATTATCTCTCGAATAATGAAATCATCAATGAATAAGGAAAATGCGCTTTTCATGCTCTTCCACACAACATGTCTTTTGGCATATGCAGAAGGACCGGGAACTTCAGTAAGAATATTCTGTCCACTGTATCTCCCTTCCACTACTATCGGAGCCTAGAGTAGGGATTTCAATCCACTGGGTCCGATCTGGAGCCTTTAGAGTTTTGTGATGTACAGATGTAGGACCTTCATCTGATGTATTTACTTCTATTACTTCTTCATTGGCAGTGGTATTACTCTTAAGAATTCCCTTATCATCTGTAGATAAAGACGTAAACATTCATAAGTCATTTATAGTAATACATATGAAACAAAAGTACATAAAAGAATCTCCCTACATATTTATGTTCAGATTTATTTTTATAAAAATAAAATATACTCATCGTAACATACGATAATAATAATAATATAATAACATAATAATAATCATAATAATAAAGACAATAACTACCTAAATCATAAAAACATAAATAATAAAGTAAATAGCTACATATTCTTTTCAACGGTATATCGAATGACATTCCAATAGTATCATAAAAAAATCACATCACACTTACGTTGCTCTGTAGTTAATTCAAAGTTTTCATTTTCATCGCCTGAACTTGATGAAAAATTGTGTTCAGAAATATATTCTTCTTCATCAGTATCAAAAGATTCCCCTTCCGATTCATCGTAAGGTGTGGCAACAAGAAATTGTCCAAGTCGTTCCTCTATCAGAAGAGTCTTTCTTCTTTTCGGACGCCATATTCACCCAATGGGAGTCTATTGTGAACTGCACAATCGTGTAATTGCAGCGAGTTTATATAGAAAACACACAAACCTTTTCAGAACATGTTGAAACAAGCGTCCTATGAGTTATGAACTGTAGCACGCTCCCTGTAATGAAATAAACACATTAAAACACGATTATATTATGCAGCGGTCAATCTGAGTGCTCATTCTTTATAGTTAGTACACTCTATCGCTCGTTACCTGATTCTTGTAATAATTTTATACTATCACAATACCATTTTGAATATAAAAAATAAAAGTCAAGAAATTTGAGCGGATTGCGATGAAAGATGCGGCGGGTATTTAATAAATAAACTTTTATTATTAGAACTGCGTACAGTAAAACATAAGCAAATTTGCAATTGTATTGTCTTTATATTTTTAGTAGCTCGAGGGATATATATATATATATATATATATATATATATATATATATATATATATATATATATATATATATATATATATATATATATATATATATATATATATATATATTTATTAATCGTAGGAAGTATTGTTTTAAGCGAGAGCTAATTTCCCATTTGTGACTTCCTTTTCACATATTTCTATTTGGGCGTCTGCATTGAAGCCGTAAATAAGTTCTCCGAACTTTATTTAAACTCGGATTTTAAAGTTAAAGGAGGAAATAGGAGAGGATTCCTTTGGCCAAACATTTTATTTATCTGACGCGTTTCAATACCATCGTATGATCTTCAGAGATAAAGTAAAAAATAAAAATAAAATAAGTAGAACATTGATTAATTTATGAATGAATGAACACATTTATATACAAAAAAATAATGATATCAGCAAGTGCGAACGCACAAACAAGGTGGTGAGCATGTTAGAATAAGGTATAAAAGGGTAGACTTAGAAGAGAAGGTCAAATAAGCAGTGACTTCCAAAGAGAAATGTACTAAAATAGGTGGAGATAAGTATCCGTCATAATTCGGCTCCTAATTCAACCGTTTGGCAGTATTCCGTTAGAATTAAATTGAATGTTAAGCTTGGGTTGTTTTCTTTTATATGAATGGCCATCCATATGGCTATCCTAATTCTATATAGCATTTTGCAGATATTCCTTTTATCAGAGTGTATAAGGCTCAAAGTGATAAATGCTAGCTAGTTGACATACCACACCAAACTGTGCGGTCTTACAAAATAAAAGAATGCCTTCACCATAGAGACACAAAATATACCATACTGCAGGTAGAAGTAGAAGCTCATTTGGAGAGCGGTGATCTTTAGAGATCAGAACGAAAAAGTTTATTTGGATAAAATTGATCACTTTGGCTATAGGTCCCTTTAGCATAGCGGTACAGCACCGGTATATATATATATATATATATATATATATATATATATATATATATATATATATATATATACCGGTGCTGTATATATATATATCTATGTACGAGGGGCGGTCAAAAGTTTTGCGAACCATAGGGAAAAACAGAGGAAGGGGGATGGCTGTTTGTGGGGGTGTTAGGACGAGTTATGACAGGTCAGGACCTGGACCTGCACGCTCCTGCCTCGTCTATTTAAGAAGCAGTAGCTGATTGCAGATCGTCAGTCACAAATCTTTCAACAATAGAGAAGGTTGAAAACTGCGCAGTGATCAAATTTTTGACCAATGAAGGCAAGAATGCAAAAAAGATCCATGAACGCATGGTTGCAGTGTACACCGACACCGCCCCTTCCTATGCAACCATTTCTCACCGAAATAAGGAGTTTCGCCATGGTCGTGAGTCCTTCGAAGATGAATCCCGTCCAGGACGCCCGTCAGACGTGACCAACGAGGATAATGTGGCCCGTGTGAAGAGGATGATCCTCGAAAATCGACGGGTGAAGGTCGAAGAAATCGAGCGAGAACTTGGAATATCACATGAAAGTGTTATCAACATTATCCATGACAATTTGGCCATAAACAAGGTCTCTGCCGGTTGAGTTCCTAGAAACCTTACGCCCCATGATCAACTTCAACGTCGTCAAAGTCCACAAGGCCAGAGTTGCACAAGCTGCCCTGCGTTAGAGCGGATTCGAGGAACTCAACCATCCCCCCTACAGTCCAGATCTGGCCCCTAGCGACTACTTTTTATTCCGCCAGCTCAAGGCTAGACTGCTTGGACGCTGGTATGGGGACGATGAAGATGTCCTGCTCGCCGATCAGGAGTGGATTAAACAGCAGTCGGGAGATTTATGGTTGTCGTGAATTTGAAGCCTTAGGGACAAGGGGCGCAAGTGCATTGAAGTCGAGGGTAGTTATAATGAAATATAATAAGACACATTTCCTCATATCTCGTTTCCTTATATCCGAATTTCAAAACTTATTGACCGCCCCTCGTATATATATATATTATTTGTTTATATATATATATATATATATATATATATATATATATATATATTATGTATAAATATATAAATAAATAAAGACTAAACACTAGAGAATGATGAAATAAATTTAACAAACCGCAAGAAATAGAAAACAGAATATTTTTTTCGGAAATAGTTATTACCTACTTCGAAAAAATCCGAGCTGGGAATGGATTAGAACGAAGCACCTTGAGGCATCGAACAACCGCTTTAATTGAGGCTTCCTTTAAATGCAATCTAAACAGTTGCTCGCTTCCCAGTGTGCTTTGTTCTCAATCCTACCCTAGGTAATAACTATTTTCGAATACAAAAATTATTCCGTCAAACAGATAAACAACAGAACAACGATAATGAATTCTTTCTGTCCCTTGATCGCCTTTTTGATGTCGCACATGAAGATGCGATGTCAATGATTACAATCGCCAAGGATAGGGAGATTCTACAAGCCCAGAGGGAAAAGGTGCACCAGGGCACAATATCAACAACACTCGACATGTCTCTTACACGCCAAGAAGAACAACAACTGAGGGATGAAGAGAAGATAAAACAGCGTATGAAGCGTTTTCAAGCATGAAAAGCGTTAACTAGAAAAATGACTGAACTCGCATCCACCTCTATATCAGGTTATGCAGTTCCAGTCCCACTCATTCCCCTTTTTAGTGTCGTGGTGGAAAAATCGATGCGGACGGCTGTGTTGCAGGTCCACCTTCACTCATCATAGCTCCAATTACGTGCAACAGGAGCTCGAAGATATCCGATCGTGCAGGAGTTCATATACCTGTAGCAGCTGCAAAAAGCCTTGGTCATGATCCGATAAAGCTGGTGTTAAATCGTAAAACCTAATGAAGTTTCATGCAGAAGCCGCCAAGGAAATAAAAAAAACCTCATTCAGGCCTTTGTTACCGCTTGTTGTGTACTGGGATGGTAGACAGCGACAGGAGGTGGTTTTAAGAAAAGCCATTGCAAAGCTATTGTGAGTCCTATTCCTTCCCAGTGGCATTGGCCAAGCAAAGGCCAATGCCGTGATGATTGCTATCGAAAACTGGGGAGTAACGGATCGCATTTCTGCCCTATCCTTTGACACCACAGCTTTGAACACAGGGATTTCATCAGGATCATGTACAACATGCATCTACCCTTCTTTGGGTCTGATATTGCTCTCTTCAAGCGATTTCAGACCGACTGGAAGGACTTAGGCAAATCTCTGCCTAGCCATTCACAGAGAAGACATACTTCCACACCTCCTTGAGCGTTGCGATGAACTCATGATTGAGTGACGACTACAGGGAACGACTAGTGCTCTCTATAATCCTGTTGGGTGCACAGCCGAAGCATGGGATCAGGATATTGCGTCCTGGTGCCCTGCACCGTGCCTCCTGGATGGCAAAAATCATCTACGCCATCAAGATCTACCTGTTCCGGGATTCAAAGCAATTCCACCTCACTGCGAGCAAAAAATCTAAAGTTCAACGATTAGTTGCCTTCATCATCTCGACGTACATTGTGTCTTGCTTGGTTCTGCGTGACATCTCTAGCTGCATCCCCGGCACAAGACCTCCAACTGCTTAAGTGCTGGTTTCCTACCCCGACAGGGCAGTGGCCAAGGCGACAACGAGAGTCTTTGGGTTCCATCTCTGGTACTTGACTGAGAGCCTGGTTGCTCTTGCGTTTTGTGATGAGCACAGGGCTATTGGGATGAAGAAGGAGATGTTAAATGCTGGTCTGGAGGAAGAGGGCCTTGACGATCATTCTCGACGAGCAACGGTGGAGCTAACATCTCCTGCCCTTGCAGAGAAATCTGTTGCAACTTTTTTTAGGTCTGCCACGCCATCCTTCTTTGAGATCCTTTGGTTGGATACAAGTTTCCTGGCACTTGACCCAACGGACTGGCCCGAAAATCAGGCATACTCTCTCGCCATCTCCTGCGTACAGGAACTGCACACGGTGAACGACTTCGCTGAGCGGGGCATCGCCCTGATGCAGGAATTCAACCTGGCCTTCACAAAGGACGAAGAGTAGAGGAAGTTCCTCTTTCAAGTAGTGGAGAAACAACGGAGGAATTATCTTGATACCAGCAAGTCTACAGTGACTTCAAACTAGGTTAAAATGAGTGGCAGATGGGCGCCCATGAGACCCCCTCCCCTTGAGAAAAGGGGAACGCAGAATCAGTGCTGTTAAATGAAATGTGTTTACAACTATGTTTATTGCCTCAAATAAGGTGAACTTTAAATTTTGAGTGTTGAACAGTTTTATAAATCACCTATGACGGCACAAAGAAAATGTCCATCCTCTTATGAAAAATAAGAAACTTAAACTCGTTGAGCTACCTCTAAATATTAATATATTTAATAATAAATTTGCATACATTGTTTATGGAGCAAATGGAACATTTTAACTGCCCGTCCTAGTATATATATATATATATATATATATATATATATATATATATATATATATATATATATATGAAAAAAGCTCACAAAGTGCACGTGAATCATAGTTATGCAGATACACGCACAAAGGAAAAGTGATAAAGACTCCGAGCGCTTTCCTCATTATATATATATATATATATATATATATATATATATATATATATATATATATATATATATATATATATATATATATATAAATAATGAGGAAAGCGCTCGGAGTCTTTATCACTTTTTCTTTGTGGGTGTATCTGCATATATATATATATATATATATATATATATATATATATGAATGCAATAAACCACATCGAAAGAGAAAACGGAATAAATTAATTTTTTCCTTACAGTAATATTTCTTACCTTTTTATTCCAAAAAATCCGTGCAGGAAAGCGATTTGAACCATGGACACTGAGGCAGCGAGCACCGCTTAGATCACAATTAAAAGCATGTCGTTAATACACTATGCTAGTATACAATATGGTTTATTGCATTCATCTTCATCATTCTCTCGCTCTACTTTGAGAGGTATTTTATACATATATATATATATATATATATATATATTGTTTTTTTTGACTGAGTAAAAATTTTAATCATATCGTTGATAGCATACCACAGAACCACATTTAAACGTCTTAGATGACAATATTTCATAAATATGATTGATATCATGGAGGTTTTTAAGTAATTCCTGTATAAATTCGACCTGTTCATCAATAGAACACTCACGATTATTAGCAAAGGAGACCATTTCTCCCGAGAAACAGAGTGTGGACTTACTTACTGCAGTTCGACACCTCAGAACAACGGCATCTATGCATTAGCCAATATGCTGATGATGTACTAAAGAGGTGCTATGACTCATGATATTCATTTGCAAACATCTTCTCCTATTATTAACCTTGAAAATGAAAATATAATTCAAGCTTTTTCTAATGCAACCTGTATTGTTTGAGAGGCTATATTTTTGTATTTTTCTAAGCTTCTCATCAGACAATGCACGAGGTAACCTCTAAGAGATGAGGAAATTATTCTTCGAGGTTTTATAAATGGTTATGAGTACTCTAGAGAGAAAATCCACTTCTTTAAGCACTTAGACTAGAAGTAATAGTTACCTGCATCACCTATGCCTTCGTTGCGTGGATAGGACCAAGACTAACCCTATGTACCGCATTTCTTAGACGACTTATAGATCCTTTCCTAAAATTCAAATATTATTTTACCATGTAAAATAAAAGGAAGTGGAATTTGGAACCAAGTTCCTGTGTATATCTATTTATTTTGATATTATTAGAGGAGACCACAACTCTCCTATTGTGACTCACATGTAGACCCTCCATCCCTATATGGTTAAGAAAGAAAGAATTAGTGTAAATTTGCAAAATATTGTGTGCTTCAGCTATATCTTGCGCTGAACTATTTTTCCCAGCTCGAGAAGAATGAACATTTTAAACTATAGATGATTGACTCGTGAAACTAGACTAATTAGATCTAAATTCAAGCAATTAATTGCAGCTAGCAATCTTGTTGGATAAGAGGATTCTCGATGTTTAAAGAACAACTCCTCTTTGATTGTCACAATCCTTACACCGCCCTATCTATGATGATTCAAATAACTTCATTTAGTTCTTCTGTTCAAGTTTATAGTTTTTGATCATGCAATTAAAACTAATATTCGCCAGAGCAGTTCTTGCAATAACTGAATATTTCCTTGGTAATACTTCAGTTTAGGGGCGCACGGTAGGGGGCGCTATTCCTTGGCACAAACTATGCCTTTTGTTGTCAGACTGGAGCTTTGAATGTGGCCAATAACAGCATTGTATTTAATTTGTTGTCTCTCTTCTTTATTATTTAGTAAGTAACTGCACTTCTAATCAACTTTATTAATTAGTATTTTAATGAATTTTTCTATGCTTCGTTATTTTGTTTAAAGATAAAATTGCACAACTTCTCTTAATATTAAAATTAAACCACTATTTTTAAACACTGGCAACCTTAATTCAAACTTATTTCAAACATTGGCAAACCTGCAGCCAAGCAGTTAAAAAAGCGCAAATCTTAAGCATTCAGTTTGTTTACCTTTAATAAGCCTGTTGACTATACCTAGGTCAATTTAATACTTTTAAAGCGAAGATTTGCGACAGGTCTGGAAAAGAGGGTAAGAAGCGCGCCCGGATTATAATAGTGAAAGGTGGAAGTGGTTTAGCCTTTGCAGTGAAGTGATTATTTATTAGCTAATTTAAGATGACGATAGCTAAACCGAAATTAAACAATCCCCTTAATGTTACCCTTTCGAATTAGGAATATTATGAGTTGGGGGTAAGTAAAAAATTTGAATTTTGAGCAGGAATAGACTAAATTAGGCGGCACTATCATCTTTGTTATTATGATAAAGGTGCAATCGGCTCTGCATGTTGATCAAACTAATAAAGACGATAGGGCCGCATACTTTAGGCTATTCCTGGCAAAAATTAACATTTTTAGATACGTTCCCAAAATCCTATCCCCAAAACAGCGCAAGCTATTCTGCGCCCATAAAATGAAGTATTACCCTTTTTTTTATATTTTAGGCTAACTACATTTCTCTTGCCAGCACACATAAGCAAAATGAGAAAAGATGAACTCAGGGTATAACTACTCCATACTCTCTATTCAGTAGTTCTCAATTTGCTCTGTTTACCCTCTTACACTTTTGTGAGGTAAACATGATTTCTTTGAATTGTTCTAATTTCCTTTGGAACAAGCATTTCTCCAGGTCTTTTGACTTTCCTTTACTTCTTTTTGCGAATCCTTCCTCAGCTCAATTGACTTAAAATAGCGATGTCTACTTAAATGAGTATCATTTCATCGCTTTATCTAACTTTTTCTGTTGGCTTTGATCCCTTGAATTCTACCTCTATAGTGAAGCGTTCTTTGTTAATGGCCGTCTTTGAAACCATTTTATGCTTATCCTCTCAGTTTAAAATTTATTTTAATAGCCCAGCATCTTTAAAAGGAAAAAATAAAGATCGTTTTTCGTTCGATGATAATAACTTAAGGGCCTTTTACACCTAGACAAAATGGGTCGACGAGTGTGAGACGAATAAAAATCGATTACATTCGTTGGTGTTCGAAAACTAAACAAAACCTTAATTGTTAAAGAATAATAAGCGTACCATAAACGTATAAGTGACGATTATATAACGAATACGACGTTTAACATGACGACTAACTGATTTTCAGATGCAGTGCCAGCGATTTACGAACGTATGAAGAACAGATTAGTAACGCATAGGACGAATTTGCAACGACTAATGAACGCATGCAGAACGATATTGATGAACGGCGAACAAAAAAAACGAAATGGCGAACTAATACGAACGAATAGAGAATGAATTAAGCGCGCATGCGTAGCGATTAGAACTATCGAAGAGCGCATGCGTAGCAATTAGAACGAATGTGTACTACGTCCGCACCTGCTTTAAAAGCAAAGCGAATTCACAACGTTCTTCGTTACACCTTTGGATTTTAAACACAACACACTACTCAGACTACTCCTATAAGATGATGAACAAGAATGCGCAGAAGACGAAGAGCGCCTTACAAGCATCTAATACCTACGACGCTGCCTCTGAAGGTTCCTTTGCTGCTACCTAATAGCTGCAAGCCTCTCCCGTGTACCCCAAATGCTCGTGATCATTAGTATTGGCGTGAAAAGACACCTACTGAAGAAGAAGCCATGTTTACATATATTAATGATTAAATTTTATAGATGTTTAAATTTGTAAAATAATTGGGAATTATTTACTAATCTATAATAATCTATATATTGTTTATTTGTATATTATATTTAAATATATATTTATATGTAATAATTATATGAAAGAAATAAAACTTCTTAAATTTTGAAGCTCCAATGCTGATTCCGACTCTCAGGAGGTTCCAGCAGCCAAAGTCCGTAACCCTACGACTAGGTTCTTCCTTGAGCTGGTCGTAAAGGAAGATTTCCTGGAGTGGATCCGAGAGAACCACCTACAGTGGGACAAAAGTGCATGGGCTACAAGAGAACGTAAACCAAGAATGCGCTGTGAGTTGCAAAGGCTACCATCCTGGATAAGACGCCAGAGTGCCTAAAGGGTTGGTATGAGGGGATTCGTGACACAGACACCCGCTTGCACAAGATGAAGTCTGGTGCTGCGGCAAAGAATTTGACGGAAAGGGAGATTGGCTAATGGAGCACTGCGCCTTCTACACCGGGAACGTGACTCATCGTGGAAACTCTGTCAAACATGTAAGTACGAGGTCCGGTCAATACGTTGTGCAATTCGGATATAAGGAAACGAGATATGAGGAAAAGTGTCTTATTATTTTTGAATATAACTACCCTCGACTTCAATACACTTGCGCCACTTGTCCCTGAGGCTTCGAATTCCCAACAACCATAAATCTCCCGGCTGCTGTTCAATCCACTCCTAGACGGGGAGCTGGACATCTTCCTCGTCCCCAACCCGGCATTCCCGCGGTGCAGCCTTAATCTGGTGGAATAAAAAGTAGTCGCTAGGGGCCAGATCTGGACTGTAGGTGGGATGGATAAGCTCCTCGAATCTGCACTTGCGCAGGGCAGCTTGTTAAACTCTGGACTTGTGGACTTTGACGACGTTGAAGTCGATCATGCGGCGTGAGGTTTCTAGGGACCCAACGGGCAGAGACTTTGGTTATGGTCAAATTGTCTTGGCTGATGTTGATAACACTTCCATGTGATATTCCAAGTTCTCGCTCGATTTCTTCGACCTTCACCCGTCGATTTTCGAGGATCATCCTCTCCACACGGGCCACATTGTCCTCGTTGGTCACGTCTGACGGGCGTGCTGGACGGGGGTCATCTTCAAGGGACTCACGACCATAGCAGAACTTCCTATTCCAGCGAGCAATGTTTGCATAGAAAGGGGCGGTGTCGGTGTACACTGCAACCATGCGTCATGGATCTCTTATGTATTCTTGCCTTCCTTGGTCAAAGATTTAATCACTGCGCAGTGCTCAACCTTCTTCATTGATGAAAGATTTGTGACTGATGATCTGTGATCAGCTACTGCTTCTTAAATAGACGAGGCAGGACCATGCGGCTGCAGGTCCTGACTTGTCATAACTTGTCCTAACACCCCCACAAACAGCCATCTTCCTTCCTCTGTTTTTCCCTACCGACTCGTAACACTTATTGACCGCCACTCGTATATTTGTTGTTGTGTCATTATTGACGAATTTCAATTTGAAACTTCAAGTTTAAGTTTCATGTAAAATTTCAATGTAAAATTTCACTTTAAGATTTTAATGTAAAATTTCACTTTCAAATGTCAAATGTGTTTCATGTACTTTCTCATTATTGCTTATGTCGATTCTCTACATTAGTGCAGGTTCGTCTACAAGCCCCAGCACCAGCCATGCCACAGAGCCTTTCTCTTGAAACATTCCTGGAGGATGACTCCTTTACCAGAGCAAAAATTCAAGGCTTAGCAGAAACCACGGCTGATGGTGAGGAAAGCGCCATGCCTAACATCTTCAGTATTATCCTCTCACAAAGCAAGAAACGAAGAAAGAAGCCGAATGATGAGGTTTTACTGGATGTCCAGAAGAACATCCAGACACATACAGAGCTGATTAGACAGCTTGTCAGCCAGGATTCCCATCCCACTACGGAGCGCAATGCCTTTTCCAAGTATGTCAAGGGCATCCTAAATACGCTCTCCAGCTACAAGTACAATAGGGCCGGGATTGAGATCAGTAACATACTTCTCCATATTACAAAAAATACCACCAGCTGTATCACTCCAACCTGGAGCCTTGTGAAGCCCTCTAATTAACCCACAACAACCTAATCCTCATGGCAGCAGTACAACCCCCCTTCCCTTACCAGCCTTACCATCCTTTCTTTTATAAACCATTCCCACAGCAGCACTTTCAGCACCACCCCCGCACTTTGAGCATCACACACAGAAGCCACCACCCGCTTACACCATTGATAATGCCACCTTCTCCAACAAAAAGATGTCCTCCATGGGTTACCTCACAGCCCATCATCTGCTGGACAGCAGCCGGAACTTTTCAGGCATGTCTGATTTGCTCCATTCAGCAACAATCCCCAAACCGACCAGTACCAACATCACCACCAGTGCCACAACCACCAACGCACTCATCTTCAAGACCCCAGAGCCAGCACGAAGCTCCGATCAAGAAAACTAGTGAGTCTATTTTTGCAATTATTATTGTCTTGATTAATTTTACTATATATTAGAATTCCTTTTTTTACTTAATGAAATGCAAATAGGGAAATACTTATGAAAATAATAAAATTTATTTTTCTAAACTTTTTATCAGGATATATTTATTACATTTATAACATCCTGAAATTTTTTCCAATAAAAGTTAGGAATAGACTTCTACATTGTTAGCTTATTAGCCTGTCTTTATACGTGGTCCCTGTTTTTGATGAGCCGCTTTCGCCTGTTTCTGTCTCCTGTCATGTTGTTCTCCAGTCCCTTCTCCCTAATAACATCTTGTATGCAGTCTCTCCTTCTAATCCTAGCTCTTCTTTCCTTCTCCTTCCCTGTACTTCCATCTCCAAAGCTTTTTTCTCGTCACTTTCTCCATCCCTCCTCTTTATGTGTCCATACTATCTATAGCTTGCTTCCTGTGTCTTATCCGAAATCTCCGCCCCATTTGTTGCTCTTTTGATCCTTGTATTTGTGATTCTGTCTTCTTTTCTCACGCCACACATTCATCGCAGCATCCTCATTTTTGTTACTTCCATCCTCTTCTCATTACTTTTCTTTACAGGTAATCTATCTGCTCCATACATTATAATTGGTCTTACACCAATTTTGTATACTTTTCCCTTTAATTTCACTGGCATTTTCCTGGTTGCTTATTTATCTTCATTTCCATCTGCTGATAGGGTAGATCCCAAATACTTGACGGCATCTACTCTCATTATTTCCATAATGTCTGATCTAATGCTTTCACCTCTGTCCTCCTCTTCTTCTGTACAATTCATATATTCTGTCTTTGTTTTACTCATTCATCTTCATCCCTCTGTTTTCCAGTACTAATCTCCACTGCTCCAGCACTTTCCTTACCTCTTCTTTATTTTCACTGACTAAGGCCACATCATTTGCATACATAATGAGCCAGGGTGTTCCTACTTGCACATTTTCAGTCAACACGTCAAAGACAATGTTAAAGAGGGGGGAGCTTACGCAGAATATACATTAAACATTAGATTATCCGATCCTGCCATGGGATTGATCCGGCATCTGAGCAAGACCAATGATTAATAAGGTTTCTCTATCTTTTCCCCTTTGTGTTGGCTCTGTTAAGTCCCTGCACATTGATGTTTTAAACCAGGTTCTGTCCCTACCATCAGGCAACACATCCCCATTCTCGTTGTCTTTTGTCCACAAGTTGGTTCTGGAGGCCAGGTAACCGGACAAGCATCAAGTTGTGAAGGAGCAAGCAGGCTTTTACTATTAAGTGGACTGTCTCTGACGGGTGTAGCCTGATGGCACTTAGGACCTGGAAGCGGTTGGCAAGGATGCCGAATGCATTTTCCACGACCCGCCTGGTACGTGACAGCCAGGAGTTGAAGATCCGATCGTCATGATCAACCATCCTTCTGCTGTATAGCTTCATTAGGTGGGTCATCAGCCCAAATGCATCATCCCCAACAATGAATTATGGCATATCTTTATTATCGTTTGGGACAGGTTCTGGTTCCAAGAAGCCAATTACGCCTACTTCGATGCATTCCTCCAGCTCAATGTTGTTGTAGATCTGGGCATCGGAACAGGAGCCCACACCACTTACATCTGCCCATATCAATTGGTAATCTGAGTCCACCATCGCAAAGAGACTAATGCTGAAGAAACCTTTGTGTACTACTGTGTACCAGTTGTGGTTTTATTTGGGGAAGAGGGGCTTTGCAAGCAATGTGCTTCCCATCGATGGACCCGCAGGTGAGGAGAAAGTTTCACTTCTGATAATAGTGGTTGACCACTTCTCGCAATTCATTGGGGGTGGAGGAGCAGATCATGAGTTCATCGAGCTGCTCATCAATTATTTCCCGGTACACTTCACAGACCACAAGAGAGATAGTGTTGTTAAGGACCCTCCAAGTAAACTTCATGTCAGCGTACTTTTTTCCCGATCCCAAGTGGCGAAGGGTTAATGCCAACTTCAATCCAGGTTGAAGTGTTTCTCTGTTGAATGAGTTCTATTTGGTCAGCCTTGGCGTTAGTCGATCCAGGAGCTCCTCGATCATGGCAGAGGTCATGCGAGGAAGGTTGGTGAATGACCTTAGATTCTCTCTCCTCAGCTACACCATCAGCTTCTCTTACACACCGTAGAGTGGTCTGCTCTGGAATTAGGGCCTAAACCCAAAGGCGCCTTCTTATTCTTCTTTGTCTTGCCCTTTGTCTCTGCTAAAGGAGTTGCAGATTCAGACTCATAAAGTTCTGCTGCTGTTGTACCAGTGCAATAATTATGTTTCTTCGTAATCGATTATCCATAGTGATGGCAAGTCTGTACACATGGACAACTGGATTAATACTGAGGACATTCACAGATATATGTTTTTTCAGACTCCTGAATAGTCGTTACCCATTCGTTTACTATACGTCGTAATCGCCAATGCTTCGTTGTATTGTCATTAAAAAGTCGTTGTTATCGCTTTGTATTTGCTGCATTTGGTAGACATTCCTTAAGCAAGCGCTAGAAGAACGTTCTAAGGTCGTTAATCAGTCTCCTCTCATTATTTCCTTATACGCTACCATCACAGCCAACGATTGAGAAACGTTCGCCTAACGATTGATTGACTAACGTATACAATAAAGGCTAACGAATTGAGAACTAATTAAGAACGAAAGTTTAACGATAGATCATTCGTTCCTATTTAGAAAAATATTTGGGAATTCACAAAACTTTCCAAAGCCCCAGAACAAATAAGATGAATGCTAACGATCGATATACGAGGGAGAAACGCCTGGGAAACCATATGGACAAATGAGAAACGAAAAACTCAAAATTTACACGTTTCACAATCGATGAATTATATTCGTCTAGGTGTGACAGGCACTTTAGAAAGTACCCCTTAATTTCATTGAAAGTTAGAGATTCTGATGATGGTACCATTCCCGGGCGTTTCTCCGCAACAATAGCGAATGTAATCATGATAAAACAGAGAGGGACCTAAGATTATCAATGAAAAATGGCGGCATGAGACTATTGCTGGAGTAATTAGTGAGGCAAAGAACTCAGGAGGAAAAACTGATCCGGATCAAAAGAAAATTAATAAAATGTGGTAAATAAGTAATTTAATGTGTATGAGGACATAAGCATATCTACCACACAAACTAACTTATATTTTCTCTTTCACAGATGAAGTTCCTTTTGCATGCGTATCAATACTTATTGCAGAGAGAGAACCAAATATTCTTTAAAATTTTAAATTTAATGCCCTCTTTTGAGTGAATCATAATGGACATTAAATAAAGTTTTCAAGCTTGATTAATAAGCTGAAGCAGAACGAACTAGAACCCATTAAATTCATTAAGGATGTTGACCGATCCGCATTTTTCAAATTGAAATTCTTGAAAAACACAACGAAGGCATTAATCGAATAAACTAAATAACGATAGCTGAAAAAGAGATGGAAGAGATGAAGAAACAAGAGTAAAGAAAGAATGGGCAAATAGCTCGAATATCACGGAAGAGGAACTCATCCTAATCACATGCCGAACAACACAAAATAGGAAATAATAAAAAAAAATGAACAAAATTAATCTACTGAACCCCAGCATACAACACCGGCAGAGCGATATCCTATGCTTAACATAAACTCAACCTCATAAAGAAACACATAACAGATAGGTGTGAGCAGAAATAGAACTACAACGAATAGGGAATGTAAGAGGCTAATGTAAATTAAGAACACGGAACATTGGTTGAGGGATTACATTCGGTAGCTTGTACGAGAAAGTGATTTACATTTCAAACATTAGTCGAGGAAAACTGTTCAATTCTACCTTTTTTAATTGGTATTTATATTTCTTTTTGGGTAATACAATAAAATTGCATAAATTTAACATGGTCTTTTTTTAAGGAATAAAATTGATATAAAGCAAAATTAAGCTATTTTTAAGAAATAATAAATCGTACAACACACAGAAGCAAAGTTTAAATTAACTACTAGATATTTTTTATTGTTTTGCAATAAAGGAGTTGGAAAATAACACTTACTTAGCTAGAAAAAAATTCGATTACATTGTATAATTATAATATGAAATAGGTAAAAGTAAACATAGCGTTAAAAACCTTAACAAATAGTAGCATAAAACCAACCTAAATGCTTCATCAAGGGAAAGGCAAGTTTTTTCACATTTTTTGTAACCTCAAGTAGCTTCCTCTTTCGGCTGATCGGAATATGTTCCCTCATGTATATATTACGTCACTACATGTAACATGTTTCTTTTTAAAAATTAAAAAAAATTGGAGTGAAATTCCAATGTTGGTTGTATTCTATTTCAATTAAATAAGAATAGACATTCAATATAATGATAAGATAAGGGCCATTGTGGCCTCTTTCAAGATCAGAAAACCAGGTACAGAGATGAAAAATATTAGACAAAGGAAAGTGTGGCCAATCTAATGGCCGGTTTCTCTCGTTGCAAACAGTGCGAGCGAAATGAGGCCTAAATGAACCAGAATATTGAGTCAAATCCCATTGCCGTTTCCTCTCGTTGCAAAATAGTGTTAAGCAATGTTTGACTGAAAAAAGAAATTAAGCCAGATCAAATTGAAAGTTAATCTCTTTGGAAAGAGGGCTAATTTGCGCTCCGGCGAGATAAAATTGAGGCGGATAAAACTTCTGGTTCCTTTCCTAGCAAATTCTGCTAAATGAGGTCGTACTGAGATATGGAAATGAGGCAAAAAAACTGCTGCATGCTAGTATTGCAAACAGGGCTAAACCATGTTCGAATGAGACAAAAAATTGTGACATCGAATTTCATCTTGCTCTCCTGCAATTAAGAATAAATGATATCAAAATGAATCAGGAAATTGAGGCAGATAATTTCCTGGTGGCCCTCGTTGCAAACAAAACTAAATGAGGACAGAGTGAAACACAATTTGGCATTATGGACAAAGGTAATGAAAAGACGTTTTTGAATAGTCATTATTGCAAATTGCAATGGAGTTAATTCATTGCCAGGATAGTTATTTTCAGGAAAGATTTGAGTGTATGTATAAGGCGAAGCAAAATAAATTAGCAGGATTTGTATTGAAAGGTTGATAAGGTAAGTTGAGTGAAAATCAATTTTTTCATTTGCTAAAAAAAATATAAATAGTAAATGGAATAAGGAGAAGATAATAAAAATCATGTGGTAGAGAAGAATTGTATGAGGTATTTTAAGATCTTGTACTTTGAATTTAGGGAAATATATGATGTATAAACTCCTTTGGCTATCCATGTCTAACAAGAACTTTACTGCTTTCTCTGTAAAGTTTATAATTTAGACCTACTGGTGAGCTAATAGGCATTTGCTCATTTATGTTATGATTTTTATTTCTCCAACCCCAGGAATTTGAATTCCTGTGTGCGTATCAAAAGGATCGTTGAAGAGTATAATTGAAACCACGGTATGTTAATGCTACTTATCCTGACCCAAACAGTTCATAGCGCACTTTTGAGATAATTAACATTACTCGACCTAAACATTTCGTTTGTCTCTTCTCCACGTTAAACAAGGGATTCAGTAGTTTTGATTTCGCCCCACCCTCCAATAAACATATTTTAATTAATCATCATTCCCTTTTTAGTCCTTTAGTGCGTCGTTATTTCGAATTTAGTGATGTTTAATCTGCTCTTGTTCTAGCAAATTAGTGGAAGAAAGTAATTAATCTGTCCTTTGATGCCATTAAGCAAGGATGTTTGAACTTTTAAACTGATTAAGGTAACCTCAGGAAGCAGTGGCATTCAGTGTGCTGATCTGCACACAACTTACTGAGAATGGCCTTGAGGCTTCCATTTAGCCTCCCGCCCATTCCATTCCAACTCGTGTTAAAAGAGGTGGTAAACAAGGGCTTGACGATCAATAATTTATCAACGTACACTATTAATTCGGAGGTAAATTGACGACCACGATCCGTGCGGATTTCTTTGGGCGGGCCCACACGGGAAAAGAGGGTAATAAGGGCTTCAGTGCAGGAGATGCTATCGTTTTTTTTGAGGGGCACAGCCTCCGGAAATCGGATGGCAGAGTCAACTAGTGTTAAAACGTAACTACCGCCTTCGCTCGACAGGGGGTTTATCAGTCCGATTAGTTCGATAGCTACCTAGGAGAAGGGTTTAGAAGATTATTGGTCAGTTCTGCAAATCACAGGTCTGACTCGTCCCTTTTATTGCCATCTTTTGGTAAATGTTGCAAGAACGACAATATTGCAGAATTTAGTTGGTCCCGCTATGCCCCCCCCCCCAAATATTTGAAGATCCTCTGAGTGGTCTTCGTATGACTAAAGTGAACAACAAATTGTCTATCATGAGCCATTTGCAGGATTAGAGGGACGTGGGACCGGGCTACACATAGTGTGCGGCACTCTGTGTCGTTTTCCTCAGGGCACAGTCGATAGAAAAGGTCGTCCATGATGGAAATTACCGTATTCCCTCTGAGAGTTCGCGTATTTTGTTCTGGGCTTTGGACCACAATGAACGTGTAGAGATTCACATTCTGTCTGGCTTTGGGCAAAGTCATTGGTCATCACACTTTGAAATACGTGGGCACACGGGGGTTCCAGAGGTGTAGGGGTCTTTAAATTCCTTTTTCGCGCAGAAACGCTTAGTATCGAGTTGAGCCACGGAGGCGGAAGAAACCCGGGGGAATGACCAATTAGGACAGAGCAAAACCTGATGGGGGCTGCAACGACTTCAGCCCAACCAGTAAAATACGCACACTCAATGTAGCAGTGAACAATGGGGAATTTATTGGTGTACCCCAAGTAATCATAAGCTACGGCAAACCTATCGTAGTCCAGAGCCACAGGGGAAAGTAGTTCATCGAATACAGCAATGCATCTAGACCCTGTTATACGGACGAGAGTGGAGATCTGGCCCTCATTCACTGATTCTGTTACAAATTGGTAGGCATCTGGGGTACTTTTAGCGAACAAAATGTTCACCTGGTGGTCAGCAGTATTCGGTGGGTTTTAAGAATAGGGGGCTTCATTTTGCGACCGTGGAGGCATAGAAATGGCACTGATCTGGTGTACCTGGTGAGAAGGAGGGATGTTTTTAATACGCAAGTTTTGAGGGTAATTGATACTCACATGATCCGGAATTCCACAGGAACCACACAGGATGGTCCTCCTGGAAAAAAGACGAAACAGGGGTGTTGGGAAAAAAGGGCTTAACATCACGGTGGTCCCAAGAGAAGAGAGGTTTGGGTTTAGCGGGCCCAGTTACCTTAACAAACTTATTTTTATTAATTGGAACACATTTGTTCATGCTGGTTTTGAATTTATGGATTTAGGGGAAGGGGGTTCTGATTTCTTCTCTTCCTTCGGATAGCAGTTGTGGCTAGCCGTGTAGACTTCTGACTCCTCGATGCATTCCTTGAGAGTGCGGCACCTCCGGTCCTTCACGAAGGATCTGATTTCCGAAGGGAGTGACGCATAAATTGGTCGTTGAGAACGAAATCGACCAGGGCTTCGTATTCATGTGGCACCTTGGATGCTCTAATCCAAAAATTAAAATGAGCTGTAGGGAATAGCCAAACTTTTGGAAGGTCTGGTTTGGTTGAATGCGACAGTGCCTAAAGTTAGCTCGGTAGAAATCCGGGGTCATGTTGTAAGGGCAAGCATCTTGGCTTTTAACGATGAATAATCAATTGCTGCCTCTGATGGGAAGGAGAGATAATATCCTTGAGTTGGATCAACACGGAAAATAATCGTGCCACGCCGTCCGTTTCGATGTTACACTGGTTCGTATTGGGTGAGAAAAAACCCGAAGTCTTCGAACTTCTTTAAAGACGATGAGTTTATTGGCACAGACTGCGGTGCGTCTAGTCTAGTAATTAAGGAGTTTATTGAGAGCGTCTCGGTCTAGCTCTGTTAATTTCAAATTCGTTCTAGCGAATTATCTCTCTTTCTTGTCATTCCTTTTCTTTTCTTCTTTCTTTTCGTTCTTTTCTTTTTCTTCTCTTTCATTTTCTTCTTCTCTTCTTTCGGCTCTTTCTTTTCCTTCTTCTTCTTGGATGTAGGCTATCACTATTAGGCCTTGAAAATTCAAAGGGCGAAATGCTGATGGCTTTACGCGACGGGCACAACAACAAGAATTAAATTAACGCACAACAATGAATATGGCCGAATTATGGATTCTTTTATGCATGAGCGAGAGTGCAAATGATTTTTCTAAACAAAGGAAAACACGAACAAAAAAAAGGGTAGGGCTATAAACTCGAGAGAGAGCTCTTGCCGTCGAAATTTCACTATGATTGAGACGAGATTTACAGTAATCTTAGCACAGCAATACAAAAGAAGAATAATTCAATTTTCTATACCTTCACGAGCGAGAGTGCGAATAATTTTGTACAAAGGAGGGGGGAAGGTGAAACACTCATGAGAGAGCTTTTGCCATTAAGATTTCACTGTGATTGAGACGAGACTTACAGCACTCCTAGCACAGCAATACGAAGAATAATACTACTTTCTTTACCTTAACGAGCGGGAGGGCGAATGATTTTGCTAAACAAACGAAAACACGAACAAGAAAAGGGAGTGCGGCAAAACACTCACGAAAGAGCTTTTGCGCTCGAGATTTTACTGTGATTGAGACGAGAGTTACAGCACTCCTAGCCCAGTAATACGGAGAATAATACTATTTTGTATACCTTTAACTTATAAGACGAGGTGAGGCCTTGAAGAATAATTCAATTCCATTGGGGAATAAAATTAATAGTTAAACACATTTAGTCGACAATTTATTCACAAATACATTTCACAAATAGGTAAGCAATGGTTATTACTCACCTTTTAAACTTCAGCAACTGAACCAAGATTAGATAAGCATTAACAATTAAACAAGGTTACCCCATTTATTGATCAAATTTCAAAAAAATTGAATGACCAGGTTTAACCCTAATAAACCTGATGCCAGTTTAATATATAATAGATATTACTATATATCGTAGAATAGGATCAAGTTAACCCTTTCTGCGTTTCTCAGCCGAAGACGATGGAGGCTATATGCGAGGGAAATTTTTTAGACAAGCAAAGTGCGAATTAACTAAAGGTAGGTTAGCTAAATAGTCGACTATCTAGGAAGTTCCGTGACAATAGAAAAATGAGTATAAAAATAATTTGACTAATATGAAAATTAATATTCTTTTACAAGTTTGAAAGGGGTTTTAAAACAAGATATATGCACATTAGACGCACACGAGTCTCAGCGGCTAAAAGGAGGGAGACTTGGCGAGGAGGGTCACCGTACAAACAAACGAACAATATTGACCGAGGGGCGCTTACACTTGGGTAATAGAGAGAGCACTTTCACTTGAGAGTTGTACATTGCAGTAATCCTTGCCTTGGCGCAAAGTTCAAATAAGAGTTTATGACAATGACTATTACGGAATAAACTTAGATCTTGCTTTCAAGTTAGCACACGAATCGAGCCGGACGCGTTGCATTCGAGGAGCGAGTAGAACGTGCACGGAGTAGACTCACGCTAATTAATCGAAAATACCTCGAGCATAAGGGGTTTTACAAGAATTGTGCAGAGGCCAACTTGACGCGAATAGCAGGTAATGACGGACGGGGGGGAATAGCATGGGACACTGACGGGGACGGCAGATTGCGGATACTCCATTCTAATTCTGGAGCCGGAGGATTTGTAGTGAGGTCGAATGGGGGGTTTCCCTTCTGTCCGAAAAGAAGGGTTCAAGGGTCCAACGCATCAGCAGGTGAGAGTAGCCTCGCCCTTTTAGCACGATCGCGAGAAGTTTCCTATGTCCGCTAGGTGAACTTTGTTCCAGTCCAGATGAGACCTATAAGGTTCTTAAACTTGTCGCGGCTTTCTGCGATGGCGGCCTTTCAGATGACCAAGATGTCTCATTATTTCGCACTTCCATTAGCGCAGACAAAAAGGGTCAACCAGGTGTCTGTTGTCTCTCCATTAAAGGCGCGGTAGCGCGCATCTTCATCTCTCTCTCTCTCTCTAATTTCCTTCAGGTAACAAAGACCATCTACATGAAATGAAAAGGCCGCGCAACTGGAATTTACGACTATGACAAAATGGTGCCGTGAACACATAAATAGAGATAATAAACCTAAAAATTCTTCAAATAAACATTAATGTCTTAAAGAAATGCAACTATCTATAGAAATACCTTCAGAGAAATTATCCCTGATATTATCTTAATAACCAAACATAGATTCAACAGGCCAAAAGAAAAAATACAAATTTAAAAATAGTAGATAATAAAATATATACAACTATAGAAAGATTTAGCGTCGCTGTTACATATTTTCGTTAAAAATAGGATAAAATACAATAATACAAATTAATTAAAGGAAGAAGCCAACTTTGCAAGCAAGAAGAAAACAAAATTAACCAAAATGCTGCCAACCCCTAAGAAATGGCTTCTTCACTATCAGAAAGTTCACAAGCATCTCTAACAACAGAATTCAAGTAATCATCGAAGCAGAATTAAACGTTCCATTTTCAATAGTTGGTACAGGAAAATGTACGTCATTGAAATAAACCTGTAGTCTATTATCAAACGGCTCATGGCATAAAGCTTTTGCTGGGATCCTATACCTACCTAACCAAGGAGTCAGCCATGAGGCTAAACATCTGCTTTACTAATTACAATTTACCTTTCAACGAACATCTGGCCACCTGAGAAATACCTTTGTATGGACCATGTGACAAAAATCTCGCAAATCCATTGCTAGTTGCTATTTACATTTTCAGAGCAAGCCAAAGAGTATGAGTAACATTAATAAAACATACTGAGAAAGATATAAAGCATAATTAAAGGAACATTTACCAAAGGAGCTAAGCAAAACAACACTGGAAGAAATAGACGATCAACTGTAAGTGACATTATCTTAAACTACAACAGATCCAGGGTAACGCAGACATAAGGAGACTATCACTTAATTGATCTTTCAGGGAATTACTAAAACGACACTGTGAAATAAGAATAAACTAAAAGACTCATTAGAATTAGAGTAATGGACATAAAGAGCTACTGCGCTATTAAGAATAACAAAATAGAAAGGTAATACGACTTTTCGCCAGAAATCAGACCAAAATCTGCAAGGTATTAATATAATAAAGGAGTAAGGAACCATTTGGAAAATTCTTTGGAAGTATAAGAAACTTAGAAGGAAAGCGAACAAGTAAAAAATAGAGGAGGAAGAATAAGTTGAAATACGAGAAAATATTAGAATAGTGTATTCTGCTATAGTAGAGAAAGAAATAAAAAAAATTGTATTGAATTCAAACCACAAATCATTGACTCTCTTATAAAATTATAAGGAGAATGTAGATCAACTAAGGGAAGTCCCAATAAATTCCAACGGGAAAAGCCACGCCGAAATATGCTACGGAGAATTCAAATCCTTCAGCCACAGATTTAAAGTGAAAATCTTAGTCAAATTTACTTCACAAGAAAACAATCATGTGATGAGTCTGGCAACATCATCAAGTGAATTAAAAAAAATTATCAGCCTTTCTAAACACAGGCTATTTCCCCGATGAATTCACATTAATCAGAATAATATTCAAACACAAACAGGAAGATCCCATTTACAGAATTAAACTAATAACAAATCTTCCTGCCTGATAATTTAGACAAGGAACTCAAAATAATAGCCGGCTCACTGTATATCTTTAGCAAAATAATCGACTCAACAAATATCAATTGGAATTTTGGATGAGTATTAGTATATAAATGGACATCGGAGATGGTGATACATTGAGGAAAGGAGAAAATAGTGAAAAGCATGCGCTGATATTGTTTGCACAGTAGTTCCAAAACCTTCGGCAAACTGTCATAATAGAGACAAATGCATTATGATATTCTTCAAATATAGCCTCTAAAAAGGCTGAATACACCTAATACACATCGAACATCCCACGATCAAACATCGAAAAAAACTTGAACTTGCAATTCGCTGACGACTTAGCCAAGATTTCGAGTGGCATATAGGAATACAGAGATGCAAGCAAATGTGTAAGCAAGTGGAATAAAAAACTATAAACAAATAGTAGAAGAAAATCAATTAAAAGCAAGCATAATCCAGTTCTACATCACTTAAATCTATCAAATTCGTTTTAAACATAGAAGTCGACATGAAACTAATGCCCGAACATGAAGGATCCAATTAGCTTTAAACAACAGGTAACAAAAAGTAAAGTAATCGACCATAAATATCACTTTAGTTGAAAAGAAAGGAGTAACTATTTTTAATGCAAAAAACAGTTTAATCACGAACGTAATATAGTACTAATAAACTAACTAACTCCAAAGTTTGTCCTCTCGATGCAAAACTACAACTTCGACTAATTTTTCTTCTCTACTTAAGTTTACAAGCCTCATCCAACCTCAGCATATATTCTACAATTCAGCTTACTTATTGTAACTCCCTTACTACTATGTAGTTTCTCCTCTACTATTATATTTCACTCCCACTCACATCGCTTTGATGATGACGGAAATAGGGTTGAAAGCCATCTTTGTTAAAAAAGAAATGTGACTTTCCCTAAAATACAATAATGGAGCTTTTGATTTTTAATTCAATCAATCATTCTTTCAGCAATTCCTCTATCAACGATATACCAACTTATTTGTAACTAAATTGTTTATAAATTCATATCATTCATTTTTCCTAGAATTATATATTTTTTAATAATACTGATGCTCTCTATGTATGGATAACAACTATGAGTAAAGGTCAAGTGTTGAACAACTGCCGGGAAAGAATGAACATTTACTCAATATGATTTTTTTCTTGAAATTATCAATTAAACATCAACGTGGAGATATACACCTGGAAGCTTTAGGAGAGTTTGTGGATAAAATAATGAGGATTTAAGAAGGGTGAATTTGTGGAATGTAAATATCAGACGATCCTGAAGAAGCGACTAATTCTGGCTCTCTTTCTAAGGTGATATGCAATTTTTTCGAACGTCTTTGAAATTTTCAATGAATGCACCTCCTCATAACCGAGAAAAATTTGTTTCGTTTTTTTCGGTTTTATTTTTACCACGATTTGTGCAGGAAGGAAGAAGTTAATGTTGATGCATCACAATCTTATCAACTCCGTTTATTCTATGGGACAAAAACAGAACATAGCATAATGAATCGCGTGGTAAATGGATGACATGTAATTTATACGGGAATAAATTTACTCCAAAGATAGAGAAAAATAACATGTTCATTTACATACATTTTTGTGACATCAGCCAGCTTTTTTTTCCAAATTTATTTTCTCAGTATTCCCGAATTTTGCCATCTGCAGTACCTAAAATGATGCCCTGGCGCTCTACAATATAATATACATTTGATGCGATTGTAACTAGTAACATTTAAGTCTAAGCCAAACATACTGACCGAACAGACGATAAAGTAGCATAGGAATATTTTCTCAGAAGTTTTAATTACCATCTAATTAGATGCGCATTGATACAGGTGTATGAAGATGTGCACATAATCACATCAAAAGGTTAGCATTTGTGGCGTAATAGGTACCGAAACCGAAACTAGGACATCCCTTATCATATTCCCTTACAAGTATCCTTCATTTGTGGTCTAATGCGGATTAAGCCTAGGCAGCTTTCCTATTCGCACTTCAATACAGCCATTACGAAGTTCCGATCTACATATATATATAGGATAAAACTCATATACCAAAATTTCAAATTATATATTACATGCTTTAAGGATTCGGACCACCTTCAATAACAGAGTTGTAAGATTGGAAATAAATGGTTTTCCAATAACTTGGACCAATTTTAAATGCGAGATAATTTTAAGTGTCTGATGAATTTTTGCTTTTTCTTTCAGATTTAACAATTTCATTCTTTGGCAATTTCAACCATTAAAAGATTAATAATAAAACCACTTGTTTAAATTATCAAAGCCTATTAGGAAAATGGATGTTCAAACAGAAACGCACTTCGGGCACTTCGCGATTATTTTGGTCAACATAATCGATCAACCGAGAGTGCAATTGGGAAAATTGTTCGTAAATTCAAACAAACGGGGTTAGTGGCAGATATGAAAACGACATTGCCTGCTTATTTACGCCGTTGACTGAAAATATTGCTGCAGTGCTTGAGAATGTGGCCGAAGATCCAGACACCTCTATTCGTCATCGCGCGTAGGAATTGAACCTCTCCACTAAACGTTACATCAAATTTTGACAAAAGATTTGTCTCTACACGCTTACAAAATTTAATTGACACACGAACTAAAAACTGCTGACCATTTGTAATGCCGTACATTCATCAAATGTTGCACGAGCAAAGACAAGCCCATGATGGTTTTTCGCCAAAATTATCTTTAGTGATGAAACCCATTTTCATCTTGGTGGATTCATTAACAAGCAGAATTGTTGCGTTTGGGCTGATGAAAATCCCAGGAAGATTATTAAAAAGCCACTGCATCCACAAAGGGTCACTGTTTGATCTGTATCTTTTGCTAGCGGAATCATTGGTCCGTATTTCTTCGAAAATGATGCCGGGAATTCTGTAAAGCCACAGGCGAGTGATACTGTGCCATGATAACCAACTTTCCATGGCCTGAATGAATCCTATGGATGTCGAAGATTTGTGGTTTCAACACGACGGCGCCACATGCCACACAGCCAATGCAAAAATGGCTTGAAATTAGGAGCAGTTCCCAGGTCGCATCATCTCTCAAAACAGCAGGGTAAATTGGCCCCCACGATCGTGTGACTTGAAAACCTTTAGATTTATTCTTTTGGTGTCACCCTAAAAGTAAGGTCTATGCCAACAAGCCAACAACAATTCAACAGCTGAAGGATGATATAATAAGGCATTTTGGTGAGATCGAGAAGCAACTATGCAGAGACGTCATCAAAATTTTGACCATCGAGTGAACCTGTGCCGCCGAAGCCTTGGCGGACATTCAGGCAATATTATTTTTCACACATAATTGCCATGACTCAACTAACATGATCCAATAGTGAAGTCAATAAATTTTCACCAATAACAGTGCTTTATTTACTGTTAACTTCGATCCGTCTTAATGGAACAGTTTATAATCTCTTCGAAATTGATTACAGGAAGTTTTGAAATTTTATTCATTGCTAATATCCTAGAAGTGGTTCAAGTAATTCTTCCTTAAAATTTAGGCATGAAAGTAAAATATCTGCCTAAAAATAAATCTTTCAAAAACAAAAGTCATGACAAACCGACGGAAAGCTGACATGTTAGACATAACAATAGACAATGAGTAAATTAAAATGATAAAAAATTGTAGCTATCTGTGTTAGCAGAATACATTCTCTTCGGAAAGGACCAAGAAATTTAACCCATGATTAGTCAGGGTTGGAAAGCAAGCATTATCTCCAAATGCTAAATTTCCATGTACTGCAAAAGTAAAGAATACAACCACAGCATAATCAGTATAGCCTGAATTCACCTCAGCTTTAATATAGGTACTTGCAAGCATGAGCAGCATTAATTTCAATCTTTATTATTCTCTTGCTCAAACCTATAAGATCTATCCGAAATAGTATCCCATCGGGATTGAGAGAACTATCACCTTATTTCCATCTCTAACTATATATATATTTATATCTTAAAATAAATGGCACCCATGGCTCTTTCCATACCTATTTTTTTTCATGGCTGCTAGGTCGAAGCCACTGGATCCTCTCAAAGCTGAGTTCGCTCTCAAATTGATTAGCAAACTTTAGTTTCGATTCCACTGCGCTCAATTCCCGTGAGGCTACTCAGATGGGTCTTCACCAAATATCCAGGAACATCTATCCTTTTAAAAATCAAAAGAATTTTAATCTTTATAGGGTTCGGGACAAATATATTTTTTAGCTGTTAAGACCGAAACCAAAACTCTTTCGTTCTAGAATGTTAGGTGTATTGCTTAATGGAGCATTGAATTTTCTGTATTTAAGTCGTCCATAAGCAGCAGTTCCGGAGTGACTTGAATCCCGTGTATATTATAAAGTTTGATCGAAAAAATTAGAGTAGCAAAGTAAGCACCAAATTAAACATCTTTAATCCTCTTTCTAAACTAGACAATTATAATAGTCGTGGAATGACAAATGGCCCGTTGTACAGACAAACCTATCTAAAATATCAAAAACTTCACCTATAGAATGAGATTTACACAGTCAGTTGTAGTGTGTCAAGCGAAGCGTTTTTAAACTCCGCAGCTTGAAGGGAATAGTTTATTTGATTGGCATTTGTTGTTATAATAATCGCGAAGTCGATGAGCAATCTTTTACCATTTTAAGTTTATTAACATAGTTCAACGCTTTTCTTTATTCTTCATTTTATGGTCAAGACCTAACAGGTTCCAGAAGACACTCGTATCGAATGGTCAGTGTGTAGAGTAGCAAACGTAATTCGAAGCTACTATTAGCTGTGACTCTCAGAAATAAAAGCTTCCCTCTCCTGAATGTGTCTAGCTTTTCATTTTCTTACAACTATGCAGCAACCTGTGCTTTAATGGGTTGCTCAATCTAATGCTGAGCAGAAAAAAATGGCGTCATTTTCTGTGACGAGTACTATTAGCGTTTTTTTATCCTATTAAGTACTTCATTAGTAACATTTAGATCAGTTTTCTTGTACTTCGACATGTTTCTTTCCATCCATCTGGTCTTTAAGCGCAGTTACTTCAAATTGAACAATTGGCTGTAGTCGACTTTTGAAAGACGTTGTGATGTTCGAATATTTTGGAGTATTTCTTCAGTTTTCTTCTTTTGATTTATCCAGTACTGCTTATTGTGAGTATCTTTGGGTTTTCCTTTGTTAATCAATCCCAAAATGCTTCAGATTATCTTGCTCCTCCCCGTGACCAAATGCTTATCTAAAATGTTTCTATTGGAATTTCCAGGATATGATGCCTATTGACCAGATAAAACTCCTTTTTGCAGCATTTTCTCTAGCAGATTTTCAGCTCCCCACTGATCTCCAATATTACTGGACGTAGTTTCAAAAGCAACGGAAGTATGATCTTTCTTAAGTTTTTATGTTATCATTAATCCAATGAGGTCTCAGTCTGAGCTGCACCAAAGAATTGTAAATGATAGGTTCCCCCAATACATTTCCTTACTGTATGAAGGTGGACCAGATATCGGCAAAGCTAAAGTCCCTGATGTAGTTCCAGCTTCATTACCCAAGACCTCTATGAGCAATATTCCACTCCAGTGTAAGGCGGCGTATAGTGTGGTTTTCACAAAACTTGGATATGTGATTCATGTTAATATTATTCATAAAGAGCATTTGGTTTCGACGTGATTTTAAGATTGAGATGAAAAAATTAGAGAAATTGATCACTCCATGTACCAATGTGGAATAAACCTTGGTTGTAACCTGATTAACTGATAAACTAAGACGATAAGCTTTATTGTACAAGATAGTACATTCTATTACCTTACTTAGAAACATCAAACTTAGAGTGTCTAGATTTTGAGAACATATAAGACGCGGCAGATGGTGATCTATATTATCTATGTTAGGGTCCTGTCAGTCCAGTCACCACAGGGAATGTCATTATTATAAGTGACTGCCGCTTCTTCAGCTTATGTTTTAAAAGTGTACATTATATGGTTGTAATTTTTAAATTAATACTAGATATCACGAAGAAGTAAAATCTATGTTGTTTTTCCTTTAACTATGCTGCCTTCTTTCCTTTTTTTTCCTCGCTACTTGGCGCAATGATCATGTCTAAAAAATCTTATCATGACATTCATGGTATTCTGAGAACCCTATATCCTCATCTTAATTCTGGTTGGAAAATAGTTTTTTGTGTTGTATTCGCGTAGTTGCATCAGAAGCTTCAATACCTCTTTTATTTCCAGGGTTGTTTTTTATTTTGCTTTTGGCCAGAGTATGCGGTCTATGTTCTAGTTTCATGAAGAGCTTCATTGCTTTCTACTCGGGTCATTCTCATGATCATAGCAATTTGCCAGATTGAGATGGTAAATAGAACTGTTTTATATGCAACTTTTTGAACTTTTCCTTTCAGCGTTTCTAGTTAAAATCTGAAGCTTAAATTAATAAAGGAACTTGTTTGTTGATGGGAAATGGGGAGCCAGTAAAAAAAGCTGAAGATATCCAGCCAGAAAAGTTTCAGTGACAGATCTGGTTTGGAGATAGCCCAGCTGACATCTGCTTGTGGACAGTAGCGAGATGTTCTGAGATATAACTGTTCGCCGATAGAACTCGCTCGGTCCAGTGCATAATGCTATTGTTAAGTTGTAACTTGGAGATGGTTTTCTAGATGTTGATTCAGTTTTTTTCGCTGAAAAATTAGACATAATCATATTTTTTTATTATTAATTAATGATCATATTATAGTTAATATTAGTGTAGAGGGACCGTGAAGAGGCAGTGCCAGAGAATCGGGATACAGATCGCAGTGCAAGGGTTAAATAAAAAAAGTCGAGTACGGTTAACCTAAATAATCAATTCTTAGACGTTCTGGGATTAGTGAAATAGAATATAGAAAAATATAACTTTGCTATATACAAAGAAAATATTAATAACACCAGTAAATAAAAGACAATACATAAAATGAGACTTGGGGTACCAAAAGCTGGGGGGATACAAATGTCTCGACGCGTATGAGTGTCTGAGAGAGGATGTACGGTGATTGCTTCCAGGGAAAATGCGGGTAGTGCAAATGATGTGAGACTCACGTAAAGCCTAATTGACTGGAGGTTTGAATACAACGAGTAAGTGGAGAGGTGCAAAGTTCCACTTGCAAGATTACTTCCTCTTCAACCTCGCTGATAAATGAGCGAGGGAGTAAACCAGTCGTTGAACGAAGTTGATAACTGAGTGATAGATGCTTGTCTGTGTCTATCGTGTGTCGGCGGGAATTCCGGCCTTGGGTACGAGCAAGGCCTGGTAGTTGTAAGGCGATGGGAGGCGAAGCGGGGTGTACAAGGCCGTACGTGGCTGCAAACCAAGACACGACTCTATGGTACTGGTTTCGCAAAGCTTATCTCGAAGTATTTATACTGCTTCGGCGGAAGCTGGTCACCAGGGGCCCCCAGAAGAGGGACATAAATTTCATTAGACTTGGTGCACCAGGCTTTAGGGGGAGATAGAATCGGCGGCTTTGCGCATAGGTTCTTGGCGCCATGGTTCTGGCACCGATCAGACGGTGCAACAGCGAAGAATGGAACCCAAACGGATTACGTGGTCCCGCAGAAAATGTACAGCTCCCTTGGGGCTGTCTGGCCCTGCAGGTGTATCTTTTAAGGCGTTTCAGGTAGACGTTGGGTTCTAAAGGGGGGGAGGGTTAAACCTTCTCTCTTTGACAAATATTATTATTATTATTATTGATTATTTATTATTATTTATTACTACTTTTATGTTCTTTTAAAAAATGTACCACTCCCTTGGGGCTGTCTGGCCCTGCAGGTGTATCTTTTAAGGCGTTTCAGGTAGACGTTGGGTTCTAAAGGGGGGGAGGGTTAAACCTTCTCTCTCGGACAAATATTATTATTATTAATTATTTATTATTATTTATTACTATTTTTATGTTCTTTCATTTAATACATAATTTCTTGCTTCATCTTGTTAAGATAAAAAATTATGGCCCAAAACATGCTACAAGGGACCCCCGAGACGGAGCATTTAGCCAATTTCAAGGACAAAAATTTGAGCTCCTATGCAACACTGCTTGCCAACATACTAGGTCTAGACATTCGTGATTTTAGCCTTTATAGGGTTAAGCAGCAGGAAAAAAAATACAGAAACCTAGGAAAATAATAGAAGGTTGAATTGAGTTTCAATTACCCAACTATAAGAATTATCCTTGAGTATGCCGTTAAACATATCCCTCTTCCTGTGCCTGCTGTGGTATTCTCTTATATACCTAAATAGAAAGACACACTGGCTTCGATTCCTTGTTCTGAAATGGAAGGACACACCTATAGTCTGGTTTCTTATATCAAGCAGACAGTAAGCCAACAAAGTTCTTTTCACACTGAAATCCTACCTCAAATTACACTACAATAGTAAGCCACTTCGCGCTTCCGTTCTTCTTCCTCAATTACGGCTTCTAATATCATACCAGACAATTCCCCTTAGAGAATTTTTTTGTAGCTATTTTTCTTCTTTATCTCTAGGTTAAGCAAAGGAATTTCTCCCACTAACCTTTCTCTCTTTTCCCGAAACTTATCTCATTACATTAATTAAGTTAAATGATTTCGTATATCTTCGATTTCGAATAAGGACATATTTAAGCTAGTTTCCCCAGCACAATCGGATCCCTGATGAGTATTCATATATCTTCATATAAATCGTTAATATTATTAATATCATTCTGTTTTGCTATTTTCTGCAAGGGGAAATATGCGCGCCCTTATGGGCTACAAGCTGCGAAATCATCTGGGCCTTTATATCTACACGAATTTTGACTTGCTTTTTATCTTCATTTCTTTTAATTCATACGAGTATCTCTCCTTACAAAATTTGTCTATTTTAGTTGTTTTTCGATTTGCAAATTTCTCGATATGTTTGTTATAAACTTTCTGGATAATATTATCCTTCAAAAGGCTTCGAAACTCTTTTTTTATCCTTCCTCCTCTTCTCAACCCTGACCATATTTATATATAATTGAAAATCACATGAAACGTGATATATATATAAATATATTTAAGGCCCAAGGAAATGGAAATTGGTAACACAACCCAAAAAAACGCTAGGGAGAATATTACATGAACTAATGAAAGCTTAAAAAGGAAAATGGGTGATGTAGAGAACGGAAAGATAGGGCAAACTATTTTATCCTTCATTTGAAAATAAATAAAGAAGTTGGAGTTGAACCTATGTAATCAAGCACTCATCGCTTATATAACCACGACGTTCATCACCAGAGCTACTATCCTCACTCCTTAAAAGTTTTATTAAAGAAGCCTTTTGAATAACGAAGTGTAGGTTTTTATCCATTGCGAGTCAAGACAAATATTTTTTAGTAGGAGGGGGCACGGGCTACTTTGTAATATTTGGAAATCACCTGACACGTGATATATATATATATATATATATATATATATATATATATATATATATATATATATATATATATATATATATACTTAAAGGCCCAAGGAAATGGAAATTGGTAACACAACCCAGAAAAATGCTAAGAAGAATATTACATGAACCAATTAAAGCTTAAGAAGAAAAATGGGAGATATGAAGAGCGGAAAGATAAGGGAGACCATTTTATCCTTTATTAGGAAATGAATAAAGAAGTTGGATTTAAACCTGTGTCATCAAGCGCTCATCGCTTATATGACCACGGCGCTTATCGTCAGAGCTACCATCCTCAAACCCTAAAAGGTTGATTCAAGGTGCGTTTTGAATAACAAAGTGTAGGTTTTATCCATTGAAAGTCAAGACAAGTATTTTTTAGTAGGCGGGGTAACGGGCTACTTTGTAATATTTGAAAATCACATGACACGTGATCTATATATATATATGTATTTAAAGGCACAAGGAAATGGAAATTGGTAACACAACCCGAAAGAACGCTAAGAAGAATATTACATGAAACAATGAAAGCTTAAGAAGTAAAATAGGATATGTAAAGATCGGAAAGATAAGGCAAACTATTCTATCAGTTATTTTAAAATTAATAAAGAAGTTGGATTTGAAGTTCTGTCATCAAGCGATCATCGCTTATATGACCACGACGCTTATTCTCAAACTCCAAAAGGTTGATTCAAGATGCCTTTTGAATAACGAAGTGTAGGTTTTTATCCAGTGAGAGATAAGACAAGTATTTTTTTTATAGTAGAAGCAGGCACGGGCTATTTTGTTTGTAATAATTGAAAATCACATGACACGTGATATATATAGATGTATTTAAAGGCACAAGGAAATGAGCCTTTTGGAAGTTGAGGATGGTAGCTCTTAGATTAGCGTCGTGGTCATAAAAGCGATAAGCGCTGGATGACCCAGGTTCATGTTCATGCTCCTTCCTGTTTTAAGAATTAAAGATTTTAAGCGGTAATGGGGATGACTGTCTCTCGGATTTTCGACAAGATATATATAAACGTACATAGATCTTTCATGCGATCAAATGGGACAAGCAGCAGAGTTTCTGGCCCTAGTTTTGGACGGGAGAGAAAAACTAACAGACAATCTCTCTCTCTGTGTCTCGTACAAAAGAACGCTAATATCTACATTTAATTTCGCCGGAAACAAACTGACTTCGGAACAAATCTTTTTTCTAAATATCTAACATGCCAGATATCACAAGTTTGGGAAAAATAAATCTTTTTAGGACAAGTACAGCAGATCTGATCCGTTTAGTTCAAAAGAGTTCAGCACGACCGAATTTAAATGCACTTCGAGGAGACGCTTATAAATCATAGACCACCTCTTTCGGTGGTATCTATGGTAGCAGTCGTTTAAATTTATAGATCAAATGACGCAGTATACCACTGTACTGCTCTATTCACCATCGATTGAATCACATTGGCACATACTCACCGCATCGTGGCCTGCTTCTCCAAATTAAAGCTAAATCTTCCATTAACCAGTCAAGATTTACAATCACGATTCAATTTACTTTACCAACTTAAAGACCAATTCTTTCCTCAGGCTGGTTACAAAGTGTAATATACAGTGAATTGAAATATGATGAATGTCCATATAATTAAAGTGTTTATAAAGTCTATAGTTAAGCAAATAAATTTAGTGGATAAGAAGCGATTCAATTCATAAATTAATTTCTCAGTGAAATCAATTCCAGCTTTAATGTATCACTAAAATGTTTAGCAAATATTATTATTGTTGATAAATTAATTGTTTTACTAATAAAGCACAAAATTCAATTTCTTCCCATCAAACTTCCAGAGTAAAATAATATAAGTTGAACTTCCTCAACTTTCACCGCAACTCCAAGAATATTTAAAAGAAATATGTTTTAATAGTATATATGTTAGTGCCCATGGAACCAACACATTTATTTTTAAGGAAATGGGCATATTTGGTGTTCATAATTCTTAATTTTGTCCTATTAGCAACCTATTCAGTTAAGGACAACAACATGCAAACATATATCCTACTACTCCCAATAGCTCAGGATTTGCTCCTGAAATTGATTTCCAGCCAGTTTTTTTCTTTGGCTGATGGGGCATAAACGTGAAAAAATGACGGATATCCTTTTAACCTTCCTCTAAAATGCCCAAAAAAGATTTTTTCAGTTTTCATACAAAGATCTTGCTCAGAATACTCCATAGAATAGATCTAACTTAAGATGAATGTAAGAGTATAAAAAACAATAGACACAAATGTGGGCATTTTTGCCAGAATGATTTAAAGCGATTAGTAATGAATTTAGAGAAAGAGGGTTTGTTACTCTTTCAAAAGATTTTAAGTATTTGGAAAGGAAAGTTGTAAGAGCAAAGGAAGCCAAATTAATTAAAGCAATTTAACGTGTGATGAATAAAGAGGATATGGAAGCCCAGTTTTGGAGCAGACGAAAGTGAAAATGCAAAGGAAGTAAAGGATCATATTATAAGGTGAAGAAAACAATTTAGCAATGTGCAGTTGCTTATAAACAAAAATCAACATTTCCTTAGTAAACAGAGACGCTAAAATTCCGTCTGCCCGTAGCTGGATGGGTGTATGAAATTGTTCTTCTTCAAGTTTGGGCATATGGTTGTGATGGAAAGCCACAGGCTTCATCTAACATAATATACATACTCGTACATATATATTTTCAGCATCGTCATCCTAATTTTTACTCTACTTGTTTTAATTCCCTTATTTTAGAGTCTTCTCTTTCATCGACTTCCCATTCAAATTATTGCCATTGGAATAATCTGTTTTCATTTAACTAATAAATAAATGAAATAAAAAATTAAAAATTTCCCTCATACACAATTACGAGAGTAGTATTTCACTTCAAGTTCAGGCCAATATCAACCACGCTTTCTATATTGAAATCAATATACTCCTGTCGATAAAGACATAAATCACAAACGATTACACCGCTTCAACTAACATTAAATTCTCTATCGGGAATTTGTCTGTAATTTTTGGGGGGGCAAAAGATAAAGTGAAGCGAAAGAAGCGCCAGTCTTCGCTTAATATTTAGGGGGGAAAGTTATTTTCGTTTTTCAAAATGTAAGAAGCATTGAATGGATAGGCATCTTTCTATGAGTTTAAAAAGCCATAAAAATGGAAACCTTGACGAGAGGAAAGGCTGTTAGTTTCATGAAGGAAGGGGTTTGCACTTGCCTAAGATTATCACAGACCTGAGATTGCAATTAGAGAAATTAAACTTCTTTGTATAATCGACAATAGAAATTATTGTAATTTGACAATATAAAGAAGATAAAAATAATAGAATCACTAACTTGAATTTGTTAATAAACTAACCTGAAGTTAAAGCTAAATCGTTATCTATTATAAATTTTAAAAAACAATACACAAGACTTTATTCTCCAAAATCACCTTAAAACTGACAAAACTATGAAGTATAAAAATGGCCAAAATTATAAAAGGAGAAAAATGAGCAAACACAAAACTTTTAAAAAGTTGACTGATTAACGATTAAATGTGTTCACCTCTGTAGATGATTAATGGAAGTGAATAAGAAGAGTATCGTCTAAAATCTTGTCTCTTTACCTTTAACTCTAAAAAATTACAACTTATGTAAAGTGTCGACCTTAAGTTATTGGTAGATCAATTCGACTGTTTGATTTCCGAAATGGGGAGTAATCAAGCCAGAAAGTGGCTTTTTATTTACCTCTATCGGAAAATGCTCAATTGCGAGTAAATTTTCTATTAATTCTCTCCAGATAGCCAACCAGCTTAGGAATGCCTTAAAATGGGGGAACTCTACTTCTAAAAATAATTATAATAGTATTATTTTCACAATCAAAATGTGGTAAAATTGCTGTTCATTTTCAATTTACTCTTCGCTATAACCAAGATTGTGAATTCACTAAAGTTTGTTTTGTACATTTCAGGTAACTTTCAGTTTTTATGAAGATTAATAATAAAGAGTTTGAGGATCACTCGTTGGAGAGGTGAATACGGCGTCGGCTTATTATCGTCGAGGCACTGGTATCAATTACCAATATGAGCAGACGCAGCGCATGTAGTCGCGCTTTGCTTAGCTTAATTGACTGGGAGTAGAAATATATTCCACAGACCATCACACTCATAGCCGATTACAACAATGGTTTGCTTCCTCTTCCGTCTTCACACCACAACACATACAATTTTCTAAATAGGAATGTCACTGATGGTCGTATCCTTTTACTACAGTTAAAATTACGCCTTTAAGAAGCAATATTGTTGAATATATTAAATCACGTGATTGATCCATTGTTTTTCGTAGATTTCGTCAGGTTAAAAACACCTGGCTCAAGCTTAGCGAGTGCTAACTATATTAAAATTTTCTGGTCTATTTATTGGAATCAGCCATATATTGTATAACTAATCACTCGGATCTCACGTTAAAGTATTGTTCCTTACTCAAAACGATGCATACAAGTGTAAATTAGTACTACAAACAAAATAAACAATTTAATTTCAGCAAAATCAAGGCTTCAGTCTACCCAAGAGTAGGTAAATTTAATTAGAATTTGAGTGCGCAATTAATTTCATTTTATTCGGGAAATATATTAAAGCAGAATGTAAAAGCAAACGGTTAGGGAGAAGAGAAAGAAGCGCAATCGTCTGCGGAAAAGATAAATCAACTGTAGAAGGAGATCGATCTGTGAGGTGTTTCCCTTTCTTCAACATGCCCACGACTTCGAGGAGACTTATCAGGCTGACATTGAGAAGCTTGGCGATGTCAGAATCGTTCTTTATAGCGCGTAGGAGAAAGGGGATCTCAATTGTTTTCACTTCCATCTCAACACACGTGCCTACAATGAAAAAGACCCTTTTAATGACATGCTGTAAAATTAGTACTTTATGTGTGTTTGATGAAACATCCCAAGAGATATAAAAAATTAAGTGTAACAGAAACTTTGTTTTTGTTTATTCGTGCTTGATTTTAAGCATATAACTATTATTTTTAGATCTGAAACTCATAATAAGATAACATGGGCTAATAGTTTATGGTATGGCTTTCTTTCGTCAATAAGGGTAAGAAAGTAATTTTTTTCATCGGTGAATCGATTTCAGTTCGAGCTTTACGCTTCTTCCAATCTCTACCATAAAACTTGCGTCTATTTATGAAGTTCGCTTTTCCATCTACCTTTAAATGTTTTTAAATGGTCTTTATTTTTGGAGAGGAAAATCTCTCCTCCTCTAGCATCCATTTATTATAGATATAAAATTCATCTTGTTTCATGTCTCATTCGATCGCTTTCCTGAGTAATTATGTTTTATTTAATATTGTGGATTAAAAGACCATATGTGCCTTTTATATCGTGTAGGGGATCCACTAAATGGATAATTAAATTCAGATAAATATCAGAATAACAAAGTCTGAAATAAAAGTAAGCCCTAAGTGTTGGTCCTAGTTAGAGTAGTTGGTGAAAAAAGTGCGAGTGTACCTTTTCATTCTCCAAAGAAAGAAGAGAACCTAAATTTACTAAGGAAAAGCTACCCATTTATTAACAGGAGAGTTGAGGTATGGAATTTTATCTGTTACTTTCATAAGAGCAAGTTTTCCAGGTCACAGAAGCCAGCCACTATGAATCCACGAATGCCGAAATATTTCGTGTACGGTATCGCTAAGAAAGGTAACAGTTACCTAAGCAAAATAAAACCCAAATCCTAAGCACGAGTCTAGGGAAGATAAACATAATACGACAAAAATCATAGACTATTATGCTATTAAAAAACTAAACTTGTATAAAAATGCATAGCAATTCCAGTCAAGTATTAAAAACACGCCTGAATATATGGTAAATATTGAAAGATACTTTTTCTTAGTCTCTGCCTTTACACTATACAAATGGAGCAAAATGTATCTTTTGCATTTAAAATTACAGGATTCTAAAATTCCCTGACTTCAAATTTATTTGGCGAAGTCTCATTAGGTTCTTATTTACATTTTATTTTTAAGATAATCAGAATTTCAATGGCATTCATGTTAAAAATAATGAAAAAGCGACTTTCATAATAATGAGGTAGGTTAAAGGGAAGATTATTTGGGCACTACAAGTGCGTGAAATTTCCGCGGAACTCATTCTCTTCAAAACCGACTGAAATTTATTCCTACTATAACGCCTAATTGAAATACCAGTTCTTTTCCCAAAGAATATTTAAACGCCATGCCGTAATCTCCAATAATGATTTAGAGTAGGATTAGGATTGCTGAATAAGTCGATAAAATGTCCTAAATATTTTAACCTTTCGTCCCGCAGTCAAAATATCTTAATCATGTTTAATTCTAGGAAATTAACTGTTCTTTCAAAATTTCATTAACGGAATTTTTTATTCAGTAAACTCAACCTATAGGAAATTTTTGCCAATAATATGGTAGAACCATTTTACAAATTTACCTGGGGTGATTTGTGCCAACTTCTGAGTCAAATGCATTTTAATGAAAAACTTCACCCGATAATATCAGACTCTGATTTTTCTTTAAAACCGAGAAACGAATTTTCCGAACCCGTTTGGAAATTTTGTTTTGAGATTATTGATTTGATAAGACCCTAAAAAATATAGTCATTAAAAAGAACCATTCTAGTTATTTTATTAAGGAAAGAATAATTTTGGTCTATATATTCGGCTGACCTGTGTCCGGATTTGCGTTTAACTGTTTCACACGATTCTGATTGGTTGATATTTACTTATTAACTAATCAGAAATCAATATTCTAATGACAACAGTAAATGTGTACAAATCTTTAAAGCAAAATTTGATGAATTTGGCTTAGATTTAATTTACACATTGCTGGTTGTAAAACTGACGTTGCATCGATTTTTGTGAAATTTGGCAAGCAAATCTGTGCAAACCATAACAATGCATAACACACTGTATACACTATGACAAAAACAGTTTTTAATGTATTTAGATGAATCCTCTAATTCCACTGGTGATGAAGTTAGTGATACTGCAAATAAATTCTTTAGATTTTGATCGAATTAAATTAAAGGAAGAAGAGTTCGTGTGAAATTATCACTCGGTTTAAGAAAAATTTAGTAAAACAGTTAACAAAGTGAGAAGGATCTGCAAAATATTCCAAAACCCGCCATTGAAAAAGAGCTAATTTGATTGATTTGTTCGGTGAAAGGGATTCATTTGTTAGAAAATAATTACAACTTTGGGATTAATCCTAGACAATGACCCCCGAGAACAAAATATTAAAATAATGATCCTTAACAAACCTATTGCTATATTTAAAAGATAATCGGTAAAATAACTTTTAATAAAAAGCCAAAGAATTACACAAAAATAAACATAATAAAACTAAAAAAAAAGGAAAATGTTAAATCCAAAGATAAAAACGATAAATATGATGGCAGAAATTGTCAAATCGACTCAAACCGAATTGATCCTGTCTCATAGGTTAGTAAAGGTTTTGTGAACTCAACGTTACCTACCCTAACCTATCCTAAGCTAACCAATATTATCTTGACCAAATAAAACTTTAGTATCATTTCTACTCTAACATTTTATTTTAATCGTATTAACAATTATTATACTGTTTTAGAAATTCCATACTAACTAATGACTCCGCAAGAAGATCACTCATAGAAACTGCCTTCCCAAACTCAGTCCTAGAGAATGACCCCTAAAATAGGCTATGTATTAGGTAAGGATCGATGTCTTAGAAGAGAGTGAGAGGATGGAGTGAATGGCTACTAATATTTTTTACTTCAAATGGTAATCATCGTAGCTTTTAGTTACCTGCTGTATATAAACTGGTTAGACTATTATAAATTCCAAACTTCCCCCTTTCGAATAAATTTCATTTCTCTTCTTGCTTTAAGAACGAATGTGATACTCAGTCATTCATAGAATCCGTGAAGTTAATTCATACGATGACAATTTACTACAATATGCGTTAGTTTTATCCATGGAAACGAGGAGTGACATAGTCACAAAGGTTCTGCGTCATCTTCTATATTCAGCCAATCTAACCCAATTGGATTATCACTTATTTCGAACTCCGGAACCCTATCTCAACAAAGGAAAATAAAAGGAGGGAGAGGGTGATGGCAATGCCTATATTTCATCAAAACAAGCTGGTTTTTACTCAAGGATACACCAGGTTGTTAAGCATTGGGAGAGAGTGTTGTTTACCATAGTGACAAGTACTATGTTGATGAAAGCTCATATTTAATCAATTTGTTAGATCATAACACCATATTGCCTTGGAACAACAATTGCGCTTGTGAAAAAAGATGGGCAGCTATATTCTTAATATGAGAAAAAAGATGTGTGGAGGGGTATAGTATTTTGTTAGATGAATGACGATTCCCTTATGCTGAGAAATTGGTTACTAATGATTATTCTTCCCATTTTCAAAATACAACAACAATTCTTTCAACAAACTAATAGTTTTAGCTCAGGTCAATTATGAATTTATTATTAATTGTAAAAAAAGAAGCTGAGAAGATTTGGAGCTAGAAGTAGCTAAGTAATTCAAATGAAGAAATAATTATAAAACCCAATTGAGTGGCAGTGGCAGAGCTTTTTAAATTTTTTTTTTTTTATTCAAGATTTATTCAAATAAATAAATATTTCAATAAATTCCTCTTGTTCATAACAACTTATTTGAGTGTTGATTACAAGTAAGAAAAGAAAAGTATCCGAATTAATTTTCACAAAATAAAACTCACTTTTCCAACTTAGTAATTTTAGTAATAATTCACATAATTGAAATTATAAATGGCCTTTTAAGGGAAAAAGTAATTTAAGTTGTTTTACTAACAATTTTTAAGTAATTCTGTTATTTAAAAAAGTAGTAGTATTATATATTTGTGTTATGATGAACAATATCATAAAATGACTCTATGAATGGTTAATCAGTATCCCAATTATTATATGTTATATTTAATTGAAAGTGAGAAAGGAATAAGACAAAAGAAGGTAGTGTGGTCTAAGCCAACACCCTTCCTCTGCTTAATTCCCCAAACATAACAAAAGGAAGGAAACCAAATAAGGACCTCAAGAAGAGATGAGTGGTAAGACATATAATTACGACCCTCACTACGGACTTAGGGAGGAAGAGCGCAGTCACGCTATCTCGCCAACTGTTTAGCAAATAGTTAACAATCCTTTTTTCTACGACTCCGGCGCATCACTGCAATGTGACGCTATGTTTTGGGCAAATGGTTATTAAGGAAGAAATGTTTTACAAAGTATACAATATAGAGGTTAACTGTATGAAAGTGTTGCTAAAAGTTTTGAGAGGTATATATATATACCGAAAAACAAAGCCCAGAGCAGTAGCAAATTCATTCGTTCCAGATTCAAGAGAGATATTTGTACTCAGCTCCTCTTCAAAAATATTAAAATCAGACAGTTAGAATCCAGCAATTGCATTCCATTTTTATATCCTTCATTCATAAAATATTTAAAATAAAACTTAAAATAATAAGCCAGTAATAAAGAATTATAAAAGAAATTAAGATATATAAAGATCATAAAGAAATATCTTCTCGGCACGAATCGGTTAATTCTTTTAACTCATGTAAATGAACTGCAAAGAACAAACTGTCAAATTAAATGAGTCTCTCTCACCCATTTTCCTAAAATATTCTTGTCTCTAAACCCCATTAATCTCCTCTAAAATTTAGAAAAGTGGACATTAATTACTGGCTTTTCTGCCTTCAGAATTCTTCAGCCAGAAAGACGTGTGAAGGAGAAAAAAGGATGGATTGCATGAAGGATTAAAAAAGGAGTGTGAGAAGTTTCTGTGGGGTTTTGCTTAAAAAAATAATATCTTATTCTCCTCATTCATTTTATGTTTACTCACTTAATATAATTGAGTACAGGTCACACATTTTCATCTCAATAAATAAGATGTGAATTCCCCTGTCATGTATTTTGGCCACGTTTTCCAATATTTCCTCAGAGAGAAGCATTCCGGGACGCCAAACCAATTATCTTAAGAGCTCGCCTTCCTAAAAGTGTTTTGAAAATGCATTTAGGAGAGTGGAACAAATATTGTAAGAAATAGATTTTATTCAAGAGGAAAAGGCAAAAATTTAAGTTGTTATAAAGGGATAATTTAATCAGAGCGATTATAAACACAAGGTGCAAGTTAAAATTTAGGGAAGAACTTAATATAATGCAAATGCTAATAACTCTGATAAAAAGATAACTAAATTTGCTGAGATGTCGTTGAGGTTCTCTCCAAGGTGAACTAGAGGGTTATAAAGAAATTTCCTGTTTTGTAGGTTATGTTGGTTTGTCTGATTTATTTAAAGGTTTAGTTCTATTTTTTTGCGAATGAGGTTTTATTTTATGATGATAAATTGATAATCATTACAAAGATCAAAATCTTGACGTTAATTTTAGTTTTTCTCCCCTAGTCTTTCATTGAAATTTATGATTTTTACTGGTTATTATTTGGATTATTATAACCTAACTAAGCTAAACCTGATCTGCGAATTTACTGCCAATATAAGAAAACTGCATTTCTAAATCTCCCAGTGAGTTTTTTTTTCGAGCCCATACAGGTCCTTCGCTTACGACGATGATGTCTGTTCATGCAATTAGAAGAAGTTCAGATGAGTCTATTTCTCGTCGATGCTTATATGGGTGTGCAGCCCTATTCGTGATCTACAGACGCGATTGCATATGTCACAAGGGAATTCACCTTCGAGGGAAGGTGGCTGATGTCGTTGTGTCCTTATCGCATCTGCTATATTTCTTGGGTGGGTTGCTTGGGCCTCAGTGCCTGCCTGACAGGAAACTCTCCATTGGAGCGGTTAAGAGGCTAATGTATCAAGTGTTTGCGGTTCAATGTTTCAGTTCTTGTGGGATATCTTTAGATGTTCTTTATATCGTTTGCGCTGTCCTACTGCAGAACTGCTACTATTTGCGATCTCGCAATATATGTTAGTAATTAACATGCAATCTTACACAGCTCAGAATTCTTCCTAAGACTATGTTCCAAATATGAGAGGCAGCTTTACGTTACTCCCAATGGAGACTCACGCAATGACCATCGACTGAATTGTAGGGGAACAATTTGTTATTCCTGGAGATTTAAAACTGGTTCTGGAAGAGTTTCCTTTAGTCTGAATAGAACCAGATCGTTTCTTACTCAACAGGATAGTTCATCAGGTCCAGCACCTTTTTTGACTTAGTCAGGCGGGACTCCTTGGCTTTTACCCTCAGAATCTTTTCCTTGCACTTATTCTACAACTAGTAGCGAAGGTAAGCATTCAAGGCCAGCTTCATAGTGGCGATTACATTGCTCATCTCATTTTGACAGAGTCCAAATTCCCTTGGTCGGGTCTTCTGTCAGTTTATCCCGAAGTTTTGGATGACTTCCGTCCAGTTTAGTTTGAATACCCTGTATTTTGCAATCTGTCGTCCTTTTCCTCTATCAAACGTCTGGGTCTCAAATAAGAAATGTCACATACATGATGTAGTTATAGATGTTAAATAAAAGTTTATTTTCTTCAATTTTACTTCAATCTGTTCTAAGTGCCGGGAATTAATTCGAAAGTCATATAATGAACTGTTTCGAACTCACTTTAATATATGCTTTCAATTACCTATATTTTTAAATCATTAGTTAAAATGGTTATATTAAACAAAATCATGAGATAGTACAAGCTTTGGAACACCTCGTTCATTTTTTTATTTTGGCGCAGTCTTTTCTGCCTAAAAAATTCTTAACAATTTTGCATATATTTTGCCGACCTTCCTTTTTTGTATCGAGAAAACTTGGGAATTTTTCTTAAATTAATTTTTTCCTAACCCTTAAGATTTTGTCAATAAGGTGGTTTTCATCATTACAAATAGTTGTCGATAGACTCGATCATTCGTAGCGAAACAGATTCGGTTTCTCGAAATTTTCCTTATAAAAGATAAACTTTAGAGAAAAGAATTGGGCATTGTTCAGCTAATCAATGTCACTGGGATTTCTACCTGAACACTCCTAGGCAAATAATGATTAGAAATAACATATTTACGAAATCATTGAATAAACCCCCTACTATCGGTCCAAAATTACCAGAGAAAGTTTATGCTGTGTCTCATTTATGGATTTATTAGATCAATAATTGCCTCAGAACACTTTCCTTGTTTGTGCAGCTTCTCATCCGAGAGCTGGAGCACTAACAATTTTGCCCAACAACACTGCCAAGAACTCAAAATGTAACCAAAACGTACATCATCACAACCGTCTCCCAACATTTCAGGGCCTATTTAAGGAATATAGCTGTATTTTTACCATGATGGCGCATATTGCCTCATAGCAAAAGCAATGATAAAATTCTTGACTGAAAATAACCTTAAGACTTTGAGTTTTTCCAGGAAATTCGTCAGATTTGAACCACATACAGAATTTGTGGGTGATAATCACACAGAAGACCTCCAATTGTGAACATTTGCGAGTGCTTTTTGAGCAAAAATGGCGCAATTACATATTTGTTCTCCAGCATGACAAAAAAAATTCAAGCAATCTTGAAGAACAAGTTACATCATTGTAAATGGTGCAAGATCTGCATCAGAACCAATAAAAATGCTTCAAACACTTGAAAATTTAGATCATCAATGATAACTTAAAAATAATAAAATATAAGTAAATTCAAGAGGTAGAAACTGGCCAGTATCGTGGGTAGAAAATTTATACAGAATCGGCCGGGCTCAATGATGGTCGTAGGTTTAACAATTAACTAAAAGGAAAAATAATTTGAGCTAGATTATTTTTTAAAAACTAAACGATATTTTAAAAGTCTTCTCGGCAAGGATCAGGTGAAATGTAAACAGAAAGCAAGAATAGAATCCTACAAATTATATAAATCTCGGTCTTCTTTCGAAGGGAAAGTGTTGGACATATTCAATAGATAATTTGCTCCTCCTAAAAGACATTTGCTTGTTATAACGTGTCCTTAAATCTGCAGTTTCCTTATTCGCAACATTGTTAGGGCTCAAATATGTTTTTAGAAGCTAATGCAGTATTTTCAGGTTAGGTTAGACTAGGTTGAATGAAAAATTCTAAGCTAACTAAAACAGCATTGAAGGTTAGGGCCAGGGAATTCAAATTTCGATAACTTGAATATTAGATGATACCTATTCACCAGCATTTGGTATATGAGAGTATTTGAACGCTGAGACCATGGAAACACTTTTGCCAATAATGCAGCATTTTTCTTCAATTAATCAATTTAGGTTAACTCAAATTTCGTTTATTTACAGCAATACCGAAATTATTTGCCGCTACCTGTTTTTGAACAATGCAGGGTTATGACATGTATGTAAAGGGGAACTTTTCGTGGTGAATCTGAATTTTGATATTTTTGCCATGTTTTGTATTTCGAGAATAACATTTTATAAGAATGCATTGTTGTTGATTTGCCCCGAACCAATTTTTTTGTAGGAGTGTAATTTGGATACAAAAAGAGAAATTATTGTATTCTCGTTTAGTGGTTCTGTTGCCAAATAACATTCTCTAAGAAACGATTAACTAACCTGAAGACGAATTTAAGAATATGGAGAGGTAAGAATGAAGTGGCAAGAGACACATTCAGCCAGTAAACTTCTTCCAAAATACCAATGGAATTAATCTACTATAGTAGAATTCCAAACAAGGTTGTGGATCTATTTCGCACCTTGTGTCACTTACTAGGCCTCTAGGTTATCATTTTTCCTCCACAACCAGGAGAATCAAGACTTTTAGTCATTAAATAACTACCAATGCAAAGCCATATATTTTGTTTAATTTGATAATTGGATTCATGTTTGAGTTTAACTGCTACATGGGTTCTAGTTTTGAGGTTGAGACTACCATCACCACCAATAATACTACACCCTCCCACCACTACTACTATAAACTACTTCCCTCCCCTACCAGTACCACTACTAATACGCCACTACCAGTACCACCACTACTAATATACCACAACTAACATCACTACTACTACTACACAACCACCACTACCAAAACTACTACGGCACCACTATCACTCCCAAACCAGTAATCCTACACCACCACCACGAGTTCTCATACATCAACACTACTATTACTACTACACCATTCCAAGCACTACTGCTACGCCACCACTACTGCTACACTACCACTAATAATACTTTCACTACTACTTCACAAATTCCATCAGCACCACTATTACTACTACACAACTACCAACACCACTACGCCACTACCACCACCACTCCCACTACCACCAGTAGTACTACACCACCTCAACTACTACCACCACCACGATCACTTCTACAAGACCACTACCATCACTTCTACAACACCACCAGCACTACTACTACCATTACTACTACACCACTACCACCACCATCACTATTACCACTATAGCTACCATACCACCACTACATTGACTTACAAGGATTAGAAGTACCTCAAAGGCTTTGCGGCCTATGCCGAAGAGGCACTCATTAGTTGATGAAACTTGGCTATTCAAAGTTAATATAGATTCAATTATCGCAATGGCACCCACTAAATACTTGGTAAACACACCATGTTTAAAAATATCGGTTATCGAGTCGACTTTTGAACTGGCCGACAGTGCTACTGTTGACAACTACCGTTGGCAGTCTATTCCCAGTGTCAAAGATGGCGTAGGTGAAGGATTTACCTACCGAAAGCGTATTAAATCTGGGGAGCTTCCTCTTGCACCCGTGATTTTTGAGTGGAATTCTGGTTAAGGGAGAAGTACTTCGTGTAGGCGACACTTTCAAAACCCTTCAAAATTTTTGAAGTCTCTATGAGACAGCCGCGCTATCTTTGATTCTCAAGCGAAACGAGCCTGAGCTTTTGCAGTCTTTCAGGGTATGGCTTGATCCTTAGCGATGAACGGAGTTTTGTGGCCTGGTTTGATCCTTGTGATTTCGATAGCGAGGAGACCAAAAATGAACCGCATACTCCAGATAAGACCGCACCATTGAGTTATAACGGGCAGAACAATTTCCTTATTTATAAAGCTGAATTGCCTCCGGATGTAACTCAGTGGGCGTAGAGCCTTATTCTCCACCGGTAAGCATTGCTTCGAGAATTTGCGATCGCTGCTAATCTGCACCGCTAAATTATTTTCGACCTTAGTTGACTCAAGAGGCATACCTTGTAGCTCGTAATCTGACAGGGGGTTCGCATACCCAATGTGAATCACCTTGCGCTTTTCTAAGATATAAAGCATCTGCCACTTGTCAGATCACTCACCGATCCTCTATAGATTCTCCATCAACCCCTCAATGTTTTCGAAACTCGCTACGTTCGCTCCAAGTTTCGCGAGGCGGATCTTCAGTCCTTCATCTATGACGTTGATGTAGATGATGAATCATAGAGGGCTCAACACGGAGCCATACGACTACACCATCACAACCACTACTCCAACTACACGGCTATCACCATTATTACTATACCACCACCACGAGTACTACACTACCACCATTAGCACCATTATGACGACCACCAGGAGGAGAAGCAACATTCTCTGTCTCCCTTCTACTGTCTCTCTCTTTCTCTGTGTCTCTGTTTTTTTCTCACTCTCTATTTCTGTTTTTCTCTCTCTCTTGCTCTCTCTCTCAGTCTATTGTTTTTTCTTCGTATCTCTCTTTCTCTACCTCTCTTTTTCTCTCCTTGTTATTGTCACCTATTGTCTGTCTGTCTCTCTATCTTTCTCTTTTGCTCTCTGTCTCTCTCTTTCTTTTTTTATTTCTCTCTATCCATTTGAACCTTCCAACTCATGATCACTTTGGTTGCAAACATTGACTGTAACAAAAAACGTATTGATAAATGTGCTTCAAGAAAATCATGTGAGGGCAATTCTTTGAAAAAAAGCTTAAGAAGAAGGATGGGGAGACAAAGAAATAAAGTAGATAAGAGATAAAATAGATTCCTACCTGCGGTTTGAAAAATAAACCGAGGACATTAAGTCGTCCTTGAAGTTTTACTGATTATAAGCATGATTTTCTTTCATTATCTAAGCTGAAGAAAAATACTCACTTTTTGAGAAAAACAACAAACCAAGCATACCTTTTTATTCTCGACCTAGAGCAAAGATGATCTTGGTACAATACTTGGCAGTAAATGTGTTATTCTTTTTGTTTAATGTTTCCTTAGGCTATTGATCTATTTTTACAACTGATAAGTGTTTCTTTTATCATTTGCTTTGACCAAAGACTTGTTTTAATTCTTTCATCATTTAAATAATTCAAGGTAATATTGCACATTGTCAATATTGAAAGGCTTAAAAAATGGAGATTGAGCGCAAATCAATTACAATCTCCCCATTGGTTATAATGAAACAGATGTAAATCAATCTGATTTTAAAAGAATTCCATCTGACGTAGTGCAAAGTGGTCCTTTGTGTAACATCTAAAACTTCACAAAGAAATTTTACTTTAAACGCCAATCAGATTTAAAAATCGGCTATGCTCTAAAACATTAACATTAAATTAAATTTCTAAAACATTTTACTCTACGAAAAGTTCCTTTATTTTCCCTTTTTTTAGAGGGTACACATTAGCAAAGAATACAATCCTGTCCTCCCATACGACACTATTTAGATTCATCGGAGAAAAACTATCAAATCATAAAAATTGAAGAAGGATACGAACAGGAAGAAAATAAAAAATATCTTTTGCTTCCTGAGAGGTAAAGCAAGGTCATTAAAAGGATATTTTGGTCATTTGATCCGTCTTTTCATCCAAATTAAATTCTCACCTGTCACATTGTGTTTGCCAGTTTGTTGGGCTTTTAAAATTGAAGCAATAAAGTTAAATTTGAATGACATTGTTAAACACTGAATCAGTAAAATATTATAACAATTCTAATTTATCTAAAGGATCACTCTGCTGCTCTCCCCCCCCCTGCTTTATCCTAAATGTAGACAAGTTCATGAAAATCTAATTAAAGAGCTCGTCTCATTCCTGTTCCATGAACAAAACCAAGTTTATAGGAAATTTCTCTAAGAACCTTCACAATCGACTCTCAATTATTGCTGAATTGACATTATTCAAAAAGAAGTTACAATAATAAAAACAATTTTTACTACGAACAATTCACAGTAGATACCAAAGAAAAGGATATTTTCCTCAAATCACTAATTATAGTTAGAAAACATGGCATTGAAATGATAGATCTTACACCATAACTAAAAATTAAATTACAGAGAAAATATCTTTGCAAGGTCCACATACTTTAGTTATATTTATTTAAATACACTTTCAGCACAATTATCTAACATAAGACTGGATCATTAATTGTAAAGTGGTTTTCCTTCAAAGAACATATATATATATATATATATATATATATATATATATATATATATATAAATATATATATATCAACCATTTACATGCATTAGCTAATAAGGAAAATATCTTCGTCAAAAGTATGTGTATAAAGGATAAATATGGTTCAACTACAAAAGAGATATCTTTGATTAAAGAAGAATAGAAGATGGTATGTAGACATATGTTATTGCCACTATTGAGTATATTCGTGCTCAATTAAACACAGGCCACTATGTAGCTTATTTAAAGTCTAATAATTTAATAACTACTTCCTTAAGACTAAGTGATCCAAGAAAAGGATGCATGCCTGAATTGATCGTGTTATCAAATTAATCTTGGTACATCCAGTTTGTGAACTTCCTAATTTTGTAATATTTTGAATCAAAGGAAAGATTAGAGGAAGTTAGAGTGCAAAATATGAAATCTATATACTCAGTTTTTTATTAAAGTGTAAGTTATCATCAAACCATTTGGGGGTAAGACTTTTGAGCTTTTAAGTACTATAGTTTCTTCTTGAGTTTCTTAAGACAAATTGATATAACTCAGTAATCAAATACGTCATTGAATAAATTTAGTACTTAATCCTGACCTGAGAGGAGGCAGTTTGTGAACTTCCAAATTTTTAGAATATCCCAAAGCAAATAAATAAATCAAAGTAAGGCTAATAAGGGCCAATTCTACCAAGTATCCTCAAAATACTATTTTAGTTTTAGTTGCATTTTTAGGCAATTTTTATAACAAATGATGCAAAAAGTATTTGGGTGTATAAAGATTAAACCCGTCTAACTCATAAAAACGTTGTTTTTCATTTTAATTTTTTAAGTTAGAATTCTATGAATTGTTAATTGAATTTTTTATTGTTCATGAGCTTGTTCTGCAGCCAGATAAAATTTGCAATAAGAAACGAAGAATACAAAGTAGAGTGTGCATCAAATTTCTTTTCATATCAATATTGATCAGAAGTGCTGGGAAGTTAGTTAACTAGATAAAAATAAACGAAGACCTAGTTATATCACAATTCCAAGTTCCTCAGAAATAAAAAAAACAGGAAAAGCAAAATAAAGAAGAGAATGAAAACATGCAAGCATTTGCGAGAGCAACAAAGAGCTAGAAAGAGAGAGATAAAGAGAGAGAGAGATAGAACGAGAGAAAACAAACAGAGGAGAGGAAACACAAAAGAAGAATGCAGGAAAGTTAGTTGTTCCATTTTTATGACAATTTTTCACACGGCGTCATCCAATTTATATTAATTTATACTCCTCGACATCGAAAGGAAAGAATTAGAAAAACGTCATTTAACCATTTAATTTAGTCCTTTAGTATCAAGTAATAGCATATCAAAATGTGGCGTATTTTTCTAAATTCAATTCCTGCTGCTCTCCTTCACTAGTTCCTTGGTCATTCCTTTTGCTCTCCTTCACCAATTGTTTCATCATTCTTTCTGCTTTCCTTCATTACATTCGTCCTTGAGTTTAATATACTAGCTCTGTCAGTTTTCATGAGCTTTGTGACGCTGTGTTAGAAACCCCTTTTTTCATGGCATGAATACATTTGGGAAAATTAATCATATTTTTACTCAAAATATGCCATATGAAACACAAGAAACACGAAGCTTGTTCAAATATTCTCAAATTCCAGATCACACAAAAATTGAGGCAATTTTACTCAAAATCAAATTCAATTTATAAGATAATATTCAATGTAGGGAAGATTTCTCAACCTATTGGAAGTTGACAACGTGCTATAGCTACAGTTTCGCGCCTTTCCAGTTCAAAGACCTGGTGTATTTCTTCTCAAGTGAAGTGTGCGAAATAACATCCACACAACATCACCTACCGTGTGAACCTCCTAGCAATTGAATGTCAGGTGCGCATAAGCAATCCTGTTGCAGAGGTCACCTAGACGATTGTATCGTCTCCTGGCCCGAACGCCCGCACTTTACATTCCGGCCGCAATGGCTACAAGAAGTTCTGTTGCTATATGTCTTCCATGAATTTTCACTGATTCTAACTTCATCATTTTCTTTACATAGCTATATTTAAACTTACTCTGCAAGATACGCAATTGTTTATATTTCGTTTAATATTCGATGGAAAGAAAACGAAAAAATGCAAAGCTTGATAAATGTCAGAAAACCTGAACCTCCAATCTTAATTGTTTGTGAAAATTCGAACGTAACTTTTGGCATTCTCTGCCATGGCATTTGCCCTTGCACTAAACGAAGAAATTAAAAACGTTAATTAACCTTCCTCTAACCAGAGTCCTAAAGAGTTTTTCTCTATTCTCGAATTAAGTGGATTATTCAGAATTAAAGGTTTTTACCTTTCAAAGATACTATGGCGCAGTTCTCTGCGTAGTTCTTTGGTTCTAAAATGTAAGAAATTTGACGCGAGTCGGAAAGGAAAGGAAAGAGCTATTGCCCGACAGACTGCAAAGTAAAAACAGAGAGATAGAAAAGAATATCGTAAAACTGCAACTATGGAAATAGGTAAGATCGGCATTCAGCATCGATTGGTGAACAGCCCCATAAATTTTAGTGAGATGAAAAATCGTACACGAAGTGCATCTCAAAACCTTCTTTATATCTGAAATCATCAACTGAAAATCAATAAAAACATAGGTGATATAAAATGAACAAATTATCAAAAGTGCGAACATATGTAATTTAGAGGGTGCATTTTTGCTCGAGCGAGAGAGCGAGAGAAAGAGCGTAAAGAAACGCCTGTTTACCTAGTAGTATTGTTAAAAGGATAAGAAAATTAGTAAAACGCCTTTGGCGACAAGAGAGTTGAAGAGATAGAAAGATCAACAATATTAATCGAGAAATTTGAATGGCAATGAACTCTAATTTTCGACTGTTTGTTTCATTATAACGCGATATTTGTTTAAGAAACATCCGTTTCTCGGCTCGTGAGTGGCATATACGTAGATATAGTTTCTATGATTGCTTTTCCTTTCCTTTAGGAAGGTAAATCAATGAGAAAAGTATATAGAGAGTGTGTAATCCATTAGATTTAGTTTCTTTTAATATATCTCCATATGATATTACATTCCTTGATAAAAGAAAAGTACCATCAGTTAAGCTTTCGTCACCTGAGCTCAGTTACTTAATGATGGTAAGCGACTTTTAATTTTTTTTTTCTTAATGGCGCTAATTACTCCCCATATTATTACCAGATATATTTATCAGCAGCAGTGAAAAATAGAAAAAAGAGAGATAGGATATAATTTGAGATATTTAGGAAATTTACTAGAGAAGGATTGGATTCGGGACGAGGTAGACAATGAAAGCATTTAACGCTTCAATGTACTTCATGAGGAAATCCTCATTGGTTGATACACGTCACCGAGTTCAGCAGAATTGAGGCTTCTTACGAGGCCCTAGCTCTCCCATGTAGTCTGTCCTTTTTTTTTACCTTCTTATAGCTTCTACAGATTTTAACATATCCTAATTTTATCACTAGTTGCATATTTATTCAAATATATTTTAGGGCAAGGTACCTAGGTTGAATTTTTTCTGCAAACACAGAAACATTTACGTCATTTCAAATTACACTCTGCTGTTTTCCTTTGATTAATTCCACTTGGGACCATTTTATTTTACTCTTCTCGTTTTATTTCGTTTCATTTGTGGGCACCAAAAACGAAAGGCAATATGTCCGAAACGAAAGACATTTTTATTTTCCGAAGGCCAAAACTTTGTAAATTGTTGAAAAGGAAAAGAAAATTGGTAAAATGTAGTGAGGTGATGATGTTTCTGCCGATAAAGGAGAGATAGGCGAGACAAGTTTCCACAGAAAAGTAATAAATAGGAAAAAAGTAATTAGATGGTTTGGGGCTCTGTTTACCCATTTACTTCCTCCGATTTAGTTATATTACTTATTGGTAAAAATAATGAATACACAAGAGTAATAAATTTGAGCGGAAACATGAGAAATATTGGTTAAATTTTGATTTAAGAAAATACAATTTCTTTATTAGAGACTTTTTAGTAAAATATTAAGTAATCTCAAACATATTAAGAAATTTTTTTCACATATATTAGTTAATTACAGTAGATTATAATACAGCTTCATGAATAACATGATAAATTCTAAAAATTTGGAAAATATGTTAAATAGATAATTCGATAATGGGTGCTTTATGCTTTTGGCCAAAGGGATACAAAGTTTACATTACTATAAATATATGCATAAGCCTTATTAATGCAGAACTATTTAAAGGAAATTGATATCACGTATGTAGGTCCCTGTAGAGAAATGTGTAGGTATATTCTCATTAACATTAATTATTAGAAAATCGGTTTTGTCTCAGGAGATGCTGCAAGTGTCAATACAAAAAATCTCAGGTGGAAGGAAAGAATACTCAGTCAATAAAAAGAAGCAAGAAATAATTGAATAACTCACTTAATAGATAAATAGGTGGGTAGATAGGTAGGTTGGTTGGTTGGAATGCATGTATATTTTTTTTGTAGTTGTGTATGTAGATAGGTACGTAGTTAAGTAGCTGGGGAGGTTGGTATGTATGTATGTAGGTAGGTAGGTTTGTAGGTACCTAGGTAGGGAGATAGGTTGGTAGATAGATAGGTTAGTAGGGAGGTAGATAGTTAGATAGGTGGGTAGAAAGCTAGATGGGTATGTATGTTGGTAGGTAGATACGTAATTAGATCAGGCTAAAAGAAAAAGGCCAGAAATGCAAAGCTATGGTTTATAAGGTTATATAAAACCTCAAAGGCATACCAATTTAGTGTCCTGAATGACTCTAAAAAGACTGGTTTCACTTCTACGACACACTACTTTTGACAACAAGTTTGCATCTAAGTAAGGTTCTGGCTCAAGGATGGGGGTGGATCTAATGCTATTCTTGCTTACAATTTATCTGAACTCAGATATGAAAGCTTCAGTACGCACAGTATAGCTAAGACTTTTCGCAAAAGGTATGAAGTCTAGAAAGATTGCAAAGAAGCCTAATTCTACGATGAACGGCATTAAGAATAGTCTCCAGTTGGTATGAAAAATACAGAATGGACTAATATAGACTGGGCAGTGTGATATTTTCTGAGGAATTTCCCTTCTGCTTGTATGGATTTTATGGAAGATACTTGGTTAGGAGGAGAAAGGGAAGGGGGGCAATTTTACAAGATCTGTGCCGTAATAACAGTGAAATATCAATACAATCTCCATGGCTGGTGTTTCTCATCTAAGGAATGTAAGGCCATCTCAGTTTTATGTTAACAATTTACACTTTAATATAAATTAACATTTGGAGGTAGAAGGAAATATTTAAGGCACGAAAAATTAAAAGTTATATACAACTAGAATAGAACAACACGTCTAGTTTAGGCACAATAATAAGGGAGAATGGTAGTTAAATTACAAAAACATAATAATTATAGTGTCCAAGTCAGAAATTTTAAGACGAGGTTTAATCGTTATATTAGGCACTTTCGGTTAGATTTTGATCCATTATTATGATGCTACCCTTAGAGAAATCAGTTTATAGTCAGTATGCGAGTTAGACGTAGGGTCACCTGTAGATGCCCGATGTGGCTATCGTTTTGGCGGCAGGCATGAATGATTTGTATCTCTCCGGGCCCTGTAGCCTGAACATGAAGTATACTGTACCTGGTAGGAGAGTATCCTCCAGGATGTCTCAGATAGCGCTGCTGCGTAAATGCAGAAAGGCATTCATCGTCTCCCACCTGGTTCTGCGATGAAGTTCCCTCAACGTACGAAATCATCCCATTTTCTGTTTAGTATGAAGCGTATGGCGCGATTTTGTACCTTTTGCATTTGAATAATCCTGGTCCTTGAAGTTGTGTTGAGTGATACTACTCGGTACAGCAGCTTCATTCTCACTAGGGATGTATATAATTTCTTTGTGTATTGTATACTAAGATTGCGAAATTGGTGGAGTTTGCTGAGTTCAGGTTTCGTAACTTGAGCCTTTGACTTGATGTGGCTTCCTATCGTTTCATACCTAGCCAAAGGCTTTCTTCACCTCCAGGTTAACCACATCGAACATACAGTCAGAGGCAAAACCCTCGGCCACATGTTGGTATGCTAAGGCTCTTGCCGTCTCCCTCCTCCTTTTTGTGTGGAAGCCATGTTGTTTGTTGTTCTGCAGTGAGTGTGACGACAGAAATAAATCCAGTCTATTGTTGAGGATCTTTTTGAATACTTTTCCAATTATTTCGAGAAGTGAGATCAGCCTGAAGTTTATCACTTGATCTTTAGACTTTCCTGTTTTAGGAATAAAGATCATTTTGGATGTCTTCAGGCGGTCCGGGAAGTATCTTGCCGCTAATGTTGCATTAACAAGATACAGTAGCCTGATTTTTGTCCCCACCGGAGCTTCTTTTAAATGCCTTGCTGTTATTCACTCTTCTTGGGTGATTGCCATGCCTTCTGGCAAGCACCCCCACAGCTTGTTGAGATTTGCGGTTCTGTGAGGAGTGAATTTCCTGTAGTACCTTTCCATGTACTCAACGACTCTGTCTTCGAAGCTAAGATCAAAATTTTTCTCCTCTTCTTCGGAGATACGAAAAACGTCGCTACCAACTTCTCTAAAAAGCTCAGCTTTTAATTGTGGACTTCTAGCGCACTTATCCAGCTACATTATTTGCGGGTCACTCTTTGAAGTTGGTCTTCCTCGTAACTTGCTAATGGTGTTCCAACACCTTTTGGGGTTGTCCTCGATGTCTAGCTTATGTATCATTTGGTCCCATTTCTCCCTGATCTCCTAAGACAGTGCATCGTTCAATTGTTTTCTTAGCTATTGGACTACCGCAAAGTCTATCGGGCGGGCGGATCCAGCAGCCCGGATGCCGTTGTAGATCATCTGGAATTGCTATTGCAGGATGATCCTCTCCTGTGTTGGGCGAGTAGTTATTAGGATATTGTGCCTTGTATTCGGGATTACGTTCTCCATGGTGGCAAAGTCATCAAGGATGCTGGACAACTCCTCGTCAATTTGTTCTTGTGTGGCACCATCCATCTCCAAAATTACTTCTGAGAATGACCTCCAGTAGGTTTCCCAGTCTGCAGCAGAAATGTTTTTCCTTAGTGGAGAGATAATGAGTTTGGGAGAAGGCCACCGTGAGGACCATAGGAATATGGTCGTTGGGTGTAAGGGGACTAGGCTTGACATGGTGATGGAAAGGGAAGTTGGGGTTTGTTAGCACGATGTTCGGCTTAGTCGCTGACCCTGGATACATAAACGTCGGGAAGTCCGGCCCAATCGTCGTAGCTACTACCCCTCTGCGTAGGAGTAAGTCGAGGTTCCTATCTCGGACGTCATCTGGAGTGTAGCAAGCAAAATTTGATCTGGCGGTAAGGTCGCTGGCAAAGATAATGGGGTGGGCCTTCTCGAATATGGTGAACATATCGTGGATCGGAAGATATCCTCTTCTTGGAGACTGGTACCTTGATCCTACCTCAATCTTCCTAAATTATGTGTTTTGAGTGACGGACAGGAACGTCTCATCCATTTCTCCCCCCTTCCCTTGACAAACTGCAGTCCCAACTACATTGATATTACTGCACCTTCAAATCTTTCGGCCGGGCAGGTGTTTTTGGATGAGGTCGTAACCGTAGATCTTAATGGGGTCTTCGTCTTTTATTCCAGTCTTAGAGAGAAGTAGGATATCCAGGTCAATTCCTATATATGTTTTGTACAGCTGCTATTTGTGGTTGGCCTATTCTTGCAAATTGTGTGCAAGAATCACCCTTCTGTTTATTGTGGCTATGGTTATTTCCTGGGTTTGGATAGGGACTTCTGGCACTTCGGAGGGTTGGACGGTTTACCGGATGTAATTTTTTTTGTACATAGTTGGCTCATAGAATTTCCTCGTCGAGCCGTACAGCTTTACACGTTTTTTAAGTGGACTGGTCTTAACCTATTCTTCCTCATTAAAGGAAGATGAAACCCCTTGAAGTATCCTCTTTGTATAGTCGTAGTGATGTCCTCAGTGATAAAGCTTCCTGATTCCGTCAAACATTTGTTCACCGTGATGACCAGCTGATCTGCTTGGCATCGGGCGAGTTGGATTTTGAGGATTGTCTTTAGTTGCCTTTTGGTGTGGGTTTGCCCTCTTCTGTTGTCAACTGGATATATTTTTAGGTGATCGGCTCTAAAGAGGAACCGACCGCGGCCATCTCTTCCTCTGCCAGCGCGGTTTACATGCACATGGGTCGGTTACTCCGGCCTGATTGGCTGTAGTGGCAGATGAGGTGGGAATACTCTCCGACGGCCTGAACTTTGTCGGAGAGAGGGTTGGCGGTGCACTTTAGAGGCTCTATGCCATTTGCATCCAGCATTTTGTTAATCTCTGTGTTGAATGATGCCTGGGTTGCTTTATTTAGAACCTGCGCGTGTAGAATATACGCCAGCAGTTTTCGGAGTGTTGTAGATCGCAGCTTTAGGATTATTTGTGGCTGAGGTTGGTTAGCTGACGGGAAAGGTGTAGATAATGGGAAGTATCGCAGACCCAAAAAGAGACACTGTAGGGTATCCTTTTACAGTTGAGATATTCTCTGCGCACAGCACACTGCATGCTTAAGTTTATGTGAAGCCCTAAACAGTTTTGGTACATCGCATCCAGGAGGGCCCTTCTTGTCCGCATTAAGAACAGAGTGTCTCCTCTTTATCAGGGCAGTTGCGAGTAGTGTCCTTCTCCAGTTTATAGCAGGAGAAGCACGTCAGCAGGTGGAAGTGCTTTTCACAAGAGATTTGCGTAGACCCGATGACCTTACCGAAGAACCTCAGCCCAGTCATTTGAGCCTTTTCCGCCATCTTTGTTTTCTCGAAGACCCCTTTAAAGATGTGCGTTAGGTCACGGAACTTTAATACTTCTTATGTCTCTCTATTTTGGTCCTAATTTCTTTTACCGTCCTAGCGCCTACTCAGGAGTCTATTTCCCTACATATTCCTGCCTTTCTTACGGTGACCGAAGGGGCTGGTTTCGGCTCGAGTCTAATTTGGGCCAGCAGCTCTGGTGCCTTTTTGATGGTGAGTTTTTCTAAATCTGCTTGATCGTGGCATATGGCTATGTAGCCGCTTCCGAGTTCAATGAGCTTTTTAAGGCCAATATCTAGTTGTTCGTAGATTACCTAAAAACCTTTGGACTTCGAAGGATGCAATGCCTTGGTTTGGAGAAGCGAGACCCGAAGGTCCGGAGCATTCATATATTCACAAATGATGAGTTGGCTTATATTATTGGCTAGCTGTAGGTTTATTCTATTAGGGTTGCTTGGTTATGGGACGTCAGCTGTATAGATCTCGTACAGGTTATTACTTACACCCGCCTTGAGGCAATCCTGCCTGTATTTAAAAGGTGGGGCCATCCTTGCGCCCTATAGGATTTTCTTGAAGAGTATATCCCTAATTTCCAGAAGGGATATTGGGCAATAACTCTCCTTCCTCGTCAAGGGTTTTACAAGTTTGGCAATGAAAATCATTTTTGCCGTTTTGTTTGCGTTGGGAAAGTAGCTTACATTTAGCCAGTCGTTGAAGATGTTAATTCGACATTCCCTTACTCAGCTCGGTGCTTTAACGAAGTTTAGCTTCTTCAAACCTAAGCGACCTAGTGCTTTTTGTGTTAAGGAGTAGAGCGCGTTTTTCAGTTCTACCAGTGTGGCTCTTTCTTCTTCTTCTTCTTCTTATCTGTTCACTTGGTTGTTCGGATCCTTCCTTTCAATAATTTTGATGAGTTCGTCTAATATCTGATTTCCAAAATCAATGTCGAAGTCTTCATTCTCTTCTTCACTGGTTCTGAAGAATTTTTCTCAGTGTTCCTTGAGAATTTCCTCTATTTCGTTCTTATCCGATTCAATTTTACCTTAGGCGTCTTCTAATTACACTTCATTTTCTAGGGCTTGCTTTACATCCTCCTAATCTTCGTCCAGAGTTCCTTCGGCCTTGCTTCATTATCGAGATCTTCTATTGCTTCGTTCCATCTTTCCTGTTGTTGTTCAAATATTAGTTAATTCTCAATCAATCAACCTTTCTCTCACCTGCCTACCAATTCTTTGCTAGGTATACTTCTTGTGTTCTTTCTTCATAACCTATGTGTTTCCACCAACCATTTCTCTTTCAACCCGCATTCCCACGAGGAATTCAATATTATCATTTACTCCTGGCACTCCGTATTTCCTAACTACCACATTACCTACTCGATCACACCTTTGCGTTTAATTCAAGCATTTTTATTACTTTCTCATTTACATTAAAACCATATAAAGATCCATTCAGCTCTTCCTAAAATGCTTCTTTCGCACTTTGAGGTTCGCCCACATGTGGACCATACACGCTCACTATCACCCACTTTTTGCATCAGAACTTCATTCGCAACCAAAACACTGTTGAATTTACCTTCTTATAATCCCTTACACATGTCCACACTTCCTCTCTCATCAGTACTGCCACCCCATGCTTTCCTCTCACTCTTTCTCATATATTGCTGAATTTTTCGCTTTAACCCCACCAAACCATTCTACCCATGTTCCTTTCAACTTGGTTTCACTCAGGGTCAGAACATCTAGTTTTCTCTTTTCAAACAGATAACCAATTTCACATTTATTCAAATTCTCTCCACATAAACGCACATTCAATCATCCCAAATTAGGCGATAGGGTTGCTTTAACCTCTCCTGGCCTCTTCTTTCATGGACATTTTGAGAAATAATTAGAGGAGCAAGGATTCATAGCCCATACTTCCGATCGCTGTTGTGCAAAAAGGCAGGCGAAGGGTTTGCGACACTCCCTATGCCTAAATGTTATTAGTTAATATTTTTTTTATAAATTTGAAAAGTAAACGACATAAAATGCAAATTTAAAAATTCGAAACGGACGTTATCAACTTACGTTTTTACACACAATAACGTGAAACACTCAAATTAAAGATATATTAATTTTAGCAGAAGTAAAACAAAGATATTATATTAATTTTGTATTTCTATAAGATTACAACTATTTTGAGGGAAAAGTTACAATATTATATTAGCTGTAATGGTGATATATGTGAAATAGCCCTTTAATACTCTCCAACTGCCGCCAAATCTCTCTTATTTCAGGGGTAAGCGTACAAATTCTCCTTGTTAATTACTCTATTCATTTAATTTAAATTAAATATATAAATGCAATTTAATTTTAATAATTACCTAGATTCGCATACACATATTTTTTATAATTATTTACCAAATATTATATTTCTGTCATTTGTTTCTTTTTAAAACAGTTATAAGGTTCCTTGCGTTAACAGAAATATAATAATTTTTTGAGGGATACAATAAAGAATTGCGTACGAAGATGTGAGTAACTTGTAAATATATCTTTAAAACTTTTTATTCTTTTACGTTCAAGTGACATATCGATTACAAGGTCTGTGGTATTTGTTGTTATTAAGATTTCTCAATACTTTTCTGCCCAAACGCTAAACTTCAGGAGAGCTCTGATCTTCCTCCTGAACCTATTGCTCCTAAGATCAAGAACGAGCCTGCCTCCTTTTTTAATATGTCTGGCATTATTTTAATCTATCTCCTTATTATTGTGTAGTTTTTTATATTTACGAATCATAGTTTCCACTGATTGCTAAAATTGCACCATCATAGGTAACAACAAAAAACCCTGGTCATTTGAACAATATCCATTCTGGAATTGTGCACTTACTTATCCATTTGGTCTTCTTTTAGCCAAATGCTAGTTTTTCCGAAGGAAATTATAACCCAAGGCCTAGAACTTCAATCTCTCATATACTTTCAAAGAAACACTATAGAAGGCCAATAATGTCTATTGAACAAAAGTCGCGAACCCTGACTTATTCTGTTTTATGACCTTATGACCTTAAAAACTTTCAATAATTACCGGACTAACCTCAGGATGACATTGGCAATTATATCATTCTGAATAGAATGTAAAGACAACATAAGGTTTCAAATTTCGTTTTAATCGGGCAAATAGTTATGCTATTATTGCCAAATAATTCCCAGGCTAATCTTAGGATGACTTTGTCCATTATATCATTCGAAAGAGAATGTAAACCAACATAAGGGCTTTACATTACATTCAAATCAGCTGAATAGTCATAATGCTATTGCGAAGAAACATTACTCGCAGGCTAACTTAGGAGGTCCTTGACAATATTATCATTCGTATGAAAATGTAAAACAACATAGTGGTTTCAAATTTTGTTAGAGTCAGCCGAATAGTTACAAAGTTAGAACTAAAACAAAAAAAAACAACAAAACAGAGACCGACTAACCGATCGACATAGGGAGTTGTAGATTCACCCTAGACTAAAAACAAATTACCCCGCCACATTACGTTATCCAACCCTAACTGTTCAATAAGTGCCTTACACCCTGAAATTAAGGTGTTGTCCAATAAACACACTTTCTACTTCGGATTGAGACAATTTTTCTATAGTAAGTGAAATATAGGTCAACCATGTTATTAAGTGAAAGATATATACAATACCCCACACAACATAACAAAACACCAAGGACATAAATTGACGCACTCCAATGAATTTCCTCTCCCTGATATCAGACTAACAATACCCACACAACAAATAAATTTACATACATCGTATCACATACGCTTTGTAAACTAATTAACTCCTCCATACAATTCCCCTCTTAATGATCTCAGAAGAGACAACATTCATATCTCAAAACAGGATGGCTCTTGCAAGTTTCTAGTGCGTTCCCCATCTTAAGCTAAACACAAGAATTGCACTAAGCTGGCTGATAAAGACTGCCTCCTTAGAAAATCAGGAATCACACACAGATTATAACAAGTAAAACTCAGATAAATCATAATAAAATCACGAGTGCTGGATTTAGGCAAATGAATCTTGTATTTTAAGAAAAAATTTAATTTTTATCACATATACTGCATAAAATTCTTTTCACCTTTTGCCTCTATGAAAAGGCTTGATGCTCCGAAACTAATGCTGCACTAGTGATCCAAAATTTAAAAGGTCGTTCTCTTAAAGGATATTTTTCATTTACAATGAACACTTAAATTGCACGCTACACTAATAACAAGTAAAATGAAATAATTTACGTGATTTCAGAGAGAAAAAGTTTTTTATACATTGCACTATCTGCAAATAATATGTTTCCCTTTTTCTAGCTAAATTATATGAGTGGAAGTTCAAAGAGGATGAAGTTCACACTTGTACCTCTTGTTAGTTATTTCTTCTCCTTTTGAGCTCTTGGGAATGTTGTTTTGTTGATTTTATTTTCCCCTAGAATATGAATCAAAGCGATCAATTTCCGGTAGTGATAATAAGATGGGTTTTCATTCGGAAGTATGAAAAGTTGTGTATTTGAGACGTTATGTATGAGTGGAGTCAAAATAAATTTTATTTTAAAAGAAAAACATAATATAACATAGTGTTAATGTTATTTTGACCAGTCCATTTGTATTGCATCATAAGAACTCGTTAATTTTCCCTGCCGGATTTTAAATTTCCATGCAATTTTCGTGAAAATTAACAAATTTATTTTAACAACGCAGTTTAGTGCATTAATTTCTAATTGGTTAATTTTGTTTACTTGATATTATTTACAAATTAAAAAGCAGAGCATTGAGTTTTTTCGCTCTCCCGGAATTTTAATGTAAAAATTCTTAGAGTCAAAATTTAAAAGTTAATTAACTTTCAGAAGTTATGTATTTACAAGGGTTTTTCCGAACTTGAATTTTTGCATTTCTTTAGCACCTTTATATGAACGCTTTTCTAGATTTAAATTCATTTGTGTGTCTAACTCTATAAACTAAATAAATCTCTCACGTTCCCTAAGCTGGGTATAAACCTAATTTCCGGCTTATTGAATTTGACACAGTAGGTCTTTAGTTGCCCAGATGGGCAAATAATTAAGTTCTATTCTAAGGTTGTTTATATATTACATAAGAAAAGAATTACGGGCCATCAAACATGCAAAATTTTAGTCGATACCAGGTGAGTACAAAGAAATAAAAAATGAGTAGATAGTAAATCAGATTGGATGGAAGGTAAGAGAATTGATATAATTCGGCTATCACTTAGATGAAATATCGGTTTTTATATTTTAAATTAATATATATAAATTCTATTCTAAAACCTGTTGGATGAGGTATTTTTAAAGAGCCTCTAGTGTATAGTATTTGATACCTGATTAATTTTGCATCAGGAAAAATTGGTTATCTTGATAATTAACACCCTTATAATTACCAATCTGTTATCTAACTTATATCGAAGCCTATGTTTTATAGTAGCTAATGAATTTTGTGTGTTAAGTAATTTAATTAGTTAATCAACAATGATTATCCAATAAAATTAAAGTAAAATTACCCATCCTGGTTCATAAATTTAAGCTATAAGGTTAAGATGCGGAGAGTATAATTGAAATTTAAGACGCGATTTCTATATGTCAGGTGAGAAAATTATATTGCGAATTTAATGCATAACTCCTAATTATGGTTAATGGGTTAGGGTCATTACTCATTGAAAAATGATCTAATCGGCTCATCACTAATGAAATGTTCATGAAGATGCCTCGCATTTTGACTACCTTATTAATAGTGATACACCAATCGTTGAACTCGGAACTAAGTAAAAGGGTGCGACCAGTGAAGGGTGGCAGAATGTCTCTTTTTCGCAGCCACGCATGTTGAGAGTACACCTGGTGAACATGAATCACCCAATGATGGGGACTGGAACGAACTTTAGATTTTCTGTGACATAAAAACTGTTTTTCCAAAGTCACTTTTGCTTTTGGGAAAGCTACAACACAGGCTATTGAAAATTTTACGGCGCTGGAATTTATGAGACCGTATATTTTGGAGGTAATGACTAGATTTAGATTACGAGCTATCGTGTGGATATCTTGTTCATTTACTAATTTTACATTTTCTTTAAATGTTTATATTAATTAATAAAGGACTTAGAAGTGATCCTGAGGTTTCGAGCCCCCCTTAAAATTCTCCACCTTAATGAAATCGGTGGTAAAACAAATATCCAAATTAAAATATCATAAAAATTTATAAATGATAATTTCCACATTGGATAATTTGAAAAATCCCTGCCACATTTGCTCATTTACCCTCGATTAATTAAAATATAATTTCATTTTCAGTTTCAGCCTAGTTAAAACTATTTACTGCCAACACCACTCTTCGGTATTTATGCTTTTTAGTGTAACAAGCATGTTCACTCACTTCTTCGTTACTTCCGTTCTCTTGTGTTTTTTATTCTCTTTTGGACTTTGCTTCTTCTTTATACGTTTTCTCTATTAATGGAATCAATCACTGTTAATTCTTAGCGAGCGGTGAATGTCGAATTTATTCAAATGGGCCCAAGGAAAAGAGAAAGGAGGAAATATTGTTTGGTTATACCTAAATCAGAAGGGAAATCAAGAAACATGACAGGTGTTACATAGTACACTTCAATACACGCAGAAGGGCAGATGGAATACACTTTTGAACTTATAAGCACCAGAGGAATTATTGAGGTGATTTGACTAAATAATTTTATTCGGTAATTTTTTTTACTATCATTTATCTCGTGACACAGAATTCCACTAGAAGAGACCTGATCCGAGAAATACATTGCAGACACCATTCCTATATATCTCCCTTTCAATTCAAATTTATTACTCATTCTGAGAATTTTATGATCTTGACAATATACACAATAAAACATTAGTGTGAGCGGCGTAATAGGTTTAAAAATAATAATAATTGATTTCAGTATTTCTTTGTCTAACAAATTTAACTTTTCCAAGGATTGCCTTGATACAACGAAAATATATAGCAATTATTATTTTTTTAAAGGAATTTTGTTTCGTTTTTATTAAAGCAATACAATTAGAAAACTTTGTAGAACAAAATGGACAAATTTATTAGGTTAAATTTACTTATTTTTTTATAAATATTCGTAAGCAACACGTACGCATGAGTGACATAATCAAATGCATAAGGAAAAATGCAATGGGATGACAAAGAAATGTGCTCTGAGCAGGAGAGGACACTGCTGTTGTGGACAATAGACGCGTTCTTGAGAGTCGCCACATCTACGGTAGACCCGATCTACCCAAAAAGTATCCTCTTTAATCAACTGTAGTTATTTATCTTCCACATATATTTACTTCACCCAAATTCAGCACTTTATTAAAAAACGATTCCTCACAATATTTTTTTTCCTCACAATATCTGTCGCTGCCACCATCGCTCTAATTCAAGTGCTAGCCTTTACATCACTTAGCAAGAAGTTTTCCATACACACCTGCTGCTATCCTCCTGATTTATTTTAACAAGAAAACTTAAAACTATAGACCTTATTAATAGAGCTAATTTATGACTGTGTTTACTAAACTAACCGCTCCGACTGCTCAATATATATTTCAGCAGGAAATGTCCTTATTAAAATTTCTTTAATTTTCCTGGAAAAAATTATATTAATGATGAATATCTGCTTCCATATTTTCCATTATCTTGTAGATGTAATTCATGAGAGCAATGGCTAATGAGCACAGGATTAGAACAAATTAGAACAGATTATAGCAAAATGTGCTACAGACGTAAAAAAAAGTTTTTTCATTGGTAAGCTAAGTTACAATTTGAATCTTTTCCCTAGAGAATTATGTAAAATATTGCACATTTGTTTATCAGACTAGGAATTCGAGACATTACATATGTTTGAATCAGAATAAACAAAAAAAGGAGTAGAAGCAAAAATTTCCGCGTCGAGGAGCAAAAAAATCATTGAAACAAATTCACCTAGAAAAGAAAGGTTAAAAGCCATCAGTTAGTTATATTCCTTTAGAATTCTTTCCTGATTTAATGAATAGAAATTCCCCAAATTTCGCCAGTTTGGAGAAATTTTCGAAACTTCGACTTTATTTACAAAACAGATGAAATGCCATAAAAAGTAATTTCCTCTTTCGATATCAATTTGATACAAAGCTGAGACAAAATATAAAGAAAATATAAATGAAGAAATTCGATTTAGTTGTTAAAACGAATGCAAGTTGAAAAGAAACTAATTTAAGATTTAATAACCGCATAAATTTAGAGGAAGGCATAAGCCAAAGCTGTAGTTCGATTTGAGCGTGCATAGAATAAATGGTAGAATAAATGGTAGAAATAAATGAAGACTACGATTGCCGATGGAAATATTTGAATATTTTTGGAATTTTTAACTTTTTACAAGTTTGGGGTAGAATGATCAGATTAGATGTAGACATTAAAACTTTTTATAGATGGAGAACTATTTGGAAATCTATTTCAATTAGTTAAACTTTGTTACTTACCCAATTGCTATGTAGGTTATTTCTTTCATCCTGTCATTTTAAGACTACCCAAGAAAGAAAGAAGTCTAATTTAATGAAGATCAGAAGGAAGGAATAAAATTGAATATTGGAGCTTTATAATACGAAAGTTATTTAAGCCTTACGTAAAGGATTTAGATAAATCCTTAAAATGAAAGAGGAAGAGCTGTGCTTTTAATTCTGGAAAGAAACCAACATATCGATGGTCTCTTTACGAATCTCTTTGGATCATACACCCTTCAGTTTTTGATAATCTGTGGGAGGATCTATTCCATTTACATTCCTCTCAACAGAAGATGGGGGACTCATTTACATGCAACTTTTAGTTCAGAATGATACTTACAACGTTTTGTGTTGAGCAAAAAAATCCGTTTGTTGTTTTAAAATCGACCAACGATGAGTACGACGCAATCTCTGATTAGCAATATTTAAAACTGTTGTTAAGAAAATATTGTGACTAGACTGATTATGACTCCGTTTTTTTTTTTTTATTTAAAGCCAAAACCATAGGTGGCCTTTCCAACCTAATATAAGAATGAAGATCAAATTTAGAGCGAGAAAGTGTAAATTTGAGGAAGATATTAAGCCGCGGATTCTCCTGCGCGCATTATGGCTTAGAAGGCATGCAACTACCTGTTTAAAAATATATACGATTGGTTAATCTATACGCGATTAAAAATGCTTTCAAACTATTTGTAAACTCATGACAAGTAGAATTAAGCGAATTTCTATTTCTACGCGAATCAGTGATCTTAATTAAGGTCAGCGCTTCACTATGATTTGTTGTAAACTTTCAAATAAGAACTTTCATACTTTTGGCAAAAGTACAATGAAAAACAAAAGTATTTATCAGATGCTTCGCTAGACTCGGCACCTGTCCTGCTCAAACTTACCTATCAAAATCAGTTGTGATGAGATTTTTAAAGAATGTCTATATCGCCTTCTGGCTGCCATCAAATAAAGGTTTACGAGTATTATTCATATTTACTTACCTTAAAATCGTTAATAGGAAAAAATTAGTTCATTTAACAATGCTGGGACTGATAATTTGTGCTTAAAAGATGTTCATAATAGATAAGACCATTTACAAATTGGTGTGTTGTAAATTGGTGGTCATAAAAGAAACTTTGTCGAGGCCTCTTCAAATTGAAAAAAGATAGTCCGAGAAATGTTTGACGACAGAGCTTTGTTCATATGGAATTGTTTCATGAAACCTTGTGCTAAAATACTTAGTAGGATTTTGGAAAACTAAGTAGCTGACTTCTAATGTAGTTTGTCCTTTATGAGAATACATGGTAGCTTATGAACTTAATTTAATTTTTAAATTCCAAACGGCAGGTTATCCTCCAACAAAATTCTCTATATTTCAAAGTTTTGTCAACGTCTGTGTTTTTCTTTTGTTAATTAACCATTAGAACTAATATTTATACCTAAACACCCACCTGAGAGCAGAAATTAAAGTGAACTGACTCATTAATCAGGTATATTACACTTACCTTCAGTACTTGTGTCAATGTCAAGTAAAAAATTCTTTTCTTTCCTGTTAGGGAATTTATTTCAATAGAAATCCGAGGATACAGGAAACCAAACATGATGAAATAAAACTGACTCATTAGTTTCCGAAAAATACGAGTATGTCGCAACTTAGGATTTTTTTTTTATAGTGATTGTAATGTCGGTTTCACTCGTGAATGGTTCTGTGCGACAATGCGCAAAATATTTTACCATACTTATGAGTAGAAGAGTCCGAAGGTCCTCTCTCAAAGTACTCTTTTTCCCCCTGAATATATTTTTTTAGTTTTTAAACAAATCGTGACTTTGGCCGCATGCAAGCGGTAAATTTTAAGTCTGTTATCTCATCCACACACTCTTCCTGACTTTTGATTACATCTCTTTATCTGTGCTCTCAAATATTTCATCTAGACTTTTAGAAATCAGACATCTTTGCCTAAATCGGGATAAAAACTTTTAATATCTAATAGCTAACTCTGACTACTTCTTAAATACATTTCAGTAAAGTATTTGTCTCTATAACTAAAATAATATTGCAATTATACTCGTATCTTAACTGTGTTTTGTCAAAGCGCTAGCTTTGTGCAAACATGATGTTTCTTATAACATAAAGGGTGGGGGTGGGCAATTTATTGCCCTTGGAAACTCTAAATTTCGCGCATACGTTGTTTGGCTCTCAGTTTATCTTCTTAATATCAGCATAGACTCAGTCGTGCATCCTCTAAAAAAAAAGTAATAATATGGGTAAATTAAATCCTAAACCTTTTGAAAATTCAGGCTGTGTTGTTTGGTATTCAATGACAGAATCGTTAATGCAAAGAACTCTGAGTGCTCTGATCTCAATCTTAGGACAGTGCATAGGATCAGGAAGAGTTGTATAAGTATAAATGTGATAAGGAGGGTATAGGAGCTCGTAAACCTTACTTTAAGCATTTCATCCTAAAAGAACACATTACTTAATCGTCGAGATCCAGACAATCATTGACGACGATTTCATCAAGTGAAAGGGGTCTATAGCCAGGAAGAAGGGAGTATCATAGTCTCTTATGAAGCAGGTAGTGCACGAGAACAACTGCTTTTAGACATAAAAGCGCCAAGACCGAGTAATGAACTCGCAAAACAACTCGTGTCCCACAAAAATATACCAAAAGTCCTAAAAAGCAAGTTATATATCAACATAATGGTGCTAGGGGGGTAAATAGCGAGGGCCATTATGCTCCCGTTTATCTTCTTGGATTACATCAGCTTTAAATTGGAGGGCTTCATCAATTGCCTGGAACTGTTACTTTTAACCATAATAGGGTTTGGGACTGAGGAAACATCGGCTTTGTTTCAAAAAGGTGGATGACTGAGTTTTGCCTGTTAGGCAAACACCGTGACTACATCTCTCCAAACATAGGTCCTACCAACTCCTCAAGCTGGACTATTTTGTGTGGGTCGTGTTTGAAAGAGAGAATAACACCTCTCCGTGCACCACATATATGAAACATAGGTCCAAGATCAGGGACTTTTCCGCTAGGTAAACAGAAGTACTATCAAAACTGCCTGGAGCAGTTTTCGACTCCGCAGGATGCCGTAGTTGGGGCCGTCATTGTTTGTATAATACATTGTTTGTATAAGTGAAATTTTTGTGTCGATTATGTTTATATTGATTTAGGCCACACATTCTCCACCGCGCTCTATGCTAAGCTGATGATGTACAATGTCGTGGTATACGGCCGAGTACGTATGGAAGTTTGTTCTATACATGAATAACTTCGTTCTTTTTCTCTCTAAGAGTGCTATACTTCCTTTTACTTTGTTTTGATTCTTTAACCAGGGACGATTCGTAATATTATATATCTATTGCCATATGCAGCGTTTCGAGGATTTAATTAAGTAACTGGGGTGAAAATATACTTCTAATTACATCAAAAAATGAAATGTAAAACTTTACATATACTAAGGTTATGATAAGGGGATTTTAATAAAAAGTTAATACTACCAATGAGTACTAGAAGATGGTTGACGCAAAAATTCACTTTAGTACGGAATGGTAAATAAAGAATATAAATAAGTTGGATTTCTTTTACCTTTTAACTAAGGGGGAGTCTGGCGTAGAATAACCTTGAATGAGAACCTCGTGATACGATGATTCGAGGCGTGCCTCGTTGATGAGATAAATTGAGAAGTGAGGCTGACACGGACTCACAGCTGGCCGTGTCGCTGCGCTAAGGAAAAGTTTAGTGGAAGTTATTCGGAAATTTCAACTGACTTCAATGTAAGTGGGGAGCGCGTAGCGATGCTTCTTGAATTGAAAATATAAGTGAGGGAATGGTGGATGTACGATAATTCGAATCCTTGGGTTACATTTGTGGGGTTTTAGATGAGGAGACTTTACCAAGCGGTGAATCTTTTCTCGAGTGGAACTTCACATTGGTACTCTGCAATGATGAGGAATATCTCTGTTGTTTCTCGAAAAACTCAGATAGGGGCGTTTCTCTGAACGAGGTTGGTATTAACGTGATTCGCTATGCCGATGGTCTACTCTTCAATGTGAGCAAAAGGAACAGCCTAGGGACGAAACGTCCCGCTCTGTTCCACTTTTTAATTTCCTGTTTTACTCAGGGCTTGCTGTTCTTTTCTTGATCGCTACCTCAAATCTCCTCATCTTTTGTCCAGATCGAAATATATATACTTTGATTATCCTCTGGGGAGAGGATAGGAAGATAAGTGCCCACATTTAAGCCTCTCCTCTATTGCATCACTTTTCGACGTTTTGACCCTTTGCTCTTCTGGTTTACGTCAGAGAAAGTAAAACTTCGTCTATTTGGCAAAAATAGACCTAAACATTAGGAAAAAACAGTGAGTCTGTTCATATATTTTTATTCTAAAGGCTATCCCACCCTCCTTTGCTTATATTTACGGACTACAAAGTCTGCTGATGGTAATCCTTTTTTCAGAAGCGATCACGAGGATTGTTGGGACAGCCGGCCGAAGGGGGATATAGAATTATCGGAGCATATGAAACGTAAGGGTTGACGATGTGTAAACAAACCTGCGTCTGTTTGTTCTCGCGATATTGCTTTCCCCACATACTCGTACTACTTTCTTCGTATACTATTAGTGTGTCAAAAAATGAATTGGTTGTAGAAACAGAATTATCATTGCTCTTCCTTTGTTTACTAAACCGATGGATATCTTTCCGGGAAATTTCATTCAATATTTGTAAATATATGTTTTAGTATTTTTTCTCATCTTAGGTGATGCTGTGGTCACGAAAATAAATGGTAATTAGAAAATTCAATGGATTTAGAACCAAACGCAATATTTATTTTTTTTAGAAAAGTTGCGACGTGTGGTCATGCATTGTCATCAAGGAGAAGGATACCATTTCGATAGACGAGTGAATGGCTTAGTTGTTTAAAAGCTAAATTTAAACTTTTCAATTGTTGAACATATAGATGTGCAGTAATTGAAAGACAAATTGGGGAAGAGCTCTTATAGATTAACTTCTTTAACATTCTACAAGATTGCAGAGCATATTCTTCTGTTGTAGTAATTAATGTTCGTCTATTAGTAGGGATGGGTATTTGCTTGCGTTCAATAAGTCGTTTTACCTAATATTGCAATAAAAAACTCACTTTTTATCTCACATAGCCCTTCTGTTCATAAGTGGCTGACTTGCATGTCAAGAAGAATAGATATGGAGCCAAAGAGGGCTAAACACTGCTAGCTTATAAAGGTTTAGAGATTAATACAGCTTAAAAAGACATAGGTATTACTTCAATTTTAAAGGGCTTAGGCAATTTATAAGTATATATAGTTAACAGCAAAAGTAAAGAAATTTACATAATTCTAAGAAGCATATCTAATACATTTTTAAATAGACAATAGGTTCTTTTCAACCTAAAAGTTATACTTTAACTATATTTTGTTATTAAATATATTAAACAGACTATACTATATCTCAGTTTTAATTTGATTAATTTGAAGGCTTTTAACTCTAATTACTTTCAGTTTGCATTGAAGTTTAGTCAAGCCATGTCTTCAGATAAACCATTATTTTTCAAATACTCCTTATATGCTGGTACCATCCCTCTTTTAACTTTTATGCCTATGTCAAAGAAATGCACCTTTATTTGCATCTGCTATTCGCACTAGATAAACGTTTACATCTCTTCACCCCACTTGACTAAACTAAACACCTTGTATATCTCCTTACGTCAGAGCGAGCCTTGCACGTGAGTAGTTGCTTTAAGGAAGTTCTACAATATCAATCTTGTGCCACTATCGATTGCTTAGCAAAATCCAAGGGACAAAAACCATTGATTCCTTTATACATTTTTCGTCGGGGAAGATTATTTATTACTGTATTAAATCATTCGATTAATTGATTTGATACTAATACTTTATTTAGTGCTAAAATAAAAAAGAGATCTATTAGTACGGTATATATATATATATATATATATATATATATATATATATATATATATATTTATATATATGTGTGTGTGTGTGTGTGTGTGTGTGAAAGATAATGTGCAACCACAATATTTGAATCAAGATTTTATTTATAACTATAAGAAATTTCGGCACGAAACTAGTCCGATAGTTATAAATAGAATCTTGATTCAAATATCATGGTTTACCATTATCTTTCACTGATATACATCATGTTAATATGATATCTTCCATTCTCTCTCTCTCTCTCTATATATATATATATATATATATATATATATAAAAGGGAGGAACAAATTACTCACGGTGGTTAAATAAATTATGTCAAGGTTAATGAGGTAAACTGGGGATGACCATACATGATCCCCTTTCAATGGCGTAGGTCTTCAAGAAGATATTTCTGAGAGTCCTAACTCGGAAGACCCCAAGAAGGAGTTGGATTACTCTGTCACGAAGAATAAGATTTTCTCTTCTCCAGCGAGACGGAATATCAACTCGATCCGATTCTGGGAAGATGCAGGACTTCTCCGTCTCAAAAGAGGGGGATCTTGAAAGCGTGTTGAAGATGAGATGGTCCGACCACTCTCTAGGAAGAAGGGCGTTCGATAGCTTTTCTCTGAACAGGGGCCAAAGCTAAACGAAGGTAGATATGCTGACGTGATCTTCGACGACGTACAACGACGAGTTCCGGGGAGTCATAGGAAACAGACGGCAGTCCGTACGGAGTAAATGGCGGGCTTTTAATCTCCCCTAGAGAGGGGGAACTTTTGGTTAAATACCATGGTGGCTGCTCTGCTAGACGCCTCAGAGCCTTGCGTTCCCTAAGGATTTCTTGGCGCCAATCTAAGCAAACACAATCCATGATAACACGTTGTTCCAGACGATAAAACTCGTCTGAAGATATGGAGGTAGAGTTAATAAAGCCGCGCACGGCGTTATCGGAGGGATGAGGAGGTGTGATCGGCGTCCGAAAACAAACACAGGTGGGGACAGGTGATTAAGCGAGTAACGAATTCTTCCTCGTCTCTCTAAAATTCTAACGCTGACTCACGTGCTCCTGAAAGCCTAAAGGGTTATCACCTCGGGGCTTCCTCTAACGGGGGCCCTCCGAGGAAATTCCCGCACAATGTTTTAAAATTATTCGTATTAAGACATTCCTACAAGTATGTAGCCAAGCGAGGTTTAAATTTGAGCATAAATTCGGTTGGTATCAGTTGTTAACTTACCGCCATCCTAAGTAAGTCGTATCTTGTATAAAACTTCCGTTAAATCTTTGTTACTAACGTATTCTCTAATTGTTATTAATTAGATAAGGGAGAATAGTCTGATAAGAAAAGAATTTGAATGTAGTGCGTGTAGTGTTTCACTGAATTTGAATCGTAGCTCTTTAATCATTGATAAGTGTATTTGGAAATGTCAAGTAAAAGACTGTAGCAGAATGTCACTTTTTGATCCCCCCAACCATGACACCACTTTTGTCGCGGTATGCTTTGTGGTACGTGAGGTACTTCTTTTATGCAGTAGACTTTGATCTAAGAGTGCTAATTTTGTGGTTTTGTTCTTAAGAAGAGCTACTTTAACATCTAAAAATAAGAAAAAACACAGTAATTATCCCAAAATAAACATATATTTTAAATATAACACTTAACTATGACAAACAAACAGTTATCACATTTCTATCCTTGTTCTAATGCTAAACTCGACTATTCTAGTTGTCATCTAGGCCTATCACAAAGACTACGATGACGTAAATAAACAAAAGGCTACACGTAAACACACCAATTGCCGATTACTATTTTAATCGCGACCACTTTTTTATTAGCGTTAAACATTAAATTAAAGTACTACCGTCTACTAGCTAATATGACCGAGGTTCACGAACAATGGTTTCTACTTTCCTTTAAACGTGAGACGTACTAAATACATACTATAGCAATATGAATATAAATGTTCTTTGTAACTTACATGATTGCAGGGATCAGGGATTGCCGGATTTCGCTGGAGAGCTTATCTCTCACTTTGGAGTGTTGTCGTAGCCAATCCTTAAATTTCTTAGAGGTGGTATGGCGGGAGAGAGATGAGACGATGACACTTCTTATTGCACACTTGCCTCTGGTTAAATTAAGAAGACGGCGAGAGTTACGGTGCTCTTCGCTCCAAGAGTACTCTTATGAATAATCTTGACACCTCTTGTTGTCTGATTCTTAAACGTAGAGTATTCTCACAGCTTTTGGGGTATTCGGTGAGATTTTTACCATAATTAAAGAACGGAACCTCGTTGGGGCTGAGTTCATCTCCTCTCACTCTTGCGGAGCTTGAGATGTGAGAGTCACTCGAGTATGAGCGGGTTTACTTTTCTGCAGTCAGACTTCTTCTAAGTTTGTAAAGGATTATTCGGTATGGCACCGAAACCAAGCTTGACTATTTATGTTAATTCGGCCCGAGAAGGGAGGGGGTTCGATTTTCTCAATCTGATCCTATCGTTTTTCATGGAAATCATCTTGTATGGCTGAAGGATCGATCTTCACGAACTGACCCTGCTTCTCTCTTATCGAATTCTAATCCCTTCTGTTTCTTTTCAGGGCTTATTTATAGGCGGATCATCGTCCCATATAAGGGGAAAGGGACCAGGCCCCAGAAGGGAGCACGAATGGTGAGTTCGCATCTGGTGAGAGCGAGAAGTGCAGTGGTTGGCACTGGGGTGCCCAAGTCGGCTTGCTAATTAGAGAGACTCTCAACTGCCCCACTACTTGGCGTGCCTTTTGACTAGCACCGCTTTTTTGACATAACCACGTGCCTACGGATCTCGTAGGTAATTGGATCGTTACAGCGTCGTTTAAGGGCCTTATGTTGTCTCCTTTACAAAGATGTTAGCCCTAACTGCCCAAAGCGGCGGGGAGATCAAACAGGGTAGGTAGTTACTGTTATTCACTGGCTACCGTTCCCACGCTTCTCCTCATATGGTTCGCTTCTCTGGCTTTCTCCACAAAGGGAATGGTTGGGGGGGAGGGGCTTTAATGTACATATCCTCCTTCTGGCTGCTTAATGTATCCATTTCTCTACAAAGAGTACAGCATTTATTAGGTGATCAATTTTGGGGGTAAAGAAAAGAACTCGTTTTTCGAATGCTCTAGGATCGCTCTTTAAAAGTCTCTACCCAATATCTCTATAGACCAAACTTTCTAGCCTTGCCGAACTATGAACTTTATACAGATATTAAAAGTGAGATTGATTTTGATATGTAGCTTTCAGAGTGCTATATGTACAGTGTTTTAAAAAGCACCCAATAAGGCTGTAAAGAATACAATAGTCGAATGCAGTTTCTGCCCCAGTTCAAAAATATCACAAATGACGTCGCTTCCTCAAACAAATATGGGTCTTTTTGCTCAGTTTATAGGAACAAAACACCTGGCTTAGGATATATGGAATTAATGGAAAACCCAGCTCAGAAAATATACTACCCATTTTTAGAAAGTTTGTGAAGACGGGATCAAAAAAGTATTGTGACGGATGGCGAGTATACCAAAATGTGAAAATAAAACCGATTTGCATACAAATCTGTAAATCAGTCCGTTAACTTTGGAAATAGATCAACAGGCTTGTACACTCAAAGGATTGCGAATTATTGAAACAAACATAAGTAACATATAAAGAATGACTTTGGATGCCCAAACCTTTACCTACATATCTCCTAAAATTTATATTGCGTGAGTATCATTATCTTACAACTTCTAAAACATTTGGTTCTAGCATTGCAAACCAATATTTATTTAAAATAATAAATGTGGGATTACTTATAGGAGCTACCAGAAAGAGGAGCCATGGGGACAAACCACCATAACAACCCCTCATCCATTCACAGAAGTACGAGCGGGCCTTTGGTTACTCGGGAAAGTAGCTCAAACTCAAAATACATACACAACCACACTATTTAGAGTGATAAATCACTCTCAGTTGTTCATTTCTCAGAGGTTAATATAAGCTGCAGACATTGATACGAGGGGTAGTCGATAAGTTTGCCAATTCGGATATAAGGAAACCAGATATGAGGAGAGACCTTTGGTCAACTTCAAGGGACTCAGGACCATGGCGGAACTCCCTATTTCAGCGATCAATGGTTGCGTAGGAAGGGGCGGTCTCTTTTGCATTCTTGCCTTCCTTGGTAAAAAAATTGATCACTGCGCGGTGCTCAACCTTCTACATTTTTGAAAAATTTGTGAGAGGATGATTCTCGAAAATCAACCGGTGAAGTTCGAAGAAATTGAGCGAGAACTTGGAATATCACATGGAAGTGTTATCAACATCATCCATGACAATTTGGCCATGACCAAGGTCTCTGCCCGTTGGGTCCCTAGAAACCTCACGCCCCATGATCGACTTCAACATCGTCAAAGTTCGGAGGCCAGAGAGGCACAAGCTGCCTTGTGCGAGTACGGATTTGAGGAGCTCAACCATCTCCCCTACAGTCCAGATCTGGACCCTAGCGACTAATTTTTATTCCGCCAGCTAAACGCTGCAGTGGGTGGACGCATGTTTGGGGACGATCGAGATGTCCAGCTTGCCATCCAGGAGTGGATTGAACAGCAGTTGGGAAATTTCTGGTTGTCGGGAATTCGAAGCCTCAGGGACAAGTGGCGCAAGTGAATTGAAGTCAAGGGTAGTTATATTGAAAAATAGGGAAACACTTTTCCTCATATCTCGTTTCCTTATTTGCGAATTGCAAAACTTATTGAGCCCCCCTGTATGTCAGGCCACATTTAGAGTACTCTATGCAAGAATGAGCATCACATCTTAGGCATGATATAAACTGCTGCAGTCAGCAAAAAAGAGGGCAACAAAAATAATAGTTCCTGAAGCACATTGAATATGAAAATAGACTGAGGGTAATAAATATCTTCTCATTTAAAAAGAAAGTGTATGAGGTGAGATATGATTGAGCTTTTTAAAATACAAGTTAAAATTAATAACGCTGCCACAGCTATGGACTTCCTATGGACTTCAATAGAACCAATATATATATATATATATATATATATATATATATATATATATATATATATATATATATATATATTTATATATATAGATATATATATATATATATATATATATATATATATATATATATATAAAATATATATATATATATATATATATATATATATATATATATATATATATATATATATATATATATATATATATTTATATATATATATATGAAGTGAAAAACTCACAAAGTATCACGTGAGGGTGGCAAATGAATGCAATGTCCCGCATGAAAAAATGAAAAGGTCTTTCTAAGTACTTTCGAACTTTATTAAGTTTCTTATCAAGGATAACTACAAGAAATAGTATTATATTAGAGGTATATATAAGAAAGAAAAGTATGAAAGACGGCCTCAAAAACAAGAAATCACCAATAAGGAATAGGGACGAGGGAAGGTAAAAAACAACTAAAGAATTACAAGAAGCAGGTAGTAAGGTCAAACTAATTCTAAGGAAAGGGTAACAGATTTAAAGAAATGGAGATAGCCTAACGAAGGAGATTATAAGACACAATGAGCAAAATGGGGGAAAAATACAAAGTACAAAACAGAGCAGTGACAATTAAAAAATAAAAATTAATAATAAAAAATTAAAATAAAATAGGGGCCACATAACTAATGAAGATAAGGAACTTAATAAAGTTCGAAAGTACTTGGAAGCACCTTTTCCTTTTTTCTTGCGGGACATAGCATTTATATATATATATATATATATATATATATATATATATATATATATATGAATATATATTATTGTAGTTGGGTAGCAGTCCTTCCTGAATGCAACTTTTTACGAAGATCATTGTGTATTTTGCCTTATTTAATTTAATTTTTGATCTTTGTCCTCGTTCTTCTTGATGACTTAGTCCTTCAAGCCGTTTTCTTTCCGTTTTTCTTTCTTGAGGCGATCCATTTATCTTGAGTCTTCTTGATTCTAGTTGAGTTAGGCCTTGAAGCGTTTTCCTTGATTTTCGTTTTCTTCTTGAGATTTCTTTATAAAAGGTTTTTGATTTTTGAGTTTCGATTGCGGTACCGTTAGATCTAAACGCCAATAATCTGGCCATCACGCCACGGCTTAGTCCGTTTTGAGTTGGTAATTTAATGGGCTATTTATATTATCGAGTTTGAGGGAATTTTTCCCGATACATTTCCGCACCCCTACAACCAAACTAAATTGCTAAGCTTTCAATCTTATTGATCATCTTCAGAGCGTTTTGAAATATTTTTACATCCTTTACTGATGTAATGAGTGGATTGGGGATCTGACAGAGTGAAAGGAAATTATTTTTAAGGGGTAATTTCAACCATTGGTTAAAGGTAACGTTAAAGGAAATGGGCCACTCCTGTGAGTAGAATTTTAAAATAGTTTTAATGTGCAATTCCAGCTTGTCGCTTGACTGTTGATGGCCGGCTTATCTTCATTTATTAATATGGCTTCTAAGATGATCATCCTCGCTTTATTAACCTCTCGTTAGGTTAATATTATATGGGCACTCGTCATATGATTCTTAAGCCCTCTGCTTTGTAGATGCATGTTTAAACTTCTCGAAAGTATATATATATATATATATATATATATATATATATATATATATATATATATATATATATTATATGCATATATATATATATATATATATATATATATATATATATATATATATAATTTGAAAGAGTTAAATTGATTGATTTGGTCAGACTGCTTCTTCTCACACAGAATATTCATTACCCTACTTCGGTCATTAACCCAGGTTTGGGAAACTTGGCTTTAGAGAGTAAGAAACATTGAAAAATTGTCCCTCGTAGATAAAGATATTTTCTGGGTGATTATGCTGATATATTTAATTCCAATTATTTTTAAAATTTTAATCAGTCAAACCAGTAAAAATTACAGTCTGCCTTCACACTTTTTGCAAACACGCCGGCTCGTATCTGTACAAATTCCCCACAATTAATTTTTGCAGCGCATGCAGTTATCCACAATGCGTCTTTTATTACCAAAAGGCATAATTTTAAATTGAAATATGGGAACCTCCTCATCATGGTCTTCATCTTTTACCTATGTATCGTATTTATCATGCTTCCTTTCGTGATTTTCTTTGAAATGATCCACGCTTTTATGGCAGCTAGATCCAAAGTATTTGGGACAAATGAACTGGCCATTTCCTAGCATTTGTTCTTACGGTATACTTTCTGACTATTTGTTCAACGATTTTCGCTCTCCATTTCATTTCCCTATAACAATTGACTGTTTCTGATGGTTTCTTTTAATTATCATCTATGAGAACATTTTGCAGGATAGTGCAAAGAAGAATAAGCTCTATTTAGCCTTTTCTTATTAACCAGTGAGTATCATATTATTAGTGGTAAATTTTAGTGGAGTAAAGCTCTTTTTTTTGTTTCTTAATACAATACGTATTTTTCTTTTATTTTGGTTCATTGATCCTAATAGGCATGTTACTTGATTTTCAGTTGTTTGCCAGATTCATTAATGGTAAATAGTTATCTGTTTTTACTTCTTTTCCTTTATTTAGATAAGCTTTCTTCAGTTGCACAAACACATGATAAAAAATCCGTTTCTCTTCGGAACGGGACTCATCTTATCCTCATAATACAAAACCATTGATCAGATATATGCTATTTTTGTCAACACCTAATACGTAATGGCGAGGAGCAGACTTAAATCCAACATCAAGAATCTCAATTAAGTTTGAATAGCGCAATGTTTCGAACCTACGGTTATCTTCTTGCTCTAGAATACAGAATGAGTCTGCTTCGACCTATGTTCATAGTTTGGATTCGTCACATAAGAAAGTGATTGAAATTAAGAGAATAACCGCGTTACTAAAAAGGTTGTTAGCAAAACGATTGTATAGCGATAAAATTGATTCAAATGGTAATTTGAATACCGAATAAATAAATGAAGCTCCACATTTTAAGTTGTAACTTTCTTATATTTGTATTGTCCGAAAGTAAATGTATGATTCCTTTTAGGATAAGAAATATAGCATTAATTTTCGTGTAACTATATATTCGGGCATTCCGCCATTTTCAAGCATATAGGTTGTGCAAAGCTTTCCGTATTTAACTTTTCCCATTAACAAAATGGAAGTTATTATTGGAATATTGAATTTTAAAGTGGTGCTTAAAAGAATAAAAGATTGATTATTTGAAAGTAACTTTAATGTATATGGTTGGCCCGAAAGTCCTGACTCTCTTAGGAAGCGGAAAGAAAACAATAAACTTTCATGGAGCAACATCATAATTTATTCTTGAAATTAAAGTCCATCTTTCTATACGATCTTTTTATAACGATCAGCCAGCATTCAAATCTGTCCCTGATACGAGTTAGCTTGCGTTGAATAAAAAAAACTGTAAACAAGCTTCTTTACTTCATCAAAAGTATTGAAAGGTTGGTCGCAGAGGAAGTGACTGAATGGTGGATATGCAACACTCTTAACAACGTCGATCTGTTTGAACTTCTCAATAGTCAACCTAGCAGTGTGTGGCCTTGCATTGCCTTGCTGAAACAAACCCTGACTTTCAATGAACAAAGAAGGATTCTCCTTCTTTAGTCTGTCGTGCACGCCGTCTAGCTGCTGGCAAATACAGCTTAACGTCGATGGTGCAACCATTTAGAACAACCTCGAAATGCAGTTCTCCTTGGAAATTCCAACAGGCGGTGCTCATGACCTTCTTGCCAACTTAATTGCTTTGTGGGCAGGATGCCGGTTCTTCACCTCGCTGAACCCATTTACTTACCCTAAAGATATTAATCAAGTAAACCCACTTCTCATCTGATGTGACAATTTGCCTCCAGAATCGGTCGTCCATTGGATTGTTTAGATGTTGGCAGAAAATCTGTACTCTAAGAGCAGATTATGCTTCGTTGATGACATATGGATCCAATCAGGGTTATTTTTAAATAAAATTTATCTGATGCAATCGGTGAGCATGGTCTGATGGGCTAACACTGCAACAACTTTTGCAATAGCCCAGCTGCTTGAAGAAGGTTCATGTTTCAATGCTGCCACTAAATCCTCGTTGTCAAAGGTTCATGGTAGGCCGGAACGTGGTTGATATTCAGGTGTAAGATCCCAGGAGTTAAAACTTTCGCACCCCCTTAAGACTTTCGCTTTACAGACTGTGGTTTCTCTCTTAGGATCGCAAATTTCCTTTATTAAAAGCAACTCTTATAGAAAGATTTCGCTTGTGACATTATCGAATCCGAACCTGAATTTCACATTCTCCCAAACTGATTTCTATTAGTAGGGGTTTGCTCAAAGAAATATTAGCTGCGCAGAAGCAACAAACAAGAGCATTGTACGGAGCCTGCTAGTCGCATGAGTAATGATAGACTAAATTAGAGTAGTCGAATGATTAACGCTAACCTAACCTAATGTTGTGTTTCTGCATAAATATTTTTCTTTCTTTGCGCTTCTTAAATGAGTCAGAACTTTCTGGCCAACCATATAGTTTTCATTGAAAAAGATTTGCTTTGAATTAAGTTAAACTTTAAAATCTATGTTGCCATAGAAAGTGTCTTAAGCTCTATTTCATTTATATAATTTTCTTTGTAGTTATGACCTGTGTCATAGCGATGGTGGTCGCCATTGAAACAATAATCTGGTATTGGGGCCTAGACTATTGTTCGACCCTTGCCATTTCCCTTTGCCCTTCGTGGTGGATCCAACTGCCCCTAATGATGAAACCTCTTAAATGTGTTACCTTTATTAATAATTAGCGAGGCCCAAGTAAAACTGCTGTCGTTCGCCTTAACTTTATAGTGTAAGATTTGCGGATAAATCGGCTCATTATAGAGTAGAAACAAAGTAAGATGGCGCATGAATAACCTGTTAGAATTGCCTTGATATCAGTATTAACTTCTTTGAGGATATAGGTAAAGTACCAGCTGCATTTTCTGTTTAACTCCTTTAGATCTGTAGTACCAATTTGCATATACATTATTATTATAGGTTTAAGTTCAGTTCTCTTTACTATCTTCTAACTAGGATGCATCAAGAGAATCTTGTTCATTTCTTCACCGGGATCAAAATAAAGCTTATATTTAACTTTTGTGCAATTCTAATGAACACATAGTTTACTTATTAAATTAATGGAACTTCAAAATAGTTCTAATGCCTTTATTTCACTTAAATGTTTTCATTTAAAAAAACACATGTAGACAAATAAAAAAATCTAATGGTGAACAAATTGGGATTATAAGATTTGTAAATACTTTTCAACCTTTTTGTAGCTAAACTGGTAATGCTCTTTTAATAATGTATATTTTAATGCAAGCAAAAATTAGGACTACAGATTTTCACATATTGCGAATTGTTGAAGAGCCGATAGTTGAAATCTGGTAAGAAAACTTGTGATATATATTAGGATTTGAGGTGAAATGTCATATGTAATGGTGGCATACCAACAGCAAAAATGCCGAATATCAGTGCTTTGGAACGTAAATTAGTACAGAACATATATATCAGAAAATCATAAAGCCAGAGCAGTAAGAGTGGTTTCAGATCAACAACGAAACTTGCTAGCTGAAGATCTAACAAAAGATTTCATCAAGAGCTTAATGAGGCTAAACACCATAGAAAGAATACGAATACCGTAGCTCTCCTTTCTGCCATCAATAATAAAATACAAAATATGGTCTATTAATATAATCAGAAGTAGATAATAGAACCTTTGGTAAATGTAATTTTGTCTGAAGAATCGTTTTTGACACTATTTTAGTTGGGTTAATATCCATGAGAGAGATAGGATCCAAAATTTGTTCACTAATACATATTTAAGTTGCTTTCCAAGATGATAAGTCATCAAACAACACTGATAGAATCATTAAATAACGACACAGAGTGAATCGGAGTAAAGTAGAGGACAAAAAATTAGCCTTTTCTGCCCGAACTTAAATTTTTCGAAAATTTATTGTTTCTCTTTCAGTACGAGGCTTAGAATCGCTTTGCCTCGCCAGTGTCGCTGACGGAACTAGATCATGCTTTGCTTCAAGAAGGCTCCAACTTAGCGTAACTACTTAGGAAAAGATGTGAGAGTCATTTGGTTGATACATGAAGCGATTAGAAAAACTATATTCTATATTAAATAATAAAACGTGCCTTTACCAATAACCATTGTATTGTTACTTTGGAGAAGTTTCCATCATTACGCGATCTCGGCTTAATTCTCAGAAACATAAAATAGAAGTATTTTCTTCTATTTAGTCCAGATCGATAAAATGAACACCTACCATTTAGGGTCTAGCACAGAAATTGGCAAACCTTTTAGTATTGCGTGCCAATTCCATTAAAAAAAAAGAATTTCTGGGCTTGAGTGCAAAGCAACTATAATGCCTAATGTACATAATCTAACATGGTCAACAGACCTAAGCCTATATGAGCAAAAGATACGGTAAATATTAGATTAAAAGTAATATATAATATTTTATCATTAGAAAGTTTTAATTAAATATATATTAGTTTCAATGGTATAATGTCCTTACTTAAAGAAGAAAATAAATCTTTTCCCGTGCCAAGGATAGATGCCTCACATCCTAAATAAAGCCAGAATTTATTCTGGTTCTCAAAGAAAATTTGCTAATAGATTTTAATACGAGCCTCTAGCAAATTCTGTATTAAACTATTCATAATATTGCAAAAATTATTCAACCAAGCGAGTTTCTCATCATGGCGGCCTGTCAGATATGCAGAACCTAATTATTTATATATTTTTATTTCTCACTTGTAGTTAATTTGCCCAAACTCTCAAACATTAAATCTCTTGGTCCTATTTCAGCGACCAAAATTTTGTAACTGAAAAAGCCTTAATAGATACACATAACATTATCATCATTATGGGTTGCTAATAAAAAGAAAACACATAGATATGAAATTGTGAATCATAATATGCTGAGGAATAAATGTGTAATGAAATGAACTGTAATGTTCTTTCCATAATTTCACCCTGATTTTACACAGAAGTGATAAAAACGACAGAGAATTTGGCTTGAGAAAGGGAGGGCATCCCTTGATCTGTAGATTTTACATCCCTCATAATTCGACTGTTTGGATTAGGCAATGAGACGAAGACATAAAAGATCATGGCTCATAAAATGCCTAGTTAGGGAAACAAAAGATCAATCAGAAGGGAAAACTTTGAAACTCCAAAAACATTACCTCAGTTCAAACATATTTGAGTACAATTTCACTGTTGTATATCGAAGTATAGATCGCTTGTTGTGAATTAGTTAATTTGAAATAAAAACTACTCGAAAATAAACAAAATAATAACCGATCGCAAAATAAATTTCAATAATATGGAAATTCACGAAGAATATACAGAAAATAACCTGAAGAAGAGAAAAAGTCCCTCCAATGAACTGCCTCGTTTTGTGATTGGATGAAAAATAGTTATTTAATTGATAGTTTTCCATGGTTCAAATCACATACATACCATGGCTAAAATATGGCTTCTACCACTACATTGTGCAACCCAGCGCCAAACCCAAAGGCAGATTTGAAATATCCAGGGTAAATAACCATGTTTCATGGTCATATGGGTCAGTCATTTCATCGCTCTAAATGAGTACAATGGAATTTTACTCCTTTTAAATACACAGGCCTGGTCATGGCCCTTCGCCCCTGGTAAAAATGTAATTAAGGATGATACATAAATTATTACAAAATTTCCGCATAGGGGCCAAATAATCGGTAGACGTAAAACAGCAAATAATTGACATAGGTAAAACGGAATGGATTCTACAAATTTGTTAGGATTCGTTTTAATACACCTAAATACAATACACTAACATCTTTTATCAACTGTAGTTTCAGAGAAAATTGTGCTTTAAATTTCCCTCTCCTCAGTGGCTTACACAAATATCTAAAAAGTACGATAATCAGCCATGTTTTTTAATACTTCACTAATTCATTTTCTCCATATAAATCTGTCTCAACTAACCTTTAGAATGTTTAAACAGCCTGGTGATACTTATGAAGTTTATTTAAAAATCAAGATAAAACGGAAACATGTGAAAATCATTCTCAATGAAAGCAATGTTGAAATAAACAAAAACCAGTAAACTATATTGAAAAACAAATGGAATGATGCTACGGCGAATATGAAACTTAAGATATGATCATATGAAAAAGCGTTCTCGAAGGACGACTGTGGTTAGGTCATAGTAACTAAAATAAATTTATTTAGAGCCATGCAATTAAATATCCCGTGTAGCGTTAAAAGGGGTGGATACAAATTAACTACTTACATGTAGTCCCAAAATACAGAATAGTATAACAGAATCTGAATTTGCTCGAAAATTGTTATTTAATTTCTAAAGAAATTTGTCTATGATGTTCTACCATTTACGTGTACTACCTAGAAAAGAGCCTAAAAAAATAATGTATATTAGAAAATGACTCTAAAACTAGAGAAAGATTTGTGAACATGCTTGCATAGCCCCCCCCCCCATTTTTTTTTATTTCATACACAATCTGACAAAATATGTAGCAAATAAAGGAGAGTATTTAAGCTATTCAGGGAATTATCGATGATTCTCACAAAAATAACCACCACATTTATTCTAAATCTTTTATAATATTAACTTTACCTTATTAACTTCTCAGGAATTAAAAATTCTCTAAACATCTAAACACCTAAATTCAGAACTAAATAATTATTGTTTCCCTTAAATTTGTACTAACCAAGTAAACTAATGCACATTCGGAGAACTAACAAAGCTTCCGCCAACACAGTTTTCCACTTGGGGATTTGCCTCCATAATTTTCAGTTCTCATATTTGCTTCAAAGGTTCTTATCAGTTTCTTTTTGAAGTTTCCTCACCTTTAGCATTATTTTAATTGCCTTGATTTATATCTTGTAACTATTGCATTTATATGTTTTAAACTTTGTTCACAAACTTATTTAGCAATTTTAATAGCTTTTTTTCTTTGTTTTTTAATAGATTTTTACTTTTAACTTTTTGAGTCAGTCTAATACATATCAACTCTCCATGAATACCTTTTTAGCCCCTGCCGCCATCTTTATATTTGACATGTTTAGCATATTGATATTCATATACTTCAATACCTTTTTACCTATTCATCTGATTATTTTTAGTGGCATGCACTTATATTATATATATGTAAATATTAAACGATATATTTGAAAATAGAAAGGGAAAATAGTGAATCTGGATAAAATGAATAATGAACAAATTAAAAAATTAAAAATACGACCAAATATTATGGATCAACAATCATACGTGTTTGATCAAACCTAAATGAAAACTTATTTAAAATATAAGGCTAACCTGCTGAGTGCGCACGGTATTCAGGCCAGTATTTCTTCATAAAGTATTTTGTTTATCTCACTAAATGAACACGCCTCTATCCTCAATAACAGCCTCCAAGTAATCTTAGATTGGCATAGGCCTTCGTCACTATCTTCTCTTTTTGTCGTCTCAAGGCCATGATAATCTTAGTGCTCAGTTCTCCTTGGTTTTGCAGCTCGATTTGTTTTTGATCATTACACCGTGACTCCCCAGCAAAGCTTGGATCTTCTCTCTAGTTTGGGAGGCTGCATAATCTAACTGCTTCACTGACTTGAGAGTCAGTGACAAGCCTGCTGCCTTCGTGGAATAGGGCAGGGGGATGACGTCAACTTCACTACTGACCAAACCGCTTGAAGTTTCTTCTGCATGTCTTTGAGCTCATCATTTGTTGGGAGAGCGAGCGCCACCTCCATTCTGAGCAACGCTAAGAGCTTGTTAGGAAAATTTAGGATTTCTCGGATTTCGCTGATTCAGCTATTATGAAACCTTTCCTAGCTAGTCTGCACAATATGGTTACACTAATGTTAGGTTTCCATTACGAGTTGTTACGTCATTCAACTTTTATTTTCGATTATTCCTTTATTGGATGAATTACACTAATAGCTTTTTAACGACTGTAGCCCATATAACATATTTTAGAGGTAACGAAAGATAATTATGCCCATTAAGCTTAATTTGCTCTATATTTTACAGATACCCATAACTATAATACAGGATTGATGGACATAAGAATTACTCCAAAAACCGCATCATAAATGAAATCTCTGATTTTTCAAATAGCACCTCTTAGAGTGTCTATGCTGCTAGTTTGATGATAGACAATAGGACTTCTATTGACGAAAATAATGGAAAAAAACTTTTTAATGCCTATGTCACAAAAAACTAGCAACGCTTGGATTACCCTAGCTGAGTGAGATGGATGGTTGTCATGCATGAAAACTAGTCCTTAACATTAAAAACGTTATCTCATATGCCAGTGATCCAAGACCTCTTTGAGGATTTGGAGATTTGGCGGCTGAGGTCCCTCTCACCTCATCAGGCACCCTTACTAGGCTACAACCCTGTGTCCAATTATACCTTCCCACAACATGACTCGTCCTCTTTGCTATTGCTATCGCAGGGTGGGAACTTTCTTCTCCGAAATAGACCCAACGATTTAACTTACCGTCAGATCCGTCAAGATATTTTCCTTCCTCTTGAGTAAAGAAGACGCAACCTCACGTCGAATTTCATGTACTTTCGGGCCCATTGATGCCTTAAATTCCTAGGAAGGGGCTGTTTTAGGTTAGGGGAGCTCACGTTGAAGCTATGCTTATATGGTTAGGTTTTTAGTGGTCTTTAGTTGCAATGAAAATGGATTTGCCTCTTTGTCCAGGTATTGTACGTATTTCTTTGCCAATATTCCTCTTTTCCAATGCTGTCACAGTTTCAGGGCTCCTGCAATACAATTGCTTTTTCTTTAGCAGCGGTGTGCTTGAGAAATAATCTTACCCTGTCCACATTGTGAACTAATCTCCCCGCAATTGTATCAACAAAGTGGCTTTCAGCACTTTTCTTGATGATAAAAGAGTTTTCTTCATCATTGAGGCTTCAGCAATATCTCATTGTTCTTAAAGCGGAAAGATGCAATTAACGTAGTTCATACAAAAATAAGATGGATCGAAAATAAAATTTGAAGCACGTAATAGAACAAAATGAAAATAATTTCGCCATATTGTGAAGACCAGCTGGGAAAGTTTTATCAAAGTTGATTGGTAGAGAAACGAGAAATCCTAAGTTTTACCAGCTTACTATAAGGATGGTTCAGAGTGTATTTTTTCAGGAATTTGAACTTATGACCTTGGCAGAAATTCTTATCCTCGAGCATCAAGCACAGCATGTCCTAATACAACTAGTGTTTCAATGCTGAACAGCTTATTTGTATATTGGTGTTGCTTTCCACACCTTTCTTCATTGTGATGGCAAGAACATAATTTCAATGAAAATTGTTGATGAAGTATTCGATTTCAACGGCAAATTCTATCGATCTCTTGGTGTCAACTCGTCGACCGTTGGTGTTTCTCTTTTTAGTCAACTCGTATTCGAATTATAATTCTTATACCTTCTTTATGACTTTTTCCATCATCCTTCTGTCTAAATTTACCACGAGAAATTCTAACAAATAGTATCCGCACACTCTATAACCACGTAGTGTGCAGATGATGCCTATGTGTATACTACCTTGTTTGATTATATACGTAAAGACCATGTACGCACCTAGGCCGTCGGACGATATCGTATGAGTTTAAATTGCCCTGAATGAGTATTGAAAATATATTAAGCGGAAGTTATTTGCAAATTATTCTTCTCGATCGGGCATGATTTTATTCTATTCTTCTTCGAATCCTTATAAAGGTTTTTCTATATTCCTCTGCTTCCAAGACATTCCTTCTCAGCGAGTATCTTGCAAGCTTGTTTTTTCTAATTTAAATTAGTGTCTTCGTAGGCCAGTGCATTGCGCCATTATATTCAGGTTCCGAAAATATGTTCATCATTTTTATTGTTTTGAACGTAACAGTTTTCATGCATGTAACAGGGTCTGCTGACCAAAGTTGCGTCCTCTCACTTATTCTTATTTATAACCTTACGAACTTCTAAACTTTTAGTAGCTTCGGAATGCCCATGAAAGTAGCTTGACGATTATATCATTCGAAGGAGAATGTAAAACAACATAAGGGTTTACAATTTCGTTAGAATCGGCTGAAAATTTATGATGTTATTGGCAAATAATTCCACAGCTAATCTTGAGAGAAATTTGGCAATTCCTCGTATCTGTATCCTTATGTGGGTATATTCGTTACAGAACACAACGATTTCACCAACATTAATGCAAAGTTTCTGCTTTGTATTGATACATAGATTATTATATTGCGATTTGACATTATTTAGAGGTATTTGTTTTACATTATTTAATTGGTACACGATTGCATATTATTTTAAAGTGAGATTTGTGTGCCAATTTTCAAGAGTTTATATGGCCCACAGGATGCTCATTTGTGAGGATTCTTTTCATTTTTACTACACCCTGTAACTGAGCGTTACATACCTTTTTCAAGCGAGTGAGACAGTTTGGCGAAAGATATTGAGTTTTCTAATCTCTGCAACTTAAGGTAAAATACCGGATGCAGTCTCAAATTGATCCTTCATCGACATCCCTTGATCGTGTGATATGCCTTGGTTCGTTTTCTGTGGCTATCCGTTTTGCTCGTCGACTCTTAGGAGCTGGCCTCAGTATGTAGCTTTATAATACCTGAAATCACATATTTCATTAGTAGAAATTTAAAAAAAAAATTCTCAGTGTGGTACTATTAATATTTTAAAATCTTTGATTGAAAACTGCAAGTTATGTTTTATCTTTCTCTAGTTTTGGAGGCATCCATTCCTCTACTATGCATTACTTTTCTCATAACATTCTTTCTAAAAAGAATAATGGGTTAAAACTTGGACACCATCAACAGAAAATTAACATAAATATTCTATGCGATTTTCATCGAACTTAACTAGTATTTTCAAGAAAATGAAGATTACTTAGTTAGTTCTCAAATTTGTGACGGTACTGTAGTAATATAGGCGACCTTTTATCGTATACGAAACGTATAACTGTTATTGGAGATCTTAATATGGTCTTTATAAAGAAAACCTGAAGAAATAGAACACGCCAAAGAATCTTAGGTGAAAAAATGGCGAAAGAGTCTCAAATATCCGCTAATTGCATGAAAGAAACAGAAAAAAGTAACTTACTCAAAATCAGAGCCAACAAAAAATTACTATGGGTTTGCAACGAAATATATCTTAGGGTTGTGAGTGAGTGTCTTACTTTTTATCAAGAGTTCTGTTGGAACACACGAAAATAATTTAACTATTATTTTATTGATAACTCAGAAAATAGATTAACTTCTAGAATGTTTAGAACAAAAAATCCTCTCAACTTCATTCTCCGGGAGAGAGTGATATAGAGTGATGCTCAAAAACAATAATAGCCAGAATATTAGGAAGAAGATTGTAGATAATATAATAAATAAATATCTTTAAAATCTTATATAAAAGGTCGTTAAGTTAAAGTAAACTTACATTTAAAAAAATTCACAACAGTTTGCAATTGTAATCCAAATTATAATATTTATTCTCCATCCCTTTACGTCTCTTAGGTGGTGAGTCCCACTTCAAACTTTTTCCCTCCGAGGAGAATCGGTATTTTACATTTATCTGTATTGCATCAATTAAATAACCGGTCACATATTAATCCGCATCTAGAGTGCTTCCATAGATTGACTGTAGCCTTGAAAGATAATATATATATATATATATATATATATATATATATATATATATATATATATATATATATATATATATATATATATATGTATATATATATATATATATAGATAGTTAGATAGATAGATACAAATACATATATATTCCTAAATTTAAGAGTCGGGCAGTATTGTGAAGTAAAGTAGTATCGAATTTGTTTATAATGCTCAATTAAAAAACATGACCAATAAATAAGTTAGAAAAAATAATAAAATTTAAACAATGCAATACTTTCATGTACATACAACTGGTGATTAAATAAAGCTCAATATATTCACCTTTATTTTCAAAGTTTAGATTAAATCTACGTCCATCGACGATGAAATTTTTTTAATGTTACTAGGGTGAATCTAATAGGAGTCGTAACCATGGAATGTCCTTGCTCATCCTACGAATTATATTGCTTAACATTGGACTATATTCTAATTTTGATCATATTCCACAAGATTTATACTGAGTTCAAATCTGAAGAAAAGATTCGTTAATACAAGAGGCGTCCATCTTCCGCACTATTTTATTTAAATGCTTAAAAATGAATCTAATTCATTTAGTACCCCTTACTTAAACTGAATTAGTTAAAAAAAATGTTTTCTGTATCTCCCTAAATTTTTATTGTTTCAAAGAAAGTTTTCCTTTAACAAGTCGCTATATCCACTATCAGGATTTCCAACTCTAGAAGTAAACTAATGCTCAAAGATCTCAGCACAAAACGTGAAATCTCCAAACGCACCTGTGAATAAAATGCATTAAATTTCAACTTCTTATATTCACCACTCTACTGCAAATTTGTCAATTTTTCTAATCAATTTCGTGGAGATGTGGTTTTACTTCTAGTTTACTAGTTTTTCATGAACTTTGAAGTAGACATTCCGACTTTTACCCACGTTATCAATACCAATCGCTTGTGGCTTTATGCATTCTTACCGATTTTCTCTTTTTGAGAGCCATAACTCTAAGCCTACCCGGTGACTCCTTCGGGTTTTCCATTTTTAAAACAAAATTAATTACAAAATAGACAATGGCCACAATAGTACTTTTCGGCTACTTTTATAGATGAAGGCATTTTTGTAATGCATTCACTATTTATGAATTCTTATTTTCTATTAATTTATATAAGACAAACTATTCTATAAGAATAAAAAGATAGAAACAATGGCAGATTAGAAAAACAAAGGTTTTCTATTGATTTACGAATAAGCTCAGAAAAAACTATGGACGATACACAGCTAATACTTTTATTGTTTTGTGCATGAAATTTATGTTTGTTTTGTTAAAACCTTTTCTGAAATAACTAAAGACAATTCGTCTGATTTAGCTACTCTAGGTTTAAAGTCGAGCATTTACTTTACTTTGTCAAACTTCTAAGTTGGTTATATATGCTGCAGTCTAATTTATTATAAGATTTTTTCAAGTCACTCTCAATATAATATCGAAAATGTCATTCGAACTATATAAAAGCAAATGACAAATGTGCTTTATGGATAAATTCAATTATTCTTCTCTACGAACGTTTTATCGTTAACTTTGAAATTAATGTGGTTTTCTGCTAACTAAATTTTGTTGATGTTTGCGTAAAATTTTAAAATCCAAAACTGATTAATCTTCAAATGGGCGGTGGCGAACATTACCCAGATTTTTATTATTTTCATACAGAGATGTTTTCCTGCGCAATAGTACAGTTCAATCGATTCTAATATATGGGCAACAAACGAGACACTTTTAATCCTCCGCAAGGAGAAAATATCTGTGGGATAGTGGAAAAAAACATAGCATATAATTTTCTCTTTACAAAAGACCTCTTCTATATATATATTTTCAATATAAAACCATTGACGAAAAATAATCCAATTATTTTTCTAAATCCATTTATTCAAAACAACATTTCGAGCTTGTGCGCTCATCTTCTGGTTCCTAGGATTATATGACAATTCATTAGCAATTTAACAATAATAAGAAATATAGTTTTAGATTACTTAAATTTGTAGACAACACCACTGCGCAAACAATTAGGGGTTGGATCCTTGACAGGGAAAATAATTTGTATTGATTTAGAATTTAAAAATACGAATCTCCATTCAATTTGAGAGAAATATTGTTTAAAAAGTAATGAAAATCTTTGTCTGCACAATTTATTTATAGTTCTCATTTTGGAAACTTAAAATAATGGATCTGCTTAGGAACTGAAGGTGTATTTATTTTGTTTAGAGATATTCGAATCATTTTATCAATGTATAATGACGGATAGCTATTATTAGTAAAGTACGTTTTTAATTTTATGAATTCATGATGCTTAGAATCGAAAGTGGAGGAAGGATGGTAACCACGGTATAACAACGTCTTTATGGCTGAAACTTTATATTTAAAATCACGCGAACTGAAAATGTTTATTCCTAACCCAGTGAACGTAGAATTTCAGAAAACTGTTGTGACAATGGAACCTCACGTCTTACGAATAGTAAGGTCTAAGAATGTTAAGGTTAAGTTTGTTTGCGTTTCCATTGTATAAATGATATTTGGATGAATGTATTTAGTTATTGGAAGACTATTCCTCCAGTAAGAGACCACATAATAAATTGTAAAACGTCAATAACAATAAATAATTTTAAAATCATAGCAGCAACAAATGTCTGACTACACTTAGGATCGCAGAATCAATATAAATTAAATATTTAAAACCTACTTTTAATCTAGATAATTCGTCACTTCCTAACCAAACCATACTCAATAATATTGTACAAATTTCGTTAGTTGAAATATTTCACCGCTTAGTTTTAAGGTGTGTTATTCACTATAGTTACAAAAACCTTTTGTATATCACAACTTTGCAGTATTTTATATATATATATATATATATATATATACTGGTATTCCCATTTCTAAACCTGAAGCCTCTTCCATTAGGCAACACTCTGAGTATCCCAATCATCCTCTTAATTCTGATTTATTTACCATATTATCTTCAGCCTTAACCTTTCTCGATTTGAAAATCTTAGATTTAATGTACATCAATAACATAAATACAAACATAAATAATTACTCCTCCTCAATTAAACTATTCACTATATAACTAACCAACACTTCAATACCTACATTAACTATCCAACCGAACAACGGAACAAATCTCGTTAGTAGTTTTTATATCTTTAGTTAGTTGAAAAGGAAAGCTAGAAAAATAAAAGATAAATACAGAGAAATTAGTAAGTCTGGAAAAAACAGACAAAATGCAAGGAGCTAAGGAGACTGAAAAAAGAAAGGATCTTCTTGATTAAAGACCAACAGGAAGAAAAATGGAATCAATTTATTAAGAAGATAAAATACACCAAAGAAGATCCAAAGGAAGCTTATAAAATGCTAAAAAATAATACAAGGTCGGTCACCAAGAAAGCCGATAAATATAACAGACGAAGAAAACGAGTTCTTAAGAAGCGAAACGGCAATAGAAGAAAGAGTCAGAGAATATTGGAGCATGATATACCCTATAAAAGAAAAGGACAATCAAGGATATGATGAGAAAATAAAAACAACGGTAAACGAAATTAGAAGAATAAACAGAGAAAGATTAAAACCGGAGAATAGAGCCAACAAACGCACAGACGAGCAAGCAGGATTAGGAAAGACGATCAAGTTGGATGAAGTAAAAAGCGCTATCAGATCCGTCACTCAAAAAAAACCCAGGGAAGACGGGAAACGTAATAAAAAATTACTGATATCTTCAATGCATATCTGAACATAGGAGGTTCCCAAAATTTTTAATGTGACGTAGATGGTTTTTCTGCCAAAACAGTAAATCCTTCGAACCTGGTCTCAAGTTACAAACTAATATCCTACTTAACTTTCTGGGAAAGATCTTTGAATAAATAATAAACAAAAGGCTAACTTAACACCTAGAAGAGGTAGGAAAACTAAACAAATTAACACTACGGGTTCAGAAAAGAGCGAGACGCAACAATGACTATCGCAATACTTACCTAAAAAATCGCCCAAGCGAAATCTGAGCAGGGGTATGTGGACTTGGTACTCCTTGATTTCGAGGAAAGATTGAAACATCAACTCCTCAACTTGATTTCGCATCCGGATAGAGAGAATCCTGGCTGATTATATAACTTACAGAAAGTCCTACATCAGCCTAGAAGACCTCAAAATGCCCGTATTCCAACTATAGCCACTGGTCCCACAGGGGGGATGTCTGAGTCCCACTCTATAGTCAATATATACAGCCAACCTTTCACCACCAATAGTACCAGCTTGTATGAACAGAAAATATGTGGATCATATCAGCTAGGTGATCTCCAAATGAGCCACAAATCCCAGATGGCAAGCTAGGAGATAAAAAACATTAACGAATTAAAAAAAAGTGGAAAATAAACCAATCCAAATAATTTCAAAAGCATTCCAATAAGCTGCTTTAAAAAAGATCAGATAAATCCGAACGGCATAGTCTATGAATACACTAAAGAAGGAAAAGTGCTGGGCCTACACGTGGAAGAAAAGGGCTACCACGCACACGTAAAAGAAACAAAAACTAGAGCCAAGATGGGGGTCAGATTACTATAGCATTTAAAATAAATAGATCAAAAAAGGAAAAAGACAATCTACAAAGCATTTATCGAATCGATATTGACATACCCACCAACCAACGTATACATTAACGAAAACGAATGAAAAGACTGCAAAGAGTGCAAAACAAGGCAGTATATATTATAACTAATACCAAGGGAAGAGAAAGAAAACAAATTAGAGAAATATTAGACTAGGCTAAACTACCCTCAGTTAACAAAGATCTCGAAAAACGCGCAATAAATATATGGAATAAGATCGAGGAAAAAATAAACGAGACAAGCAGAGAACTTAATATTGAGAACAAAAACTATGAAGGAAAAGCATTCCCCAGCAGTTGGCTTTACTTGCTCCAACAGGAAAGACCAATCTATTCATGTGCAAACAAACAGAAACTGTATAAATAACAATAAAGGAAAATAACAAATAAACCAGGTAATAAAGAAATGATAAAGGCATGAATGCCGTAGGGAATCAAACGACAAAAGATAAAAAAGGAAAAAAAGACAAGGAAGTAGAAGCATCGATACGTATACAGGTACCACAAATGAAACAAAGAATAAAGGAAAAAGAATTAGAAGTAACTGAAGATATATACCTCCAAAATAAATAGAAGTATAAGCAGAATAGACAGAACTAAGCAAAAAGCTCAGCCAGTAACCTGGCCATTTCACTCATACTCACATTCACGCTTTTCACACCCCTATAAAAAACTTTCAATTTATATCTCTCTATGAACTATCATCTCCCTTACTTCTCTCACCTCTAATCTTTCAGTTGAATCTAAAATAAACACTTTTAGAGTGGTATTACAATATCTTCATATTTAACTGTTTTATTTAAAAACTTTATTAACATTAAAATGCTTCTGATACTTTTTGGACCACTCGACTACTGCGCTTTGGATTTTGAGGCTGTCTAAAGGGGTTGAAGCTTTCCTCCATGCTTCGTTTTATTCTAACTTTGAAAATCCTTTCCAGATCATTGTCTCTGTTATTGGTATAAACTAAAATCAACAGCTGACCCCAAAAAGAAACAGGCAGGCACACCACTACTAACGACTAACTAATGTAAAGGCAATCCGTTGATCAATCTTCGCTAACTTATTCCGTTTAGCCATGTTTTATCCTTTTTAATAACAGACCGCCAATATCGTGCACAGTAAGATTTTCACGGAATATTTATAGTCCCAATTATCGAATGCTTTATGAAAATCAAGATAGATCACATAAACATTCTTATTTGACTCTTAGTCATTGATATTTTTATGATAGAACTCTCAAAAGTCGGCAAGAGAGGATTGGTTTCTCATATAACCATCTTGCGTTTCCCGGATAAACTTGTGGTTTATAAGATGTTCGAATACTTTTTCCTTCTCTAACGACTCAAACCAATTTGCCAAGTAAGGATATTATTGATAATGGTCTAAAGTATGCAGATGATTGCTGATCGTCTTTCTTAAAGAAGAGCAAAAAATTGCTTGTTTGAGATCCTAGAACAAATGCTTTTAGAGAGAGATTGAATATATTGCTAGTGGCTCGGCCATTATTATCTTTAATTCTTTTATTTGATGAGAAGAATGCATGTCTTGGCCTGAAGATTTGTTTAATTTTAGCTTATCACCAAAGCGAATCACATCCTACTTTCTCGGTAAAATGTTTCTTATAATTGAGCTTTGCTCCGTGCTAGCCAATGGACTCATATCTGGAATAATTTCGCCATATCTTTTAGTAAATACAGATCCAAATTACTTATTAATGATCTTCACGAAATCTCTAGAATAATTAAACACTTCCGAACTTAATTCTTGCACTCACATCTAGGCTCTAAGTACTCACTTGAGAGCAATCTTTGGTCTGATACCTTAGTGTAATTAGGTGCTTGATTTCCATGCTAGAGTTTTTCTTAATCCACTTTAGCTGGGATGCATGTTCACTCTTTTGAATTCTTGGTAGGTTTTAATGATCTTACATTTTTAAGTTATTTAGAAAACTTTTCTTTAATAAGGTTAGGCTACCTTTTGATGTGATGTCTGTAGTAATTAAATTTGAATTTGGGCAACATCAGTCAGTTCAGGTCATTATAAAACTGTGGTAACTCTCTTCATGGAGTTCAGAACCATTAAATCTTCTAACAATTTTTTCATTGCTGGTGAGAAAAATGTCCAGTATATTTCTATCACGATTTGGGTGAAAAACGATCTGTGTGTGAGAGTTTTCCTTCCTGAAGTTTAAGAGCCTTGTATATCTCTGTCACCAATAGCGTCTGCAAAGTTTATATATATTAAATGTAGGTCGCATTTTATGACTGTATTTATGTAACCATTATGTCGTGAAGTTAAGCAATAATATTTTCAGCTGAACTTTCTCTATACAAACTGCTTAACATATAATAGCTATGTTAAAATTGGTATTATACAGGTGGTTATTATAGCACAGACAATGTCGGTATTGCTTGTGTTGTCCACTAGAAACTCGAAAGGATCTAGATTTCTTTGTATTATAGCATAATTCAACCACTTATTTTCCTTTCTCTTTCTTCACCAAACAAATTGTTCCCACTAATCTCGAATTTACTAATTGATTGGGTGATTCTGATGTCAGTTTAGCTCTCGCATACAGCCATTATGTCAAATTTGTCAACATCGAACAAAAAGTTTTAAGTTATTGATCTTGTTTTGATACTCTTAGCATTTGTGTATTACATACACATTTAAATAAGATGGGCTTGAGGAAAAAACAGAAGACTACACAAGGTTAATAAAAGTCCGAAGGCAAATCTGAACAGTAATATAAAATATAATCTGGCCTGGAATGAAATAAGAAATTTAAAGTCGTCTAAAAAGAGCATCAAATCAAACATCAAACCCTACTCACGCGTTAACGATAGTTGACGTAACCCGCAAACGGATGCAAAATCCGTTTCCAAAGAAAAAGTGGAGAATATACCATGTCATTTTAAAACGCAAATATGATTTTCCTAGATAACAATGCAAATCAATGCGTCTTATTAAAAGCTAGCGATTATATAACTACTCGAATTTCTATTAAAACTGTTTGGAAATCTCCAGTACAAATATAAAGAGAAAAAAACGAAAAATAACAATAGAGTATATAGCAACACTGGTTCCGGAAACAGTACTTGGGATAACTACGAAAGCACTCTCCCATGGAAAAAGCGAGAGGCAACAAAGTGTACGTCACACTCCTTCTCTTGCCAAAGACTTGAATTAAATATGGGTTCTTGGCTTATAAAATAAAATCAAAATCTTAAACAGTAAATAAACTATGACAAATCCACGAGCAGGTAATTGGGTAAAAGAAAGTCTATGTTGAAAATAAAAAGATGCACAAATGAAGATCTCAACAACGAGACTGGCCTTCACAGTTTTGGGGATATTCTCAGTCCAATCTTCTATACAGTCTATACTAAAGATATACCACAGCCTTTACATGAGAATACCAATGCCGTGCAATTTAATAGATTTCACCTAAATAATAATCCTTGACACCAACCAACCCCTGGACAGCACACATGTCAGTCAGAGAACTCAGAAAAGATAAAGAATATTAAAAAAAACAAAAAACAAAAACTAACCACAAAAATCAAACTAAGTTGCAGATAACAGAAGTTAGCCCCGCCACACAATGCAACGGAGAAACATATGAAACGCAACGAGAGGCAGAGTAATAGGATATAGGAATCAAACTTACAAAAAATTAATACAACTCTCTTTGATAAAGAAATTTTCCGAAACAAAATTAACCATGACCTTATATAAAACTTGCAGAAACATGTAACATCACAAGGAGTAACAGGTAAGCTGATAAAGAAGCTCAATAAAAAATATAGTAACATCAAACTGATATCAGAAGTTCAGTAGCGTCTCGATAGTATCATCCCTATGATGAGAGCATTTACTCTTCTAGTCTTTCTCTCTAAGAGGCTGCCACAGCTCAATTGTGTGATGATGGATCACTCAATGTTGTTGACTGCATTTAGTTGTTAAGTGGATGCTCACTGACTTGATTTACAGCCTCTTTGGTTGTATGCCCTGACCTTCCAGTGGATTCATATCCGTTGAGTGAACTGGGCATACCATCATCGTGATATTGCTGTGCCGTAACCAATCTATGGTGGGCGAAAATTTGTGACATGGGCAATGTCCTTTTGGAAAATCATATTCCAGGCATTTCTATAGGTATTGGGGTAAGCGCAGCATGTATAATCTTTTAGGAACTCTTGGTAATTCTCTAAATTCATGGTGTCAGTACAAACTCTGTTACGACTAACCTTAAACTTTATTTTCATCCACAAACAATTACAGAGCGCCCAACATGTTTTAGTGATGGTACTTGGCACTCTTGATTCCAATTCTTTTCTTTCTTCCTTTGGACTCTAAGAACACTTGGCGTCGATTAGGAATGGAACTTAGACACGTCGTCAACAAGACACGTCGCCAGTAACGCGTGATTTTGCGGTGACTACGTACAAAAACGTGTGGACGTTACTTCGGCTTAAGGTTAATCAGATGATTATGTCCGGAATTACATTAGTTTAGCCTTTAGCAAGCAATCTGCTACAGGATGTTGCTGTTCTGAAGCCTGCATTAACAAGGGCACCATTTACATATTTATTTTGAAGCTAGACTGCGGTCTTCCTACGATCGGTTAGGCTCATGCAACACAAAAACTTCATCACGTTTTGTACTGACTCCGGGTTGTCCAGAATGTGGTTCGACTTGGTTGTCCCCCAATTGTATTATCCTCATCAACACTTCTGCAACACTGGAATATGAACTGCGGAATCTCTGAGTGATTTTCCGACCGTTGACACCATCCTCTTGCAGCGTACATATCAAACTTTTTTCCTCGACCGTATAGTTACGGGGTTTTGTCATTATCGCATCTCTTTCATAACTTATCGTATTGGAATATCAATAACACCGCATATTTATATGTGGTTTTCATACATTTCAATAACATCTCCACTTTAGATATTATGAAAAAAGTTATGATGAAGCTTGTACCTTTATTATGCTCTCCAGAGGTATTGAGCACAAGCAAGCAACTCCATGCCAACATATCCATCAGCATATCCACGCAGTAATAAAATTTTTTATTATAATTCTTCGGCTTCAGCTGTACTGTAGTGGTAAAGGAAAATAAAATAGGTCTATACAAAACTCCTATAGCGAGGGAAAACTAAAACATAGTGAAGTGAAAGGATTAAACAAACATTCATAAAATATATGAGAACAAAGATTCATTGCATTCTCAGAATTGAAAAAATGATTTAGTAACTGTAAAAGATATTCACTTAATGGCACGAATGATCCATAAATACAAGTCGAAGAGGATAAATAAATTATTGATGAGAATGGTCGGCTTACCGGACAACTATTAAAGAAGTTGGAACTATAAAAAACTAGGACAACAAATATAAATGTAATATAATGTAACAGGTAATAGCAGCATGTGGTTTCAAACTCCACGATAATGAAGAGGTCTAAATAGAAACATTTCTATCTTCTCGTCCCATTCATCTCTTGCTTCTTCTTTTCTCCTATATTGGCCAATGCTATTCCCTCTTACTCTGGCCCACCAAACATTTTGTGACCTGGGAGAATAAGGTAGTAGTTTCTGTGTCTAAAATGAAAGAATGCATGAAAATATATATAGCAATTTATCTTGGCCACTAGATTAAAAGTTGTATGTAGTGATTTTCTTTATACTTGAATTTATGGTTTATAAATTAAATTTTCGATCATATTAGTGTTTATTTATAATTTATTTCGTATATGATCTCATTTTTTAAAACTTTAAATGGTATGATACCCTTGGTAGCTTCCTTATAAATGCTCTACCATCCCAAATCCAGTACTATAGTAAACTCCGATTTAGAGTTTGTATAATCGCTTGTCGTTGCATAAATGAAACAACACACCTGAAACCACTTTAAGACCTTGAAATTCTTTCTTTTTCCCAGTTCAAAATAGCTACACTATAGATCAAAACAATAATACTCTCAGTCTGTCTAAATGCCTGCTTCGTCGTTCATAAGATCTAAGTCTAAAATTCTACCTTCTTCCAATATATTTAGATTTCTATGGGGATCTTTATACCACCGCTTCTAAGAAACGTTCCCATGAGAAGTATTCGCTAATATCAGTAATAGTCTATTTTTTATCCTGTCGTTTATTAAATTTGAAAATAATGTGAATACAATCCATGACAAACATATTTAAACCATGCAGATGCGCTTGTTTGGTGTATTTTTTTCTTATGTTATTCACATATCCGGGTGTTTAGCTAAATTACAGGCTATCATTCCTATTTACAGGACTGATGGTTTTGTATACTTATTGCACCATTTTTTCTGCATTAAGTGGACGGTTCTATGGGCCCAGCTGCATAAAATTTGACAAGTATGCAACCTTTAGCAAATACACTACAACGCACGCACAATGGCAGACTTACGACAACCTTTTAAGGAGGGTTTGATCCACTTGGGGCAAGAAGGGAAGCATATCATACCCGCAGCCCGTCATTTCTCTTGAGCTAAATTGAATTTGTAATTGTTTGACTCAATATTTTCGATCTTGAGGTTATATTTTTCCTCTCAGTTTTGGAAATGACGTAAAAGATTATATATATCATTCTATTTTTGTTAATATATCTGTTATATATTGCTTTGGTGATAACAGACAACCTTTCTAAGAGATTCTTTTGACAAAAATTAAAAAATGAGACATTTCTCTTGCCCCAGTAGACACTATTATTTTGTCACCTATCTTGGATGATAAAAATATATACATAAGATCATAATGCGGGACGAATTTTATACGAGACAGGTTTTTTGTATAGTAAAGGGTGGCAAATTGTTTTGGTCTAATACTGAAAATTATGTCAATGTAAGTGTCAAATCTCTAGCTTCAAGGGTCATAAAATATTTATATATTACAAAGCAGTGGTGCAAAGCTTCTAACAAAGTATTTAGGAGGGCCCTACCAAAGCTATTCAAAATATTTGTTAAAAGCAAATTACAGGTTAAATAAAATGAATTTTTCCGATAAAAACTAATTGAATTCGTTTTACATTCAAACTTTTCCTTTTTTCTGCTCTATTATATGTAACTTTCCCAGTCTTTCTAATGGTTCAGGTTCTAACTCACTAATGCGATTTTGTTTACCTAGAAGACTTAGATTTAAACAAAACAGATGTATCTACGTATGTTTCATTTAATGATATAGGGATGATAATTAATGTTTAGGCAATATTTATTTAGAGGGAACAAAGAGAATATTGATCGCTCCCCTCAATATCTAAGATTTAATTTAAACATATAATTTTCAGTGCTTAACTCAGTATTATGTAGATCTTTAGTAGTTTTTTATTGATATACTCGTAAATAAAAATGAAATATAAATCGAAAAAATTAAAGTTTTTCACTCTTGGTAAAATGGAACATTCATAATTAAAATGAACGAATAAACTACTTTTGCTACTCTAATTTGATCGCACTATGCTTGAATCTTTTTAAAAATTAATTTTAATCCCTTAATATTAGGCAATATTTTCTCTTCCATCTAAATTTTTCCCTCTTTAAATTCAATCCGAAAGGAAAGATTTCCAACTGTTTCTATTGTGTAAGTGCAGGAGGTCTCCGACTCATAGTTGTCACTATATTAGCGAATAGTCTATTTTCGTAATAAAGAAGTCCATAAAATTCAAGAACCTCTTAGAAAAGGCCAATTAGGTGTATATAATTCAAACTAACGCTAAAACCTCTTATCCATACTTTCATTTCCTTCATTTAAGCCTAATACCAGTTTAGTGACTATGAATTCCTTCGTTTGGCAAGAAACTTGCAATATTTTCTCTTCAGGCCTGCTTCTTTCCCTTTAAATTAACCAGAAGGAAAAACTCTTTAGATTCCTGGACTCCAGAAAGTAAAATTTGGCATAAAGGTTGTTTACTATTAAGGGTTATACAAGAACGAAAAATTATTTAATTGGCTCAGTGCAAGTAAGTTAACGGCGTAATATAGCAGATAGAAATCGCTGTCTTTCAGTCTACATATAATATTACACAATAGGTCCCAATTAGCTGGGACGATGAGGCTATAGCTTGCTAAGCTGGCAACAATAGAACATTGTTGGCAGATTCCAACCTAAATAAAAGTGATTTTTATAATATTTACACGAGTTTGAGTATATACTTTTAGAGAACTTGTTCTCTCCGTTCTCTGCGTTTATTTACAGAGTCATAGCGCAACTTTTCTTTTAAAAATAAGGCCCAAGGGAACTAATTATAAATTAATTGTTTTGGGGGGGAAGAACTTGTTGCCATTTACATTAGCATTAAAATATTTCGGCAATTTCATGAAGTCGGAGAATTTTGTGTTTACACTGACGTCAAACCATTCGTTACTGTCTTCAATAAATACAGTTGTGGCTACTCTCAAACAGTTATTAAGCAATTTAATTTAATATCTCAATTTACAACTGACATCCGTCAAATTAAACGTGCTATGAACACATTACTGGGGTAGTTTAATTTTGTTTTCAAACTTTAGAATGCCATTGTACAGTACCTATTTAAGGTTGAAGAGATACAATATTTAGTCAAATAAGTTTCCACTCGCACAGTGACCTCAAGAAATTTTAGCATACCAAGATTATGTGAACCACTATTCTGATAGGTAGAAACAATCACCCTTCGTCCTTTTGTTTCTTGCGCATCAGAGACAAATAGTCTTCAAAGATCTCTACTCTCACCTCTTGGAATTGTGCATCTCATTATTTGGTATTTTGCTGTTTCGTTTGGCCTTCCATATGTTAGAAATGAAAAAATTCCATTAATTTACCACTTGAGACATTAAAGAAAAGTAAATTTAAATTAAAAACCTGCAATGTTTAAGGATTCTTTAAAATATCCTTAAGAACACGTGCAGTTAAGGACAATAAAAGTAAGAAGAGAGAAGCATACTAGAAATTGAAAGATCAAATATAATTAATGAATAGGGTTACAAAAGCAAAAACTACCCTCTCTACTACTGTGTCAAAAATAGGCAAGAGCACTGCTGGTTAAAGATACGATCTCGAACACAATCCTCAGCCATTCTTTATTTCAAACTCTGCAAATTATTCGTAAATTCAACAAGAAGGAAAAATAATCTTCTTAATCTAGTACTATAAAACTTTGATGTATATTTTATTACAAGAAAAACAACCAAGCAATAAGTAATGGAGCCTAAGAAATCACATGCGGAGAATATTCTTTCAAACATAAACCAATTCCTAATTTCCCAAACTTATAAAGTACAAAAGAAGACTCACCCCAATCTCTATAATTAATGACTTTGGTTTATTTCGATTGGCTGGCTTGAGGTAAGAGAGAATGATTACTTTATACAGAGTTTTGTTTTTAAAATTGCAGTAATTTTAAAAGATAACATTAAAATTCTTCAGGAATTGAAACATAACTGAAATGATACGCTAATAATTATGTAGTAATCTAACATTATAACCTAATCATTCAACAGAGGAAAAGTAAATGACTTTTCTATATAATGAGAATGATATAAATGTAAAAACATCTTTAATTTGTTTGTATTTTTCTTATCTGACCAGAGCCATCGCGTTGATGAAAAATTATTCAAATGCCAAAGGAAAGTTTCTGAGTATATGCGTGTAAATATGAGTACATCTAGAATGCTTTTATGTACACAAGTTTAGGTGTTAGTGTCTTTTACTCACGTAGATATGTAAATCCATAAACTGTAATTTACTTTATGTTCTTCATATGTTTAAGTGTGTGTGGAAGCAAATGCAAAGGTTGTATGCAAATGAAAGCTAATTTTCCTGAACTTTTCTTGGCTAAAGCATACCATAGAATGATTCGAATTTAATTCGCTTACGAATGATGCCTTAAATGTGCCCTGCAAATCTCTAAAAGTACTTTCAGTATATTAAATATTAACCTTTATTTTACAGATATTCCTACAAATAATTACACTTCCAGGTGGAGGGAATTGTCTGACGCTGTATCTGATTTAGCTGACTTGATCGGTCAGACTATAAAGTACATGTCCACCCTTCCACAGTGTCGAGGAACGACACAGTATGTCCCACGGTCTAATATGGGTACATCGTAGTTGATTCAGACTGGCAAATCTCGGCCGTGCACTCAGATTGTATGCAAAGAAGGGAAGGCAATGACCTCCCAAAGTAAGAGTGTGACTTAATTGCAGGTTAGCTACAGTATTTCAAAGGGGAACTCGTTTGCCATATTTAAAGAAACACCTCTACAAAAATATGCTTTAATACAAGATAAATGATTAAATATGGAGACGCGAATAATAATGGAAATTAGCACCAAGATTAGCTTGAAAATTAAATTTATGGCGGCTAGGAAATAATAGAAGCGGGGCCAGGGAATTATCAATTAATTCGACGGTTTAAATAGGAGGAGTAATTTTAATAAATCTTAAAGTTATTTGATTATGAGGTTTTCTTAGTACTTGAGAGAGTGAAGTGACTCACGAGGGTAGGATTCTGGATTACTTCAGATGATTGACTGGAGCGGAAGATCATTGGCCAATTCTTTGTAAAATGAACTCGGGGGTATGAATGTCCAGGGAACTTCAACGGGTAGCGATTACTTCAACTTTTAGGGTGGGGGGCGACCACAGTAGAGACTCGTCCACGGAAGGCCTAGAATCACCACGAAGACGGATGAGAAGAGGCAGGGCCCAGGACAGTCTTCCTGGACGTAATAAATTAGTGGTAATCTTCTTCTGAACAGAGCAAATTACGAGAGGATCTACTCAAAAGATTATGACGACACAGCTCGGTTGGACTGGGATACAGATGCTCTTGATCTGAGAGACAAGACTCACTAACTCGCACTCTCTGATGCGAACTATGTACCTCATCTTAAATATGGGAGTTCTTCTGAAGGCAAGAGCGGTGACACGAGACGAGCGAAGTCCCAAGAGATAGCATGGGGTCAAAAAATGCAAACAGGGCAGTTTCATAAGCGCAGTTTTGACGAGGGAGACAACAGCGGCCAGCCGGGCGGTCAACACTATCAGAGTTGGGGACGGTGGTCATAAATGAAAACGAACATAGCTAGCGCCAGTCTAGTCCTAATCAGAATTAAGCCACAAGACGCATCCGAATTCATACTTCCACACACAGCCAAATGTTTTGGCGGGGTAGAAATTGTATATATGGAACAGATAAAGTAAACAAACCAGTTCATGAAAAACAAAAAGGATCAAATGAGAAATACAAATAAAATCAAAGGAACAAAATCTGGGCTATGTTTAAGAAAAAAATAAGCAATTTTTGACCCAATTGAACAACATATGTCAGATAGAGGAAGGGACATATATTCAAGGAAATTTGTTTACAGCCAACAGTTAAAATTTTAAGTGGATCTATTTAAGTCTCTGCATCCATAGTTGCCATAGAGTTGGCGACTTTATCAGAATCGACAGCACTCTGCTGGCAGTCAAATATGAATAAAGCATATTTCATCATGCTTTGCGCTCTGGACGACGTCAAATCGATAGAAACCATCTTTCAAATTCAGATAGAAATACATAATATAAAGCCAATAAATCTGAAAAATAAGGCAAAGAAAAGGAAACATTAATCATATGGACTGACTTCTTCATACTATATATGTGAACATCATAAAATTATGTGGATAAAAGTAGCTGGATAAACAACTTAATCTCTACTGCCACGAAAAAATTTTAGGTGATTATAATAAAATCTTGATCAATAGTAAATATCCCATAGAAAAATGTGTGTGTTTTAAATGAGAAGGGAGCCTATACTAAAAATTAATTCTATCTACCTCATTATAAACTACGCATTTTGTATATTTTTATACTCTTTGGCAATAAGGTACATTATATATTATTAATATCATGTTTATTTTCTTTTATTTAGCTGACTTAAGCTTCGCTTAAGTTAGCTGGTTCAAATTTGCCAATCATTTCTCCGTAGGGTTCCAAGTTGGCCAAAGCGTAGCTTTTAAGGAGATGGACCGGAAGCTGGATCGGTGCGAGCGAGATGGTCGTTAAGATCGCTATATGGTTGCTGGTTATTTGTGGGCCTGCTTGCTATGGTAATTCAAGGGGAAGACGTTCCTTGTCATGATTATGTCGGGCTTTGTTGGTGCCCGGGAGGTGATATAGGATGAAAAGTGCAGTCCTATCCTCTGGAGGTTCTTTCGACGCATAATCATTTCCAAGTTATGGCCTCTGTTGTTAGTGTTTCCATAGCCAGCCGTTCAGCATCTGTGGTTGAAGTCGCACGCAAAGAATGCCATCCAGCCGTGCCCGAACAAGGTATAGAAATTGTTAAAGGGCAGGTACGCACGTCGAGGTGGTTGATAGGCAGCCGCTATCACGAGGACTGCGCAATAATGTATGCAGTTCTATCGCCACAAAGGTTTCGTCCAGTTCTGGGACGCGCTTAAACGATAGATTCCTTTTGATTGCGACGGCAGCCCTGTCAAACCTCTCTGTAGCCATGTATCCTCAGTTGACAGGATGTTGTGTCGATACAGTGCTCTGTAATCAAGATCTGCATTTAATACTAATATATGAAATACCATTAATTAACAAAGGTATATAAACGTAAATCTCTTCATGGATTTTATATATGTAAACACGATCGAATTCCTAGGTCCTTGTCTCATTTTGTCTCCAACTAACGACCAGAAGAAAATAAAGTAAAACTAAGTTTAAAGTCGCAACATAATAGGCTTTTTATAATTTAAATCATGGAGACTTCAGGTCAAAATAATATTTAAATTTGTTATATTAAGATTAACAGAGTTTGTGGCATTGTATTACTACCGGTAGAGCCTGAAGGTTTATTTTAACAAAGAATAATTAATTCACAACCCTTTTGTATTGATTGCTGTCACAAATTTTTTTTTCTTCCTAAAGTTTTATAATTGCAATTTTCGGCCTCATCTTTGGTATATGTAAATTGTCTGTTTCTTTGTTCTTTTCTTACTCTTTCCTTTAGCCATTTTTTTAATTTAATATTTATCAAATATTTCGTTCATCGGTTACTTAAGCCCTTTAGTTCCTTCTTCGTTAGATGCCTGATCTCGCTAAGATTGAACCCCTGAACGTGACTACACAATAAAGCAAAAGCCATAGGGATAAAAATTTAAGAGTATATCCCGGATAGAATGCTCCAAAACGTAAGACTACCCGAACTGAACTACTGAAACAGACGCTAAGGTCAAGGATTCGCCATCAGCCAAATACGAACGCAGGAGGTTGGTAAACCTATATATAGATGAACAATCACCGGAAAAACGTTATCCAAAAATAAATAAGTCATTAATTCAGACTCTAACATATATGACTTCATGTAAGTTAAAAACAAAAGATCCGTAGCGGACAACAAATTAAACAATAACAAAAAAGAAAAACAAAAGTCAACAATTAAATAAATAAAAGATCCGAGGTGGATAACAAATAAAACAATAACAAAAAAGAGAAACAAATGTCAACAAAAATAAATAAAGATCCAAAGAGGACACAAAAATCTGTATGTATGAAGACGCCGAAACCAAGTGAGCTCTACCAACACATAAGCGAGCTTGAATACAAAGGCTGAATGCTTCTATTTAAACCCCCAAGATGTACAAAAGAAGCCCATGGAAAGCCACTGGCAGACGTACAGGAACACATTTCTTTTACTTTAGTAACACATTTTCTTACTTTAACCTCTCTTACTATCACACACCAATTTCCTATCTTTGAATTTCATTTTTATTTTCAGTAAGGACTACAAAAGAGCAGACTGGGAACGGTACGCGCATCTCCTCGAGGGGTTCCATCCGCCCAACTTGGTGTTGGCAATCTTCGAGGAGATCGAAGAGGTACTCGAATATTTCATTAACCATCTTATCAACGCGGATAACGCTTGTATCCCTAAAACCCGGTATAAGTCCATCTCATCTTACAGATGGACTAAATATTTGAAGAAACTCTACCGTGCGCTGAGAATACTGCATGACATTAACATCAGGAATGCATCATTTAACTCAATCCAAATAAGTAAGGAGATCAAGGAAGAACTGAGCCAGTTGATCCTTGAACAACAATGGATGTAACGGGACTATGTGATTGATAGTCTCGATTACGAATAAAATTAAACGCTTGAAAGGAGCGATTGGTAGAAAAAAGAAGATTGAGCTATTAAAAGATGACGAAAACATAGAGTCAGAAGAGGAAAACATCGAAGACATATTCCGAAGTAATTGGGAAAGAGTCTTTAATATAACTGAAGAAAAAACGAAGACTATGATATAGAGTTCAAAAGCAACATCATCAAAGAACTGAACTAAAAAATACAGAGGACGCACCAACACCACGAGGTGATAAGACAGCGCGATGGAGACACCGATATTACCGAAAAAGAGCTACTAGGCGCACTTCGCTCATTCCGACTGAAAGCAAGAGGAGCTGCCTTACTAAATTGAACTTCTAAAAAGAGCCAGCTAATATAAAAGAAAGAAGAAGAGTATTAAACGCCCGTTTAAACGCGGGATACTTCCCAGGTGCTTACAAAACGGCAATAATGATCTTGTCGAAGAATGAGAAATATTCGTGGTTGAAGGAGAACTACTGCTCAATTTCATTCCTGGAATTTGGCTCAAAAGCTTTTCGAGAAAATGCTCAACTGAAGGCTGGTGTCAGACCTGGACTGAGATACAGATGCTCTTGATCTGAGAGACAAGACTCACTAACTCGCACTCTCTAAACATTGTTTGTTTAGATGTTATAAAGTCGTTCGAAAATGCGTAACAGAGAGGAATGCAGTATAAGATCATACGACTGGACCTGAGTCAAAACTTAGAAGGAACTCTCAATGACTATGTCATGGAGATTGCGGCGTTCGTTAGTATACGGTCAACAGACGGACCGATGTTTCCGCTCACTGCAGGTCTCCTGCAGGGGGCTGTCTGTCCCCCACTCTCTACTCGATTTTTACCCCAGATGTCCCAGACCCTGTGACCCCTCTTGCCTCAACCTTCAATTCGGTGATGATTTCAGTCAGATAATAAATTGTCCATGGAGAAACGCGCCTATGCAAGCTAGTATGACAGCAGCAAAAATTGAAAGATTAAACATCTATGAAGCACAATTAAAGCTTAGAACGAACTGCGAAAAGTTCAAAGTAGTACCAATCGGTAGGAGGCTATTTGAAGATGTCAGGGTGAGGGATACACGCTATCCATACACCACGGATTGCAATGTACTCAGAATGACGATTACCTCAACCGGGTACATGAATCACGTCGAAGATAGAATGTTTAAGGCCTCAGCTGCAATCAGAACTCTGTATATGTTCAGAAATCTCCATAAAAGCAACAAGAGAAGGATCTACAATGCACTTGTAAGCTTTACGTTGCTGTACCCCGCTTCCGCCATCTCTTGTCTCTCGAATACACAAAAGAAGAAACTACAGGCGTTGCAGAACAAATACGTGTACTTAATCACGTGTAGACGCAGGGGAGAAAAAAGACGCCAACAAGAACTGAACCGGAAGGCTAGACTAAGCCCCATTAACATTGTCATCAAAGAATATATACCAGTTGGTTATTCTGGAATTAAGTGATGAAATCATTTAAATGATCAACTGTAACAGAAGAGCTCTAAGTTGTGCTAGATTTCCGAGCTCCACTAGTCTATTAACTGGCGGAAAAGAAGTGCCGTTCTACGCATTGAATAGATTGTTTTTTTGCCCCAAATTATGACAATGTTAAACCAAGAATAAGGAAACCCACCGATTACTGATCATGAAAACACCGCAATAGACCTAATAAACACGATCAAGACTTGAGAAAAAACAAGAAACAAAAAGCACAAAAATATACGCACTACTTTGAAAAAATAACTGTGTATTGCATAATGAATCGCTGTAGAAACGCAGTAGTACGCGATATATATTATATCTTCTCTTTTTTCATGAATAAAAATGACTTGTGTGCCAAATTTTACGACCTTTTACTGCGGATGATAAATTTGAATCGACAAAAAGGAGGAAAGTGAAAATTTCCTTTTATATTTTTGTACTATGCGCAATATTATATCACTCATTTGTGATAGAGGTTTTGACATGGAAAAAGAACTTAGGGAATATAATAACTGTTGAGTTTTCATCCAAATATTACTTGTTTACATGCTTTGAAATTAGGCTGGGACACTAAAAATATTTTTTAATCTTTTTAAAAAGTTGGTAATAGTAAGTTTGGTAATGTATTTATCTATTTTGAATTGCTTCCATAAGTATTACAGATGATGCAATATGTAGTAACAGCCGATATTTGAACACAACTTCAATGGTGAAATTGGGATGAACAACCAAAACCACCAATCGCTCCCTACTACTCAGTTGTTCGCGTTGTTTGTCCTATTTATACAGAGAAGTATATACCGCTTTACAAGCTCGTTTCATAGATTTCCGCAAATTTCAATTATCGTCGTATTTTTCTATTTTCTTTCCAAGCATTTTTTTTTCCTCTAATTTTCATCCCTCATGTTGGTTCTTGTGACTCAGTATATGTTGTTTTAAAATATTTTAACGCAGTTTAACCTCATCACTTTCTTCCTGAATCTATTTTAACAAAAGGTTCTGTCATAGTGATACGTTCATTTTTTATTGTTTCAAAAAATTTCAAATCTCGCCCCTTTAATTAAGGTCATATAGGCACACACAAATGGCAATAAAAACCGCTTCTTCCTCCTCCTTTCGCAGCCCTGAATAAAAGCGAGGCATTACAAAAGTGATGAGAGGCTTTAGTTTGGAAAAAAGACCTTTCTCCTTCATCTCGTATCTCCTTCCGGCAAGATTTTAGACGACTGGCACAATGTCATAATGAATCTTCTACACAACTTAGGCTATCAAAATTCTCTCTCTCCCCCTCTCTCTCTATTTTTCTCTCTTGCTCTCTCTTTCTTTCTATTTCCATTTTCTCTCTCTCTATATATATACATAACAAATATTCATTAGGTTAAATGTCATGCCTTCATTTTTTACTTGTAACAATGATAAAAGTTTTTAGGTATGGCGACCGGTCATGGTTTCGTTACCGACCGTTATGATTTCACTAAATTAGTGGTTTGTTCTCAGGCTACCACTGTTTATCAACTTTCACTTCTTTATTTCAAAAAGGTTTGAGAGAAGAACTGAGTTCCTATAACAGTTTTAAAGGCACCCATGATGGTGTCGAGCATAAATGGGTAGGCAAATATTCGAAATTTGAAAATGAAAATAGGGAAAGAGAACAATTACTCAAGCAGAACAGTAGTGAGCATATTATTATAATTATTACAAATTGAAACCAACTGAAAAAGTCAGAAGATTATTAATAATAAGTCCCTGCAGTGAATTCAATATACTAGGGAAAGTAAAAAATGCAAAAATGAGCTAGACATGGATAAAATTGGATATATTTATGTACATAGAATGAGGAAAGAAAAAAAAGATTAGATCTATTTCTTTAAAAGAAGTTTAGTGTACTTTCAAACAGTGGAAACAGATGATTCAACAAATTTATAAATCATAACTCAAAGTGTGTTGCGACAGGAATAAAACCTTCAGACTATTGATTAGCCGTCTATATTATGTAAGAGAATGCAAAGCTATTAACAGGAAGAAAAGTGTCATTCAATGAAGCAAAAAGAAATTTATGTATCATGCACAGAATTTGTAATGTGGGCCTTAATAACAGACATATTTCTGTCCAGAAGTTTGAGATGTGAATCGGTTGCCACAGAGCAGCCTGAATCAAAAGTCTCAAAACAAGGACAAAGGGTGTTCACGGGGCGAGATTTCAAAATGAATTAGGAATATGCTATTGGATTTGCAGTTTTCTATAAAAATATCAATGTAGTTCATTAGCAAGAAATCTATACGTGAGGATCTTTGGCAGGAAAGAAGAACATTGGCTGCAAATGTACGAATAATATGATTAAAAAAAATCCTGCGATCATCTGGCAACCGTCGACCAAAGTACAGTTGCCAACTAAAATAATTGGCATCGAAAATTGATGCCGTGAATTGCAGTTAGAAGAGAGTTATAGCAATCAAAACAAGAGGTAACTAAAGGAAAAATAGCAATCTTGAGTCTAAAAGGATCAAAGCGGGAGGGAATGAATCTAAGAATACGAATAAAACAAAGACCCTGAGTTTGTTTACATTACCATAAACACCGATTTTTAATATTATCAGCAAAAACAACCCGGAACAATCAATTTTAAGGTAAGGAAAAATTGGTTTACTGGGAATACTATCCAAAAATGTCTCGCCAATTAACCTCTGTTTTTCAAGTTTGACCTTCAGAAAGATGTCTGATATAAATATAAATGGGAAAATAGAAAGAGATGAAATTGGAACTTATGAAAACTTGAGAACTACGGAATATCACAACACACGTGTGCCTACTGAGGTATATCATGCTCGAATTAAACACATCTAGAGTGAGGTAAATATGAGAGATATTACGGTAAACAACTAATTGTAATTCTCTAGATAAGCAGGCATTCAGCAAGGTGGAAATAAAGTACAGTATATTCGACAATAACAAAATTCTGGTGAAAGTTAAAGAAGTAAGATAAGAGGGAGGCCTACCATTATCAGCAAATTTACAAAGGTTGTTAGATATAATAGACATTTACGAATCGGAAAGGTTCCTCTTTATAAATATAGAGGCAGGATGCTAGGCATATGGAGGGATAGGTAAAAGGAAGAATTAGTCACATGTTGATATCTGCGTGCTGATAATTTAAATAAAACATTGATTTTTTTCTTAAACATATTTGGCCTTGTGATCTTGACTAAAGTCCTAGGCAAGCGCCTGGCAAGGTGGTGTTATTTTATTAGTAAAGAATTTTTGGCTTGCTAAATTGAAAGTTATTTTTTGTTGCAAATTGATAATCTAACTCAAATATTGAGTTATCATATATACTGGCAAATTCCTCTATTAATCCTATGACTTCAATAGGCTGTCCATGCAGATATCAATTTTAAAGTGTAGGTAAATAATAATGCTCAGTTTTTCTTCGGAGGATCTATTTCTAACATCATATAATAATTTTTCCGTCAAGGCTGATCACGTTAAAAAATGAAAATCTCCTTTTACATGTATATGTACTACAATTATGCTGTATACACCAAATGTGGTCTTACAAGTAATTTACATAAAGGAGGAATAATTACTTTCGATTTAATAGCGAAATGTCAAGCTATAAATCTTAGAATCCCGTTAACTTGTAGTAATGCGAAACTCTGATAGTAACTATGATATACAATGTCGAGAAACGAAGGCATGTGAACAAAAAGTCTCTAAAGGTACACACTACTGTCTGCCAGGCAGCTACTATTGGCCTTGCGCTCAGGTACAATTGAATTGGGAAAAGGTGGGGATCTTCTACTTAGAAGGCGATATTATTAGGTTGGCTCTTTAAAAGGGAATACGTTTGCCGGTTTCATCTCAAGGGTTATTCGAAAAATAAACAACTCTACAAAATTAAACTTTAATACAAATAATAAGAACAAGGGCACAAATGAATATTGAAATCTAAATAATAATGAGTACGACAAAATAATATTATGACTTATAACTCTGATGAACAAGAAGGCTTCTTTTATTCGTCACTGAGTACGATACATGAACGGATGACCATTGGAAAGATCTCCAATTCCACTTGTGAGTGTGTTTACTTAACCAGCCTCTCCACATAAAACAACGGTGCATTAGAGTTGTTTTTAAGTTTCCAAACTTGCATCAAGCTGTTAAAACGTAAATGTATTTAAACCGATACATTTTGTAAGCTTTTTTAATTGTCTAGGCATAATATAAATTAAAAATGCTTTCGCTTGTTTAAGTTAGTAAATCATAGGCTTTATATTGGCTACATTTTGTTAAAAGCCTTCATTATTGATGGTGTCAAATGAAATAAATAAAATAATTCAGATCATGCAATTTCTTTATAAATTCAGAGTATAGTCGAAGCCACCATACTCAAATGATTTTGATTCTCTTAGACATTTGTAAAGTCAACACTATTTAGGATACACAAGACGTCAAAATCTTTAAATGATAGCCATGAAAAGAGTGTAAAGATCTTATAAGAATAAGCGAGGAAAAACAACTATTAAAACGTATTAATATTTCTTTTTATCTATTCCTCCAAATTCTAGTGTTTCTTATTAATACAATTTTTACAATACAGAAAAATTGAGTTCTTTACTGTAAAATTAAGTGCAAAAACTACGGCTTGTTTGCACAAAACACCCGCTCTACTCTTTTTCATGGTGTTCAACATCATAGGGTTATGCTTTCTTTTACGGAAATGCGAAAGTAGTTATGAGCTTTATACTAATAAGGATACACTACAGGTCACCCGAAAAGGGGTAAGCTTTCAGGACAATGATCTCTCACATAATTTTTTGCATTAAGATGCAGAAAATGCTAACCTCCTCAACGACTACTTCTCTTCAGTGTTTACTGAAGAGTTTGGTCCCATCGCCCAGCCGACAGATTCCTACTTGAGGAAAAATCTGGAGGATATGGACTTCACCGAAGGAGAAATCAAAAAGAAGATCACTGACCTAGTGACGAATAAGTCACTTGGCCCGGATGGGTTTCTACCTAAAGTGTTAAAAAAAGTGCGCGATCAAGTGTCACGACACCTGAGCGCAATCTTCAACATGTCAATTCGGACCGAATGCGTTCCTAGAGACTGGCGTGAGGCGGAGGTGACTCCTATCTTCAAGAAAGGAGACCGTAGCCAACCGTCGAACTACCGACCTATCAGTCTGACTTCAATAGTCGGTAAACTCATGGAAAGCAGGTTGATGGACAAAATGACTTCGCATTTAGAGTCAAACCTGCTACTGAGAAGTTCCCAGCACGGCTTCCGAAGGCAACGGTCATGCCTGACGAACCTTGTGGAATTCTTCCACCTCGTTTTAATTGAGCACAATCGGGACAAGGCGGTGGATGTGGTGTACTTAGACTTTAAGAAAGCTTTTGATAAGGTACCACACCGCCGCCTTCTCCGGAAAGTGCGAGCGCTGGGCATAGACTAAAAAGTAGCCGGCTGGATCGAGAATTCGTTAAGTTGAAGGCGGCAACGGGTGGTGGTGTTGCCCGTTACTAGCGGGGTGCCTTAAGGTTTTGTCCTGGGACCACTACTATTCATCATCTACGTCAACGACATGGACGGTGACATGGTTGCCAAGATTTCCAAATTTTCCGACTCTACCAAGCTTGGTATGAACATTGCAAAGGATGGAAATACTGCAAGCCTGCAGGAAGATCTTCGAAAGATTGGGTAGTGGTCTAATACGTGGCAAATGCCTTTTAACGTTAACAAATGCAAAGTGATGCATATCGGCCACAAAAACCCCCAATCTCAGTATATCCTTGAGGGCACTGCTCTTGAATCCACCGACACTGAGAAGGACTTGGGTGTAACTATCACGAGTGAACTCAAGTTCTCGAAACAGTGTATTGAGGTGGAGAATAAAGCCCAAAGGATGTTAGGCTACTTAAAGAGCCAGTTTGGATACCGTAACAAGGAGATAGTACTTTGTATGTACAACTCCCTCGTTCGGCCGCACCTGGAGTATGCCGTACAGTTTTGGAGTCCTTCATTCCGAAAAGACATCTCGAGATTGGAACGCGTGCAAGCCATGGCAACCAAACTGATTCCCTCTATCAGAAATAAAAGTTATGAAGATAGATTAAGGGAATCAGATATGTTCTCGCTTGAGACCAGGAGACTACGTGGTCAGCTTATCGAAGTATTCAAAATACTTCGAGGCCTTGGCAGACTGGACTACAGGGATATTTTCCAGCTCAGCGAGGGGAGAACAAGAAATCACGGCTTTAAACTTGAATTGAAGCGATACCACCGTGATCTGTGTGGGAAATTCTTCACTTACATTATCTGCGGTAGTTGAAACGCACTTCTCAAGGAAGTTGTCAACAGTGAATCTGTTGACCAGTTCAAGTTAAGACTAGATAAAGTCTTGCGAAATCGCCGTTAAGATCATCGCGAGTGATCTTCGAGGTTGCCAATGGACACCTTCGAAGATTGCGCCAAAAGTACCCTCCTTGTATGAACCGTAAGGTCTTCTAGGGTATTATTTTCCTTGTAGCTCCTTGTAGCTGTCACGTTTGAAAACTAGAAAAAAGTAAGAGGGTAGATTGGAAAGTTCATCTGCATGCTCTATATTATCTTGACCTTGTACCAATTGATCATCATTCTTGTAAGTTATTAAAATATTACCAAAATTGAAAAGATTCTCTAAGATTAAGTACTCGTAGGTTAAAAAATGATTAAATAACAATTTACATTAAATTTAATCGTGCCCGAATATATAGACAGTGTAGGCTCACTAAACTTAATGCTATTCACTTAACCTATTTAAGTTTGATTCCTTTCCAGCACATACTCGATTTTTAGATGATTAAATTATACGCTTTCAATCTGGAAACTTGCACAGAAAGATATTGGATTGGGAATTTTATTACGGACAATAATTAATTAACTATTTTCATATACATGCAAAATCGCCAAATCAACGGCCAAATCACCTGGCCAGAATCGTTCCTGTCGGACAGAGCAACAAATTGCTGTTGTATAAGACAGTGTCATTCTTAGTACGGGAAAATAGATTTGTCTACGTTCTCAGCAGTTGGACATTCCGACCACTTAATTACATTGAATTCTAAATATAGATATCCATATACATGCGTAAAAAATTCAACTTACGCAGGATCTTCATCCACTTGACCACGGGAGGCAGAAGTAATTAGCAGACTGGGATGTAGAGAGACTTTTAGCCGACAAATTTTGCCCCCAAAAAATCATCTTTACTGAGGAGGCATACTTCCAGTTGAGTTGAAGTGTGAATAAACAGAGCTGCCGGATTTGTCGCAATGAAAATCCTCGAAAAATGCATCCACTGAAGGCGACTGTGTTGTGTGATTTTTCGGACAACAACCAGGCAGTAATTGTAATAAGTCTTCTGAAATTATTTCTGAAATTCACCATTTATGATTCTTTTTTAAAAAATTCCCCCAATTTAATAATCCTATTAATTTTTAAAAAATTTACTTCTTTACAAATATGAATCATTAATGTAATATACATTGCCATTCTTAAAAAGGAAAAAATCGCAGAAATTGCTCGAGATTTTCTCATGACATGATATAGTGTTTATAAATGATTCTAGGGTCGCATGAGATCTGGAAAATGTTATGCACATATTAATGTATTGTAATAATACAGACCGTTAGGCAGCAACTAAACATTTACCGCTATTGAAAGTGTTTGCTACTTACTAATTGTGTTCCTGATGCACAATAGTTTATGATTTTAGCTTGTATGATTCTAAAATTATTTTTTGATTATTTCAATTTTAATGAAAATTAAGTTCACGCAGGTATGCCTTGTCCGTGTTCTTTATAATTTTTTAACGTTTGAAAATATACTGCCCAGGTATTTGTTTAAATTTGCTTTGTGCATTGAGCAGATGAATCCTATTTGGAAGAATTTTGCCTCCCATAACCTAATTATTTTCTCCCTCGTTTATGACATATTTTTAGTTCCCAATACTATCGGCATCTTTTCTTTATCGACAATTCCGTTGTCTTCGATATCCAGAAAGTCTCTTTGTTTTTATTAAAATGAATCATTTTTCTTTACCTGATCACATATTTTCATTCTCTACGACTCATTGATTGGTAAATATACATGAGTATATCTTGAAATATTATGATTTAAAAGCTCCTGAAAGCCATTCTTTTATAAATTAAATTTGGGAGAGAGGTGAATCTATACTTTCTGTTATTTCGGAAAGAAGATCCGCTATCATAAGGAGCAAAAATGATGAAATAAAATGTGAATAAAAAGATAGTAATTAAAAAATAAGAATTAAAAGAGATTTTATTTATATGACCTATAAAATGTTAATATAGCTTATCGTATAACGATATAGCTGAATAAAATATTAAGACTTAGTTATAGTTATGAAACACATTCGATGTAGGTAGAAATATGAGAAAAAGAAACCCTCTGCTTTATTTTTGGCTATTACAAAAAGATTTTTTATGAAAAATTGATGACAAAGTTGTTGGTGCTTATACGAGTAGTTGCTGATGTATACCAGGAGTGCATAGTGTTAATATATTGCTGTTTGTAAGTGATTTAAATGTCTCAAGAACTTTTAAGTCAAAAGGATCAATGAAACGCCACAACCTTCTCTAGATAATGCGTCACTAGCATTAAACCTTCATATCAAGGCATATTTCAGACTGAAGAAAGTAAACGAGCTTTTTATTTACTCAGCTAAATTTCCTAAACGGCTCTGTGTTTCTCTGAATGTTAAAAGTCTATAACCTAGTGTTTTGCTTTAGAGAATGATTACAAATGAGTCGCTATTCAACTCTCATCAGCTTCCAGTATGGAATGAAAATTAGGTTGACTAACCAAATATGATTTTTTCAGTGTCAAAAGTTGCGATATATAAAAAGGTAAACTCGCGGCAGCCGCGAGTAAAACAAGAAAGAAAGGTTTCATCCATTATATAAGGAAGAATATAACATCTTCATTAATAAACTGAAAGTAAATAGGAATTCAAGAATAAATGGGACAAACACTCAGTAGGAATTGGTGCTTGTTCGTTTTAAAGGGAACATTAGTTGACATCTAATCCCATCCGAAATTTCAGAAAGTACCTAACTAATCCGTTTGCATAACAGGAGGAAAGCTACTTAAAATAAAATACACAAAGACAATCACGAGAAAAATGAGTAAACAATTAGCATTATTATTTACCCATTATTGCCAGAATGGTGTAATTATTTACTAATATTTATATAAATTTACACATAAGCTTAAAAAAATACAACTATTTTTCCATGACTTTTTATTAAAATTCATACACTAGTAACTGAAAAATAACATGTGTATTTAAATACACCTTGGAGCTTAACGAGAAAAAGTAATTTTAAATTAGTTACAGACAAAAAACAATTTCTAGGTTTAACTGCTTGGAGGTATATGATACTGTTTAAAGCATTTAGAATGTATTCCACATTACATTTTTCACCTAAACATTTGCTTTTAAATTCAGTAAGTTTGCATCTCTTGCCGTTTCCCAAATAAATGAACCAGTGGTTTTTCCTATCATATCTCTCAATGCCCTGAAGATTTTGAGAAAGTTTCCTTTATTTCAGGCTTGGAATTACATTTTTTTTCAGGTATGTTTGACAGAGATTATCAATAAAGTCTCTGAAAGAAATATTCTCACCTTGTTTTTCAATGAGACAGTGTAAATTGATGATCTTAGCAGAAATATATAAAACGATCGGCCTGCACTATATTCTTTGGCGCATTTCTTTCCTTTACGTCTCAATCTGTGAAACGTCTACGTACTTTTTTACCTCCCACTTGTAGCGTTTTTCTGAATCCATGTAATTTAGATCAAATTCATTTCAAGAATGACCTTTTTATTGTCCTTCCACTTTTGGATCATGATGCCAAGACTAATTGCGAAATCAGTCGTCCCATGGGGCTTCTTCTTCATCTCTTCCTTTGTAATCAAAGTGCATTTCTGTGTCCTTTTGTTCTCGACAGGTACCAAACAACTTATACCTTTTCTCCATTAGATATTCTATCAGGGAAAAATCAGTAAAATATTATAAAAATTTATTTTGAAACCATGATCGCCTGGCACTGAGACTCTATTTATCACTTCTACTACAACATTTCTTCCAAGCCCTGGGTCAACCTTTGTTTCCCCTTATAGGTGTATTTTTCTCTATAGAAATCGAGAGCATGTAATTTGCCTTTCTGCGAGCATAGGGCTCAGATTTTTTACCCAAATCGGATTAGGTTCCCTCGAATGAACTGCTTGCAATGATGCAGAACAAAGTAATGTATCATGATATCATCGAATGATATATGTTCTTTGAGTTCAGTGCAGAGGTGGAATTGGTTCTGAAGGTATTCAAAGAGTGGTTGAAGTTTTGCTTTTGAATCTTTTTCTTTTATTTTAGTATTATCATTAAAATGGATATAGTGTAAAATAGCTATAAATCTGTCTCTCCCAATACTCTTGGAAAGAATCTTCGGTAAATGATCGCCACCAGAGCAAAATCGCTTGTTGTTTGGTTGCGTTGAGGTGCAAGACAAAAGAAGGCTACCTAATAACATACAATTCATCCCTCTCTAAATTTTGCACTCTTTTTGATGGGCCTATCGGTTAGATACTTCAACAATCAGATTAAGTAATTGGTCATCAAAAACACCTCAAATTATTCAGGGGGTTCATTGCATTGTGAAAAAACGTTACTATTTACATCAAGTGGCTGTGACCATTTGATGGTTTACTCTAAAGTGTGGTTGTTCTTTACTCCACAAAAACATTTTTTGCCTTTTTGCCCTCATCTTTCCTCAAAAGCTCTTCTCCATCGTGATTTGAAACAAAACACTCTGCATTCAATAGGCCTGTCCCTAATGGCTGCAATTCCCATTCGAAAGGGTTAGAATAAATGGCTGAAAAATAAATCATTTAATATGGTACATTTAATGGCTTTTACTGGCCAATAAACTATCGCATTTGCTTCGAATAAGATACGTATCCCTTTATCTCGTTTTCTTTGTTTTACTTTTATTTCATTCAAGTTTACCCTGTAGTTTGTTTTTTTTTTTATTTGCTAAGATAATGAATTAAGCCAGCTTAAACAAAGCTATTTCAATCACTGCCAGGAATTCGTAAGGATCATGTTTTAATAACAAATAGTCATTAATTTTCGAAATATCATTCGAAATCTTTTTAAAAAAAGAGCAAACATTTTTCAAATCATGCTTCTACAAACAATAAAATAAAAATGCATTATAAGATAATCCTTAATTGCAAATATTTGTCTTGAGAATTTATAGAATCGAATTTTATTTACAGTTTCTCATCAATATAGTTATTGTTTTCGTCCTTTCATTCTACAAGTTTTCTCAAAGTAAACCACCACAGAGACATGCAGTCGTGAGGAAAGCTAGGGACTTTATCACAAGATTTTTCTCTTTATTCACTAATATATTTTGGCTTGGTATCTTCTTCATATTTTCGAATTCATAACATAGCAATACTTTATAATCCTTTATCGAGTGTATGTGCCTTTTTCTAAACCTAGTACGTAAGTTACTTGGATTAGACAAGTTACGATTAAAAGGTAAATGATCAAATTAAGCAAACTCAATAATCATCCAGTAGAATATTATATTTTCATTTTGTTCTTGTAGAGATGTAAACACATTCGACTTATATCAGCTTTCTTTCTGATGTCAGATTTTGCCAAAGAATCTCAATATAATATGAATCCTACGTTACTACATTAGATTTTTACTTACCCTTTAAAGTTCTTTTTTAATTGACTGAGCTATCATAAACTTAGGAATAAAAGAAGATATTTTTAGTTTAAATTCAAATAGAGGACGATGCAAGTTGAAATTAATGTATTCCTACTTAGGGAAACCTCATTTGGGACAGTAAGCTTTTTCTAATCAATGTAATTTTTAGTTAAAGTTAATATAACTTTGATGTTTTAAGACAACTTTAAAAAACAATTAAAATAATTGATTGAAATTTTACTATTATGGATTGAACATAAATTAAAGATATGAGTAAAACTTTACCAAAAATTGTGAATTATATTTATTTCTGAAAATATACATATAGTCAATTAGATGAATTTTAAATTTTTATGATATTTTTATGAAAATTTTCAGTTCATATTTTTTTCTTCTTCCTGAATTTCTTCAAACTAATAAAAGATTTTAAATATGACCACCGGAATCAATAAAATAAGAAGTTATTTTGCCTTTTAATTGAAAAAGAGATTGACTCTATCGTTCTCAAACGATTGTTAAATAAGTATTAATCATTGTATTTCTAGCAAAGCGTCTACCTTTTCTTATATTTTTAGTCTTTATTTGACCCTTTAAATAACGATTTAATCGAGTGAAAGGCAGTACAATTGTTCTACCTAGTGAGAAGCTTCTCAGCCAAAATCAAAACATTCAACCAACATCTAGTGACTGGTAATTATTATCAACTCTTATGGATTTTCACTTTTATCTACTCTTCTCGATACCATTGTTTTAAATTCATTTATAGGAATTTTCAGGAACAAAAGGGAAATTCCCTCCAATGACTGGTGGCATTTTGTGAAAAGATGATAAATGGTTATTACATTGATTGTTTCACATAGATCAAATTACTTACAATTGCCTTTGAACGCCTAAATTAGTCTTCTGCCACTAGATGGCACCCCAACGCGTTGTCTGATGGCAGATTTGAAATCTTATTGGGAAATAACCTTATGTCCAATGGTCATATAGGTCAATTTATTGGTCTAAATCACTACAATTGAACTTTACTAATTTTAAAAAAAAGCCACGCTTAGGTCTGGCGCTTCGCCGTAGGGAAAAATATGACATAAAAAAAAGAAGACTTTAAACGTTATTTAAAACATTAGCTATAACATATTTGAGGGAAGAGTTGCATGTTTTTAATTTATATCAAAGTGTTAAGAGTGCTTAAACCCTATCATAAAATTATTGTAAAATGCTAACTTTTCTCTATGATCTAGTGAGGGAAGAAAGCATATTTTGGTCATCATCAAGGACGCTTCAAAAAATTAAATGGATTAAAAGCATAGGTCGAAGAGAAGGCGATTCATATTAAAATTCTTTCAAAATACATATAGATAAATGTACTATATTATTTTAACTAGCTAGATAGTTAGACAACCATGAGGATCAATAAAATTTACTAATTCAATTAAAGAATATTTTAAAGTGTAAGATTAGTTTAGTGAGTAGAGAACACTGTCTTTAAATGTAAGCCATAAAGAATGTCCTAATTAATGACTTGGTTCTCCTCATGCTGAAGCAAACATACCATTACGGAAGCTAGTCCGCTTATACCAACTCATTAACAGAAAGGTGGATAATTATTTCTGCTGAAAGTATATTTCTCATGACAAAGTTCTTTGGAAAAGGAACGACGCAATTCCTGTCACTTGAACACAATTTTCTTCATGTTTAAAGCCACTTATTCTCATATACTCCAATTATTTACCTTTTTGCCCTTCGGCGGCATTTGTTTTATTAATTCCCTTGTATAGAGATTTTATCCGCCACCATGTTACCCCTGTCGTTTGTAGATTACCTTATATTCACTAGCAATGACTTTCATTACCGCATCTTTCAGGACTTCTATATTTTTAGCAAATACTGCTACAAAGGTGAACATCACTCTTCGCTCTTTTGGTTTCAATAATTTTGATAGGAAATTTCTTTATTTTTGTATCCTGTCGAGGGTTAGATGAGTTTCAAATTACAATAAGAGGGTTCGTTTAGAGAAACGCAGATGTCCAAGTGTAATCTCATGTCTAATCTCATTTTAGGAAAGTCTCCTATTTTATTGTTTAGACTTGATAGAAGAGGGCCTAAAGGAACGACACCGAGGTGTAATTGTCCTAAAGATACAACACTCATGGTAACTGTTGATTTTATTGAGAGAGAGGAGAGTTACGGTTAAATCATCGTCCCATCATCTATTGGTAGGAAGATATGTATAAACAGTCAATATCCCAACTCTAAATTAGGGTGGTAGGATAACAGTATTTCTATGAATCTTGGGAAGGAGAGTTCCCCATCCGCTTGTTTCCTATCACCATTTTAGTATCCCTTTTTGATTATTGATGGCTTCCACATAATTTGATTTCCTTGAATTTGGCGACATTTCTGAGATGTCAATAGGGTAAGAGGGACCTTGGCATTCAAAATACTAAGATGATTATTATATATCAGATTATTGCTTATTAAGGATGCAGAATCACTATGCCACTACTAAGAAGTATTTTATTTAGCTATTTTGAATATGCGCATAAGATATACATGGTTTCATCCTGACCACAGGCATAAGTTAAAATCCTTACGAAGAGTCTGTGCTGGATTTTGGAGCGGAGTTTACTGTTCTGTATTCATAAAAGGATATTTCATAGGATTTTTCCATGCAATAGTCTCTTTTAGAAGTTCACCTGACACGAAATACTTTTCCCAATTTTGATACACATGAGTATTATGTCATGTAATGAATCAGAGCCCATTCTTATGAATCAGTTTCTAGACATTTTTTATTGGATCATCTTAACTGAATCAAAATTTGAAATTGGGTGTTATACTTATTTTCATATCGAATGATCTAAGAGGTAAATGTGCACAATATATGTCACGTAATTAATCTCAGAAGAATAAATCGTCCGTAATTCTTTTCATTTTGCTTTTAACATTCTTGTGTTTGTTGGCATAGTCTTCATTATTAAATTAATCGAAACAAATTAAACCTTGCCAAAATCTATAACTTGTTCTTCCCAGGTCGTTCATTTCTATAAAGTATACTAAACAGTGCTTGGAGTCCAACCTAAACACCCCAAACAACCTAGAGGGGTTGACCTCGTGATTCAGCACTCTTTGGATCTCCAGATTTTGTTGAAGGTATGGCCAGATTGATAAAATTGGCTGATCAGTAATTATTTCCTGGCCGCTGTAACGGTGTGTCAAGTGAGTAGTTTTTTATAATGAGAGTCGGAGTTAGATTTTATTTCTTTTGGGGGCTAAACAATACCGTTACTAGAACTAAAAAAGCTACTTTACCGTTTATTTGTTTTGATTTTAAAATATTGTATTGCTTCTGTTTTAATCTTGAGCTATTTTTTGCATGCAGTTCGTTTCAATGAGATCAAATTCAGCGTTGCCAACTGATCAAAGATTATTACGAGCGAACGATTAAGAGTAAAAGGCAACTTGAGCTCAATTTTAGGCAATAATGAGAAAAATTCTGACAAAACAAATTTAAAATTCAGAAGATATTGACAACGAAACATTGAAATGAGTGTAATTAGATGTCTAAATAACGATTATTTATTCAGTTAAAACAAATAAACGCAGATATTGATTAGGCTAGGTTATATCATTTATGTTAGGTTGTATACATTATATGTGATTTGTTTAGGATAAGTTTCTAAAAAATAACTGCCTTGAAGAATTTTAGGGAAATGTAGACTAAATGATGAGACAATCAACAAATTGCTTTCATTACTCCTGTAAATAATTATTACGTAGTAGATAGGAAATGCTTTATTTGCTATGGGGAATTCGTTTCGTTTAAAAAGTTCTGAAAATGTTTAAATATTATTTATTCCCTTTTAAGGTCCGCTCAAAAACGACATTTGCTTAATTACGATCGTTTGAACTGACTTGGCCCTAGAGGTACAACATCGATTTTCCCGGAGGATTGTTATTCATAAATCATCGAATAACACGGAGTATAACGCTATCAATGAATTATTCATTGGACCCCTTAAATTGACAAATTATTAATATGGGAAAAAGGTAAATTCAGGAGTTTGGAATATATATACCTCTTTGCAGTTCACGTGCCCTCCTGTTTTTACAACTATAATTATTTATATTTCACTAATTTCTCCTTCTCCAACTATACCACTATTTTTTAAAATATGTTTAAAAAGAACCGTTCTTACGAGAATGAAAATGATGGTCGTTAAAGTTGCTTTTCATGAGTATAAGAAAAAAGAATCCTTACTCGTCTTTGAAAATTTGGATTTCCTTTTGAATTTTGCTTTCGAAGCAAGTTCCGGGATGGCTATATTCCATTGCATCAGAATGAGTATTAGCTTAAATGAAGCCCCCAAAGAGTATCTATAAATTTCAAGTATTTATTAAACAGAATTTTAAACTTTTAAATTATTCAAAGAGAAAGTAGTTAAAAATAGAATAAGAATTGCTGAAAATTTGAGAAAGTAAAAAAATAATTTGATTTTATGAAAGAGATAGAAATATTAAAAACTTTAAAAAATTTATTAGATTCTTTGGAAGACCATAATGTATTTAAGAAATTTATGGAAGTAAAATACCTTCTATTGTCGGTCCACATTATCAAATTATTTCATTTATTAAGGCAAGAACCCTGATATGTTATTTAAAATTTAGAAAAAAAAGGTGAATGAAGACAGATAAATATTTTATAAATTGTAGCTGAACATAACTTTTTACTAAGAGACTTATTAATATTTTTAACTTGTACAGATTAAGTATATAGGGGAGTTCCTAAATTTTCCTATGGAAATTACTAGGAATATAATTTAATGAAAAGAAACTTCAGTATAATTCTCATTTCCTTACATAAGGATAGCCTTAGGGAAGTTCTTCGACCTACAATTTTCATTTATATATTTATATTATTATTCAGTTTTTCCGCATCCTAAGAAGATTAAATTTACGCTCCATGCTCCCAAAGTGCGGCGAAGGTCTTTGAGTTGTTTACCAAGTAATGGTGACTTATTCCTGATATATACTCGTACGTGCGCTCCTAATCTCTAGCAAAGCAAAGGCTCAGACGATGTAACTTTAATGCATTCACTCTTCGCTAATTTTGAAACTAATATTAAAAGCCTTTTAGAAATGTCTCTGGATGATTATGTTTACTTTAACACAAATTTTTATGATTAATTTACACACTAATACAAGAATTGTTTTTACTGTATACCTAATTGTACTCCAGATTTTAGTGTTGAAATATTCTCGGGGGAAAGTATTTAAATTTTGTTATCTGCGGATGAAGTTTGTAGGAAAATCGAATTATTATATTCAGATTTTACTTGTGTGTAGGAAGTCATTAATCTGGTGTTTCCATAGAAGGGGGTGATGAAATACACACCTAATCGACTCAAATAAGTAAGGGTGTAAATGTTAAGTGATGGCAAACTCAAATAAATAAAAGAATTCCAGCCTGATGGTTCCTTTATCCCTCTCATCAATAATTCATACCCATTAGATTAAAGGGAATAAGGAGTAATATGTGTAATGAAACATTGCACTTGTTCACTTCCAAAAACTTCACGGCGTCTTTACTCTTTTACACATTTCATTAATTCAGAAAATGTTTGATTTTATGTGAATTTTGTTCATACTCATTTCATCTGAATTGTAATTACCAGCCAAACTTTATTTAATTTTCCAGCATTTTCTTTAACTGTTGGATCATGGGTTATGGGTTAGTTTAGGCAAATTATTATCAATCAGTTCCTCATCACTTATATATATATATATATATATATATATATATATATATATATAAAAATATATATATATATATATATATAATATTGAGGATAAATCCCAGAGCCACGAGAAACGGATGCAACATCTTTTATTTTTCACAACGTTTCGAAAACTACAAGTTTTCATCTTCAGGCTAGAATCAGTTTACAGGGTTAATACATATGGGGCAAACTTGAAAAGACCAACAAGACATTATTTTAAAAGGTGATCAATTATAAAATATCAGTAAAATGTACTATAAGTTAAAATTTTGAAACTGACTCAAAACTCCAAAAGACATGACTCGGGGTTTTCGATATGGAGTCGGCTATCGATGGTGTCCTCGTTGTGAAGGCTATTTCTATAAGCTTTAGCTATTTACGCAATCTGCCGTTTTTGTATCATAAAAGAAATCAATCGCACATGATTCAAATACACATCGTACTTAGAATTACAAGCTGTCTGACGGAAACCGCTAAAGTGTTTTAGCCTACTGCCGCCAAATCCTTCTGGAGAATCTGTAGCTATGTATATCTCTTCCACCTATTTTCACGTCCCCTTACTTCAGCACTTTATCCTACCAATTTTCTTTTTCCAACTTTTGGTAGCAAATACACTTGATCATTTTGCTCTGAAGCAAAGTGTGTGTGTGTGGGGGCGGGGCTGCAGTGTATCAGAGTGTTTTGTGTTTGGTCTATCTGGGATTGAAACCTAGTCATTAGAAGTCCACAGTCTTATTCAAAGATAATGAGAGCTTATTTTGCGATTGGTGGAGTAGTTTATTTTCTTTTAGAGTATATAATCCAATAGGGAGAACAAGGGAGAATGATTTTATGGACAATTATCTAATATTATACAAGGACATGTTGTTAATACCTGCTGTTTTTCTTCATGTTCCTATTTTGTGTTTTAGGGAAGATATTTAAGAAAGAGCAAATGATTTGGATATGAATACTTCCCTTTAGCTACGATAGAGTTCTCATCTTACCCTCCAGCGTCATCCTTGGCGAGACAGAGTTACATAACCTTCAATTTAAGTAAAAATATTGCTATAGTTAGAAGAAGATGTTATTTCAAGTGTCCATTAGTCATTTATTTAAGGATCATTTGTTCAGGTGTCTTTGCCTCATTATTGAGCAAACTAAGCCCTAACGACGAAACATGGCGTTGGTGGTTCATGGGCAATTTTGTGAACTGATTTTCCGGTATCATTTATATGACTAACAATCAAGTAGGTGGTTTCGAATTACAGGACCTACAACTGCATATGGCACTTCAAGTCGTCCATCAATAGTCCAATAGCATAATCCATCTGAATCAAGTTTAATTACTTGCTCTCAAATAGCTTATGGAACTTCTTTGATCTTTGGCATTGCTCCAAGCAACAATTTTCCTTCTATAGATACTTATCCATGAAAAACAATACGATTATTCAGCAGTTTGCATCACTAGCGTTTCTATAATTTTCTTAAATCCTCAATCTTATCCTTTTCATCGAATTTATAAGATTTTTTTTTTAATTAATAACAATATTATCGCATGTTATTAGACTAAACAATTTTTTGAATAGCGTTGTCACCTGATGATATTTCTTTATTCCATTTTTTCTATTCACAAAGAAATTCTTTCTGTGTATTTCTTGAGTCATATATAAGTTTGCTCTGTTTCCTTTCAGTTTTATAATCAAACCAGGCAATGGCTTCCATACTCCCCACCCTCGAGAGGAGCTTGCGCTTCCTTACTAAGAATAAAATTTAAAATCTAAAAAAAAGCAGCCATGGTTAAGTTTTTCTAAATTTTCTGAACTTCGCCAATTTAAATAATTTTTAAAATGAACTCTAAACTAAATTTTCTGAAGTTCACCATTTGTAATTCTTTGGGTTTTAAAAAATTCACAAAATCTCGATACTTATATTTATTTCTGAACTTCCCCTTTTGTTTTTTAATATTATAAAAGGATTATTAGAAATAACTTTGATAAAACAAACATAAGTCATAACCAAACTAAGATGAAATTATTAATCAAATACTAAAAAAAATCCCCCTTCTTAAATTATAGAGTTAGTGATGATGATGACGAAAGCAAGAAATATTTTAGAAATATTAAAAATTTTAATTTGCAAATATATTGAGTCACCTAACTGTAAATCTTTTTCTTATTATTTTACGCTAGATTCCTAATTGGTAGTGAGATCTGACTGCTATTTTTGCCCTCTGAATCCCATTTACGACGTTCTCCCTGTAGACAGTATTTATAAAATATTTATAATTTTCATACTAGTGTAGGGATATCCTTTCCCTCCCACTATAATATTTGACACTTTCCTATTTTCTAATGGTACTACTTAATGTTTGTCTTCATTAGATCGGATTTTACAGTTTGTTGCATTCCCTCGTAGGTTTTTGACTTCTTTAGCAGTCATCCGATCTTGTATGGCTGCATTCTTGTAAGGACATTTAATTAGCTGGCCCATACCCAACTGATACGTACTATTATTATTTTCTCAAATTTTCTTACCTCCAAATTCCAGGAGGGAATTTGCTCGGTAGCACTATTTTCTCTTCGGTGACTTTTCCTTTAGAGCCTGAATATCATTATTTTGTTTGTATTTATCAGTAAAACAGGCTTTGTTTTTTAAATGCACTGAGATATTTAGCATCCCATCGAAGATGCATTTTGGCGCTTTTGTCAAGTTTAGTTTGATGAGGCCTGAATTGCATGACGCCTTCTGTTTTAATAAATTGAGAAATGATTTGTGGCTAATCCAATGTAAATCCTTCTTAATGCTTTCTCATTGTTCCAGTTGCTTGTTCGATTGCCGTAATTCTATGATTTTATCACGCTCCTCTATTATTTTATGTTTAAACCTTATATAGAAATCTGCATTCTTTTCGTCGCGTATTTTGAAAAACATTCCCCGGTGCTTTCTAAATGTTTCTTTCTTTTCGACTTTTTAGCATAACAATCTTTTTACTTTCTCACAGAATATTTGGGTGAGGCCTCTTTATCAATTCTTCTAGTTCTTCCAATCTCTGCCATTCTTGCTCGATTAGAAGTTAATTCACTTCTTTCTTGATCTATATTATTTGTTGAGAGATCTTCATCATGAATTGTATCATTAAGAAATATACTGTTGATATGGACGAGAGAGTAGTGAACTTCTCCTTTTTGGAGGATCTTGAACGTCTCGTCAACAAATCTCAATTACAGACTATGGCTAAGGGAACTGGTGCCTGCAAGCTTCTAAAACTAATGTTTTTTTCGAATTCCGGTACGACACCGGAAATTGGTGATCCCTTCAGCTTGCCCTTTATCTAATGGTAGATTTTTTTTGTCTTAAAGCAAAAAGATTAAGTTTAGTGAAAGCTCAGAGAGCTGAAATTTCTCATTTTAGTTAGCCCTATATTATTGCTTAAAAAACCTTTAGATTAGTGGCGTTAAGCAGAAAGAATGACTGAATTACGCTAGAATTCCAAGAATTGTTCAAATTGATATCTACGAACATAATACTAAATGCAATTCACTGAATAGTCTATCCCTATATAGCATAGAGGTTAGCTTAACTTACCACTAATTCAATAGCTTTTAATTTTCCTTAGCTCAGTGTGCTTCAAACTAACTAATTGAATTAGTTTAGAATCACGACAGAGAATTCAGATATCTGGCAACTAAATTTGTTCACAGTTATTTGAATGATATCACTCTCTAAATTACGAGTAGCATAAGAAGACCCATTCTGTATCAAATTGTGGTAAAGAAATGGGATGTTGGAAATGAAAATACATAATTCCTAAAATTTATAAAATATTAATGTAATTTTTTTCTGGTATTTAGATGGCAAGATGAGCAATCGATCTTTTGAATTTAGACGGTTTAGATAAAACTTTTGGAGGAATTTGTGGACTTCCAGGAGATGAAGAAGAAGTGGTAAATTCAGACTGTGAAATACATTGTTCATCTTGAAGAATCTAGTACAGGTAAGTGAGAATTATCTACCTTTTAATCTTTAAAACTATTTAATTGTAAATATTTATCTACACCTATTTATAAATTTGATTAATATAAATATATTTCAATAAATCTATCAAGTCATTTTAACAGAATCAATAGAAACTTATATCTTCTCCGAAAAGCAAATGGATTTATGTGAACTTGAAGACAGACCCTCTCTCTATGTCAGAGTTGAAAAAGAAAGCAGAGGTTCCCTTTTTTAATTGGGAAGTATTTCGAGCTACCGATTACTTTACATCCCACATAAAACACATTCCAAGGCCATTTAATGATAAAGAGATTAAAAGAGGAGATGTAGATTCGCGAATGGATCCTAGTTCAATCTTTGTGACAAATTATTATTATATTAGGTTTTTTACCACCATAGACATTATGTAACAAATTGATGGACAATACATCAATCATATTCATTTCAAACATGAATGATCCGAGTCAAGCCAACGATATATGTAGGAGGAATATAGCTGGGAGAATGAGCTAGATAGGTGGAAGGAAGCATTGTAATCATAGCATATATTCAACATAGGGGTTGTTTTGACAAAGTAAGTGTGTGAGGTAGTGACTGAGAGGCTAGTGAAAGAGAAGGAGAGATAAAGTAATAGAGTGAATGGGAGAATAAGAGAGTGATAATATGTGTGCGTCCAAAAATTCAGTACAGCAGGCTTTTCCTCGCACAAATTTTAGCCAACCATACTTCCGAGATAGGAGGGTGATTTTGACAAAGGCGCCAAGTTAAATCTTTGTATGCCTTAAATAGAAAGAGCAAATAATGCTGGCACATATTTTTATTCCATTTTTTGAAGTTCATTAGGGTATATGTTTTATAATCTTTAGGCAAATTGATCTCGAAAATGAAAAGGTATTACAAAATGATTACCGAATTAAAGTAATCCATGGGTTGGTGGGGGCTAATGCTTTAGAAAAAGTCAAATAAATTGGGTTCTAGTGGCCCACCATCACATCTCTCTCTTGAATATTACGGAAGGCATAAATAAGGCAAGAGTCAATATGGCAATAAGATTAGATGGGCCAAAACATATGACATTTTTAAGCAAAGCATTTCGTCGCTGTTATTTATGCAGCACTAAAATAAATCCCTATCATAGCAGATGGCAATATATCGTTTGTAAAGTACCAATTTGGAACAATTTAAATCAATGTTTTAAACTGTTTCATCCAATATAAAATATTTTTCTATCACCAATAAATAGGATATTTATTGAAACTATTATTTTGCCTTGAGGATCAGTGGTTAGCACCATTAACCACTCTCGCTACGATACAAAAATTAAATGGATATAGATAAATAAAGCGAATGCTGTATAATACAAGAGCAATTCACGCAAGAAAATATTTGGCAAGCATGTTTGAGTCTTTCTACAGTAAAGGACCAAATATTTATGTTGGATATAATGGGAAACTGTTGCATATAGGGAAGATCATGGTAGCTTTTCGGATAATAAAGTGCAAATTCATTATCATTGGATGGTGACCCCTTCAAAGGGTGACATTTCACCCAATATCTTTTGAAATTTAGAAGATCTTTAAAGAGAAATTTTATCTTTTGAATCACGTAAAATTGTTTGAATGTAAAATTAAGAGAAAAATACTATAGTGATTGCTTAAAATCCGCTGTAATAAAGCATAATAAAGATACTAAAATTAGTTTGACATAGAGACCACGCTCTTTCGATCAAGAAAATTCTTAAAGTAATTTAAATATAATTATGTTTGATTTTTATACACGAAGATTATTTTTATTTTGATTACAACAAAAAATATATAACTTTTAATTGTAGCTCTAATGAAACAAGGGTTTTTCTATATTATCACTCTATATACATTTTTAATATTTGCAAGCATATTATGATCCGACAAGGTAAAATTAAAAACTTTTGTATGTCAACTGATGCAAATTCGAAGCAAAATAAAGTGAGAAATAATTCATTTGCTTTCATCTCTATTAATAAAAACTTATCAAAGAAAGAGAAGTAAAATAAAGCATAGCAGGTTAAGTAATATAAAAGAACATCTCTATTTTCGACATATTGTAGCTAAGAGTAAAAGTTTGCGTTAAAATGATATTGTCGTAGAATGACTCCCGACGATACCATATATAACACTATTCGTTGAGGGAACTTCCTTAATTATCTTTAGAGTGCGTTACTGTCTGGCGGCCGATATTATGTATCTTCGATATGCTTAAGAAGTGGAACTGAGCTCAAGGATAATAATATTGCTATCATTAAGAAAATAGAGTTTTATTAATAATAACTACCAACAAACACAAGAAGGAAAATATTGACATAAACAGAGAATTGAAAGGGTCGTGGGGGCTCGGCTAATCCGAGGATTTAAAGGATTAAAAAAGGTAAAACAAATATAGAGTTAAAGAGATGGGATGGTTCGATAAACCATTTAAAGAACAGGATAGAATTGACAAAAGGGATCAATACTCAAAGGTGACGTTTGGCTTACGTAACATTTGCACTAGTGGTGCAGTGGAAGGTGGCGCAAAGGAGTTTCGGTCCGCTGGCGAGCTCCAGCCGAAGGGGGGGGGATAAAAGGATCCTGACGAGGCGTCTTGGGAAGGAGAACCGTTTCTCGACGAACGGCTTGAAGAACAATGGCTGTTCTAGGTTGTTCTCTTCTGAACAAAGGGGGGATGAGAACCGTCTCTTGTCTACGGGCTCAAGAACAATGGCTGTTCTAATGTTGTTCTCCTCTGAACAACCGGGGGGGGGGGGAGAACCGTTTCGTGGCGAAGGGCTCAAAACGAACAATGGCTGTTCTAATGCTGTTCTCCTTTGAACAACAGGCGGGGATGAGAACCATTTCTTGGCGAAGGGCTCAAAACGAACAATGGCTGTTCTAATGTTGTTCTCCTCTGAACAACAGGGGGGGGGGGGTGAGAACCGTTTCTTGGCGAAGGGCTCAAAACGAACAATGGCTGTTCTAATGTTGTTCTCCTCTGAACAACAGGGGGGGGGGGGTGAGAACCGTTTCTTGGCGAAGGGCTCAAAACGAACAATGGCTGTTCTAATGCTGTTCTCCTTTGAACAACAGGGGGGGAAGCCTTGGGGACTTGGCGTCGGAAAGGCTCGAACCTTTGGCACTCAAGGAATATTGTCCTCCTTCTGGACAAGTGATGGTGAATCTCGAGGTCGAGGTCCCTTGGCGCACAAAGGGAGAGAGGGTCGTGGTGATGTTTCGCGACGAAAATCTGGATCTCCAATCTGATCTTAGTGGTAAAGTTTCCATATAAATAGCCAGGACATCTCCTTGGCGTGGGGGAAAATGGAGTGAAAGCTTGGAAGGAACGCACAGCCGGGCCGGCGAACAATGCCTTATCTGCTCATAAGCCTAACTCAATCTGGCGAGGTCGGCGTATGGGGGCAAACGGGGGGACGATAACCTCCTAGTTTAAACATTGACATCCGGTAGCTGCGATAAGGCTCCAAGCCTCGAATCGAAGATGCACGTGGGCAGCATCGTGGTTTTAAATAATATGGAATAGGAGTTGAAATTAACGCAGTCAACTCGTTCTATCACACCCCTCCATTCCAGGGGAAGTTGTCACTTCGAAAAAAAGGGAGAGAAGGGACAACGATAGAGCTCCGTTGTGGGGAACTCGTTTTCTTGTACCAACCGTACCTTCCTGCACCTAACTAGTATTACCTCAATACATATGATTATTTTGATCTTTAGATTACAGGGGAAAATAACCTTTAATACAACTTAATCAGAGAGAAAAAGGGCATGGAACAATGAAATGATATAAAATTAGTACATACAGGACAAAATAATTTATACGTAAATAAATGGGTACAAATATATATACATACAAAAAATTAGACATTGAGCGTTAAAAAAGTCAGACATATACATTAATTAATTATATTATAAGAAAATCTTAATTTAAGTCGTACAAGACGGTATATACCTACAGGGAGATACTAATCCTATGAATATACTTACTCTACGCTATTCGGTAACGCATTTCTTCTGAGGGCGTCAGCGACCTGGTTATCGGAACCTTTTATCTAATTTATTTTAAACTGATACTCTTGCAAGAGTAAACTCCAGTGCATGATGCGGCCGTTTGAGTGTCTCACATTCCTAATATAGGCTAACGGACGGTGGTCGGTTCCTATTTGAAATTCTTTACATATTAAGTACAGCTTGAATTTGTCTATGACCCAGATAATTGATAGAGCTTTCTTTTCTCTAGTGGCATATCTCTTTTTGCGTGGGAATAATTGACGACTAGCATATGCAACTGGATGACTCGTTCCGTCATCCACGTATTGAAGGAGTACACCTCCAATGCCCTCGTTGCTCACGTCGGTCTTAACCCCAAAGGATTTTTCCGGGTTGGGCAACTTTAAAATGGGGGCAGAAATGAACTTACTTTTGAGCTGATTAAAATGGGAAACAGCGACATCATTCCAACGTAAACGATCGGGGAAATTCTTTTCCTGAAGGGGGCATAGGGGGGCCGAAATTGCAGCGAAATTCGAAACAAATCGCTGATAGGGAGAAGCTGATCCTAGGAACGATCTTAATGGCTTCTTTGTAATCGAGAGGGGCATGTCGGCGATTGCCTTAATCTTGTTCTCATGGGGACCTAACTTGCTTTGTCCTATTTTGAAACCCAAATATTTGATGGTTTCGTGGGAAACATGGCATTTGTGGAGGCCAATGGTGAGGCCATTTCCGCGCAGTCGCTCGAAAAGAGCTAATAGGGCGGGTAAATGGTGACTCCATTTAATTAGTTCTTGTAGCTGACTCTTCTGACGTGGTGTCAGCTGCGCGTCACTATCCAGGTCAGAGGATTCCAAAGACTCGCCTGGTAGGGAAGGAGGAGGGTAATCGGCATCAGGTTGGATGCACACTGTCTGGATTACATTAAGGGACTCCGCGGGGCAATCCTCTTCAAGCGCCGATGCTTCGTCCAGTTCTACGAAGGTATCTCCATGGGCGCGTTGGGGGTTCTTTTTTTCTTGGGGTCCAGGGACAGTCTCCGTGTCCTTGTCTGGGGCCTTATCACCTAAGGGTGTTAGTGATTCACACTCCTCTTTTGCCGTCCTAAAGTCCTGGTTAGGGGTCTCCGAGAAATCGGACGGTATCGGGGTTCTGATGGGGACGGGCTCCTGGGCTTCTTTCTTATCTCGGCCTTGAGGAAGGGCGGCCTGAAACACAGGGTCGAAACTTACTTGAGGGCTCTGTCCTATAAGTAAGGAACAGAATTGTATGGGTGCTACAATGACTTCAGCCCAGCCATTATAATATTGACACTGCAGGTAACATCTAACGACGGGGAATCGGTTCGCCCGCCCAAGGTGGTCATGTACCACCGCAATTTTTCGTGGTTAGAGGCCACTGGGAGGAGTTCGTCGGAAACGATGAAGCACGTACATCCTGTGTCCCTGACGAGAGTCGATACTCGGCAGCTGTCCACGCTGCCCTCCTCATATTTCAAAGTTCCCGATGAACTTTTACCAAAAACAAAATTTACCTGGTGGCCTGACGGAGGGGGAGAAGTTTTTGCTTGGGTCTGCACCACCGGGGGAGCCGGGGTTGCATTAATCTGGTGAACTTGGTGGGCTGGTCCACTTTTAAGCCTAGAATTTGGGGGGCAGTTCCAGCTAATGTGGTTTTCTACACCACAGGTGAAGCATATGGTTGGTCGCTTCGGGAAGAGAGATGGAGGAGAAGTCTTAACGGGAGGTTTGTAGTCCCGTTGTTGGTTTTGGGGAAAGAAGTTTGGGGGTTTTATGGGGCTCGGAAACTTTGTCAGCTTTCCTGGGAAGGGGCGCGAATCCTTCCTTCTTTCTTCTCGTTGGATTTCTCTTTCTCGTTTTTCTCGCTGTATTATTCTTTCTCGTTCCTCTCGTTGTTTTTCTCTTTCTCGTTCTTCTCGTTGTATTTTTCTTTCTCGTTCTTCTCGTTGTATTTTTCTTTCTCGTTCTTCTCGTTGTATTTCTCTTTCTCGTTCCTCTCGTTGTTTTTTCTCTTTCTCGTTCTTCTCGTTGTATTTTTCTTTCTCGTTCCTCTCGTTGTATTTCTCTTTCTCGTTCCTCTCGTCGGATTACTCTTTCCCTTTCTATTTCTTCCTTTTCTCTTTGAAATTTTGCTTCAATCCGAGCTAAATTAATCTGATGGTGAAGGTCCACTTGTCTTATCCATTCCTCTCTTATGTACTTAATTAGTTCTTTTCCGGAAAGTCCCAAGGATTCTCCTTGTGCTTTAAAGATTTCAAACTGATTCATCTTTGCACTTGGGGGCACACTAGTCAACCAACTAAAAATCCTTGCAACAAGAATTATGCCTCTATAGAATCTGCCTACCTAAATATGGGCACTGACCTATTCGTACTTGGTTTCTCAATCTAAATAACCACTGACTAAAATCACAAAAAAACACAAACAAATTATTATAACCGTTCCTTGAGCTACTCCAGCTTCTTAAGTTTAAAAAAAGGGGATAGCAATCGTTAGAACAAAAGGGAACTACTATATTCTATTATTGTAACGAATAACACTATGCTTTACTCGACTGAGACCAGTGTTTGCAAAGATATAGCGTTAAACCTTACACACCTGATACCAAATTTAAATAGTATATATATATATATATGTCGTAGAATGACTCCCGACGATACCATATATAACACTATTCGTTGAGGGAACTTCCTTAATTATCTTTAGAGTGCGTTACTGTCTGGCGGCCAATATTATGTATCTTCGATATGCTTAAGTGGAACTGAGCTCAAGGATAATAATATTGCTATCATTAAGAAAATAGAGTTTTATTAATAATAACTACCAACAAACACAAGAAGGAAAATATTGACATTAACAGAGAATTGAAAGGGTCGTGGGGGCTCGGCTAATCCGAGGATTAAGAGGATTTAAAAAAAGGTAAAACAAATATAGAGTTAAAGAGATGGGATGGTTCGATAAACCATTTAAAGAACAGGATAGAATAGACAAAAGGGATCAATACTCAAAGGTGACGTTTGGCTTACGTAACATTTGCACTAGTGGTGCAGTGGAAGGTGGCGCAAAGGAGTTTCGGTCCGCTGGCGAGCTCCAGCCGAAGGGGGGGGATAAAAGGATCCTGACGAGGCGTCTTGGGAAGGAGAACCGTGTCTCAACGAACAGCTTGAAGAACAATGGCTGTTCTAGGTTGTTCTCTTCTGAACAAAGGGGGGATGAGAATCGTCTCCTGTCTACGGGCTCAAGAACAATGGCTGTTCTAATGTTGTTCTCCTCTGAATAACCGAAGGGGGGTGAGAACCGCTTCGTGGCGAAGGGCTCAAAACGAACAATGGCTGTTCTAATGCTGTTCTCCTTTGAACAACAGGCGGGGATGAGAACCGTTTCTGGGCGAAGGGCTCAAAACGAACAATGGCTGTTCTAATGTTGTTCTCCTCTGAACAACAGGGGGGGGGGGGTGAGAACCGTTTCTTGGCGAAGGGCTCAAAACGAACAATGGCTGTTCTAATGCTGTTCTCCGTTGAACAACAAGGGGGGATGAGAACCGTTTCTTGGCGAAGGGCTCAAAACGAACAATGGCTGTTCTAATGCTGTTCTCCTTTGAACAACAGGGGGGGAAGCCTTGGGGACTTGGCGTCGGAAAGGCTCGAACCTTTGGCACTCAAGGAATATTGTCCTCCTTCTGGACAAGTGATGGTGAATCTCGAGGTCGAGGTCCCTTGGCGCACAAAGAGAGAGAGGGTCGTGGTGATGTTTCGCGACGAAAATCTGGATCTCCAATCTGATCTTAGTGGTAAAGTTTCCATATAAATAGCTAGGACATCTCCTTGGCGTGGGGGAAAATGGAGTGAAAGCTTGGAGGTAACGCACAGCCGGGCCGGAGAACAATGCCTTATCTGCTCATAAGCCTAACTCAATCTGGCGAGGTCGGCGTATGGGGGCAAACGGGGGGACGATAACCTCCTAGTTTAAACATTGACATCCGGTAGCTGCGATAAGGCTCCAAGCCTCGAATCGAAGATGCACGTGGGCAGCATCGTGGTTTTAAATAATATGGAATAGGAGTTGAAATTAACGCAGTCAACTCGTTCTATCAAAGATATCATATTCAAAGATCTTAAATGTGTCAGGGTGAACTAGTATAAGGAAGAGAGGAAAAAGTTTATATTTAATATATGGAAGGATTCAATGCAAATTCTATACTGTTTTATAAATAACAAAGGTACAATTTTTTTTTTTAAATCCATCGAGGGTAGTCTAAACGCATCGAGCTCGCGAATGGTAAACAAGTGTATAGTCGTGCGTAAATGAAAGATTTATGCATGGTGTAAAAAGATTTTAAGTTGTAGACGAGACGTAATTTAGGAAAAAAATCAAATCCAGTTGCCATTGATGAAATTCTTACTCGTCACCTACTTCTAGATCGAGATGAAGTTCCTTCACTCGATGAAATACGCTTCGCTATTTATAGAATTAAGAGCAACAAAGCTAGTGGCCCTAACAACATACCAGCAGAAGTATACAAGTGTGGCAGGCCTCATCTGGAAATCGAATTACATGAAATTATCGTCACGATCTCTCCTGAAGAAGGAGAGTATCATTGTCACCAACAAGAAAATAGGCGAAACACCAGGAATATTTTTTTAAGAAAAATGCTATAGACTGGCTGCATATGAGTGGTGGTTAATATTTTCAATAGAAAATCTAAAAAATTTCTTTCATTATGAAAATATCGCTGGCACAAAAGTGTGTTATTGAGCCTCTGGGAAAATTAATTAGGCTTTACAAGAATTTTCAACTTTGCTGCTTATAATAACATTTCTATAAATATTATCAGGATGGAAAACAATATTATAATGTAAAGTATTTATTAAACATTTAAAAACATAGTTAAAATATTTATATATATGATTTTCCCAAAAATGTGTTACTTATTTTCATTTTTTACTATTTATAGAAAAATATGGATAATGCAAGCAAAATAATCACACTAGTCAGCAATGATTTTGCTACTTGGGTATTAGCTCGTGATTTATACAAAATCGAGTATGTTAATTCCAAATCTGTAATCAGAGTTGTTCTATCAATTAAAGTTCCTGAGTTACACACATACTCTTTAGTTACACATATGATCAGTGTTGCTTTGGCTATCGTAGTGAGAGAATGTGTTGTGTGTGTTTGGTTCCTGCGTTACACTCATGCTTTATTACGTTGTGGCGGGCACGAAACATACACTCTTACCCCAATCTATCCAATACGCTTCCTACACTAAGTCGGTCGTGATAAATCGAGGGAGAAATGAAGCGAATTTTATATACAGTTCTTTATTTACACAAGAATGGATAATTAAATTTAATATACAAACATGTTAAAAATATATACAAAAACAATTTATCCTATATTACGAATACTACCAATCAAAATATTATATATAAAAGAAGGGATAAACGAGCAAACAAAAAAAAATACACAATCATACAAAAGAGACCTAATCAACACACCGGAAGCAAACAAATCAGGCCTCATTCTTACCTCGTACCACGGGTTTTATAATTAGGTCTCCCGGGAAAAAGTCCTACCCCCACTCCTTTGCGATATATCACGGTCCCGAGGCTATAACAAGACATCATGTCATACGTAGTATTGGCTCTAATTATTTAATGCCAGTACTCTTAACAAAAGGAAAGATTAAATATTGCAGTTCTCTCCAAAAAAAATAAAGTGTTTTTTTGTTTTTGATATCAGGATATATCAAAACTACATAAAATCTTCACAAAATATGGCTGTTTGTTGTAAATATAATGATATATCAAAACTACGAACAATCTTTATACAATATGGCTCCTAGAAAGAGAAAAATCGCAGAAGATTGCGGATGGCCGAAGCCGTCATCACTCCAATTTTATATGTTTCTTGTATCGCTTAGTTTCCACTTAAAAATGTTCCGCGCCACGATTGGCCAATTTGTGTAATACTTATGTTCGCGTAGAAATACTAAATATAATGTAGCAATTTTTCAATAATTCCATTTCTGTTCATTCCCTGAAGATGACCTAACATGGTCGAAAGCGGTCTAGTAATAGACAATGTCATTTGCGTATGTTTATTCTCACCTCGAAGACCTCGTTAAAAAACTTGTAAGAAATATTAAGAATATACAAGTTAAAATTAATAACGCTGCCACAGCTGTGGACTTCAATAGAACCTATATATATATATATATACATCACCGCATTGACACACACATTCTTACAGCGGGAGGGAGAGGTCAGCTAGAAAGGGGATTGGAGAATGGCCCTACAATCGCTCTCTCATTCGCTACAATAACAACGTTTTCAAATTTAGCCATTATATTACTGGTGTTGAAACAGTATTTAAATACAAGAATTAATTGCATTTTTCTTTCAGATTTATCTCTCAATTAATTTGTAAATCAAATAAGATTTTTCAAAAGTATATAAAAGATATATGCAAGCTGAGTTTTAAACATGACTTCGCGAGGATGTATAAATATCCAAGACAACCTTTGTTATATCTGTGGAAAATATACTCCAAGCAACGAGCGGAAAAAATAGTTAAAAGTGTGAAAACTGCATACAATTATTACTTTAGTTGTAAAGTTGGTGACCAGGCCAAGCTCTAGGCACCTCACAAATATTTTACTATATGTTATAAGGAGCTCACACATTGGTTAAACGGCTAATGGTAGGTTATGCCTTTTGCCGTACCAATGGTGTAACGTGAGCTAAAAAATCATGTTTTTAATTGCTACACTTGTATGACAAATATTGCGAGATTCTCAAATAAGAACAAGTCAAAAATAGCATATCCATTTCCTCCATCAGCTAGTACAGTTAAAGAAGATGATTCATCGCCTGAAAAGGACGATAGTAATGACGATGAAATGTATGAGGATGATTCTAAGGAAAAGAAGAACCGGTTGATAAATCAAGGAAGATTCAATGATTTGGTGAGAGATTGGTCATTGTCAAAGGAGAACGCAGAACTGTGGGGCTGCAGACTACAGCATTTGAATTTTCTAGAGGGCAGTGCAAAAATATCTACTTTTCTTAAACGCCATGAGGTCTTAGCTGCCTTTTATAAAAAAGAAGATGGTGTTTGTTTCTGTATTGATGTTAATGGCCTCATGAATTAGCTACATCGATGCACGCAATGCTAGCCTCAAAGCTGTGTTGCTACACAATGGTAACAAAAACCTTCAACTCCTTTCGTACTTATTGTTGGAATGATAGATATATATGCCTCAATGAAATTTCTTTCGGAAGGTGATCTAAAGTTAATTTTTTACTTCTTGGACTGCAGCTAGGATATACAAAGTATATGTGCTACTTATGCCTATGGTACAGCCGTGACGACAGGAATCATTCTATTGTCCAAATGTGGCCCGAAAGCAAAGAACACCTAGTTAGCGAATACAATGTTAAGCACATGCTTTTGGTACATCCATAAAAGATTTGCCTTCTACTACTTTATATCAAACTTAACCTTATCACGAATTTTTTTTAAGCAATGGCCAATGATTCTGATGGATTCCAGAACTTAAGGAAAAATTTTTGTGCAAAGAAAACCGATGCTAAACTTAAAGTTGCTATTTTTATAGGGCCGGAGATCAGAGAATTAATACGTGACAGGTAGTTCAGAGATAAACTACTCTACTAGCGATGGCAGAATGAGATTCATTTGTCCATGTAGTGCAAAACCTCCTAGATAATCCAAGGCTGAAAACTATGAAGAACTAGTGGACAAGTTGCTAAAGGACTATCAATGTATGTGGTATAGTATGTCTATTGATATTCATTTCTTGCATTCGCATCTAGATTTCCTTCCATCTATTATGAGTGATATTAATGACGAACATGGGGAAAATTTCTACCGAGATATCGCAACGAAAACATGATGGTTGTCTACTGCTGGTGTATACAACGGGAGAATCCTATATTAAGCTACAAGCGCAATAGCAAGAGTCTCAAATATTTTTGAAGAAATTTATAGTTAGGTGAGTACTACCTCTTTTATATGTAATACATATCTTGTCTAGTTCTGAAAAAGGACGTACAAAATGCCAAATACGGTGCCCCCATTCCAAACCTTGGCCCAGAAACATCTCATTCTTCTCAAACTATTAATAATTATATCATTAATTTATCCAAGGTAACAAACTGAGCTATTTAACCCAGTTGAATTACTTACGAACCTTACGGACTATGACAGATCTGAGCACAGATTTTGGAAGTAGCGCCCCAAAGTTACTTCGTTACAACAACATATGCTCAAGTAGCTGAAACAAAGTTAAAATTTGTTGCCTAGTGTTATTGAATGCGTATATTTCCAATTAAAAATAATATATGTATATACAACATTTAACACAAATATCACTTTACAATTATTCGTGATATTTTTCAAGGCAATTTCAACTATTTATGTAACAACGGTAGCTACCACATTAAACGCACATATTATTGTTTCTGTTATAAATTTTTAATTTAGTGCACACTTTGCAACGTTGTCTTCGATCAGATTCTCGCATTTAATATGTCGATGTGAGTAATGGTAGATTTTATCTTGTGTTTTAGTGGTTGACAGCAACAGAAGTTGATGGTGGGGCTCTTTTCCTGTTGGAATAGGTTCCAATGAACCTAAGACATATAATTCTTATGAATGTTTTTGCATTAACCTTTTCAATATTTGACGTTCTTTCCTATTTGCAGACACGAGGAAGGCATTATTTATTGCAATATGATTCAAAGAAATCCGAGAAATCCTAAATTTCCCTACAAAGCTATTAGCTTCTTCACGGAGTAATATAAAAATATATAGACCAGTTACCAAAACAGATCCCCATGGATCTCTCTTAGAGATCCATTGCCTGTTTTATTCACTTGAAGAAGCTTTCTCCCCATTGGAGTCAATTTCTGCGAATACACTGAGATCTGACCTATTTGATCCGTCGCCGATGTGTAACATAACAAACGCTTTTGAAAAATCCACTTGGATCACAACTGTTGTCCAGTTTTCATCATATACTTTAAATGTTCAATGAAATTACTTAGGGGATTATGGAGCAATTTATTTCTAAAAACATGTGTGTTTGCACATGATCGTTAAGATTCCCGAGTATTTTTTTCTTTTTAGATTGATTAAATTAATTTCATTCTCAAGGAAGTCAGAGCAATTTATCTTTATTTTTTGGAGCCGTGATGATCGCCTTTTTGAAAATAGGAGATATCTCAGCTAATTGAAATCATTCAGGAATGATTTATACATTTATTTATCCATTAAAGATATTAGTCATTGTTTTTATTTTCACATAATTCGTTTGGGTATCGAACATAAACACTATCTGAGCCAGGTTGAGTATTAGCTTAAATTTCATATCTGTTGAAGCAACTTCTTTTTGTTTTCACTTGAAATTTATTATATAACTGTATTTAAATGCTAGTTATGAGCTACAGTTTGAGCATATTCCTAATTTTCTTTGGTAGCAATAAAGCAACTTGATCGTTAAGTATTTTGGCCATAACGTTTAGATCTGAGGTTTTGGTCTCCACCATAATATTTCAAAGGACCATATTCTTAATAAAATCCTCAATAAAGAAGACATATTCTTCTAATGTAACTATAACTCATAAATAAAAAAATATGTTTAAAATTATATCTTATCCATGGATCGCTAGCCAAAGTTTAATGATGTGAATGGATATAACTCTAATAAGATTTTAGAGTTTCTCTTTGTTTTCTACCATCTTAATCTTAGTATTAAAAAAACGATATACCCTGCGAAACATCCATATATTTTCACGAATGTCAGTTGAATCTATGGCCCATTTTAATTTGGATTTATAAGAAAGTATCAAGATAGTCACGGGGAATTTGTTTTTGGCAAGGATTGCCTTTGAATTTTTGATTTATTAGTCGCATGCAAGTCTAGGCGCGGGCGAGTGTCCATCTCACTATGGCGGTCGGTCAGGGTCCGTTTTGCTTTTTTTTTGTGATAACATTGTAACTATTCCACAGATTCGAAGGAAATTTAAAACCCTTATGTTTTTTTATATTCAATTTCGAAGGATGTAAGTGACAAAGTCCTCTCAAGGTTAGTCCGGGAATTATATTGTTTTAGCAATAACATCCTAACTATTCAGCAGATTCTAAGAAAATTTGAAAATCTTATGTTGTTTTATATTCTATTTCGAATGATATAACATAGGAGGTCCTCCCAAGATTAGCCCTGGAATTATTTTGTTAACATCATAACTATCGTGTCAATTTTATTGAAAGTTGAAACTCTTATTTCATTTTAAATTCTCATTCGAATGAAATAATTGTTAAAGTCTCCCAAGGTTAGCCAGAGAACCAGATTTATTGATAGTAACATCATATCTATTGGGCCGAAGCGAACGAAATTTAAAACGCCTATATTATGCTACATTTTCTTTCAAAATTCCCCCAAGTTTAGCGTAGAAGTTATTTTTTTTTGTCATTAAGATCATAACTATTTTGCCTATTCTAGGGAAATTTGAAACCCTTTAGTTGTTTTACATTCTCTTTCGAATGATAAAATTGACAATAAACTCATCAGGTTAGACTCGGAATTATTGAAAGTTTTGAAGGTCTTAAGGTCATAATTTAGATTAGCAAGAGCACGTGAAATTTGGGTCAGCCAACCTTGTTTCTCTTTGCTGGTTTAGTCTTTATTTTGTCTTCTTTCTTTTGATAAAATAAGTTTTCCTTTGCTTAAATAAAATTAAGGCTGCTTTTAAAAAATTATTTGGTTTTAAGCAAATACTTTCAGGAATAGGAAGTCTCATATTAGACTATAGATTGCGAGGGGATGTGGAAAATTTTCCACATTCTGTAAGTTGTTATAAAGTTCAGTATCAAAGCTACATAAAACAAGTCATCAAGGGTAAATGTAATAAGCTGCATTGGAGTATTTGATGGAAAGAAATGGCCTAGTGGTGACTAATAAAAGGAAAATGAAAAATTAAGAGTCAAGAAATATGGCAGTGTATTTCAAACTGAGATAAGAAGAAACATTAGTGAGTAGAGACTAAAAAAAGAAAAAATATTCTATTAGTATTACAGCGGTAAATACACAAAAACTACGCTGCAGTAAATACAAATAGATCTTCTTGTAGAATTTATAGAAAAAACTAATGCTCTTTGTTATTTTCATGCATCTAAGGGAAATTTTTCGGTATTTTCCTTTCATTAATTGTTAATATGAGTATTACAAAGTATGAATTTATATATATATATATATATATATATATATATATATATATATATATATATATATATATATATATATATATATATATATATATATATATATATATATATATATATATATATATATATAAAAATATAATGTGATGTACAGAATCTACGTTGACCAGAACATGTCAGGTTAAATTAGTCCCAATTACATTGTATATTTCTTTTAAACATATAAAATTTTCTTTTTTATAAACGTGAAGTTTAGTAAACCTTAATTAGAAATAATATAGTTATGTATAAAAGTTATTTTACTGCTATAACATTTCCTAGACGAAAATAATAGATATAATCAAACAAGGGATTTTAATTATGCTTGTACTAATATTTTATAGTGAACTATACAAAGAATTAAAGCTCCAACACATTCTAGTTATAAATATAGCGAATTATTACTGGCAGACAATATTTACAATGATGTCCCGTGATGTTCAAGACTGATTCAATTCGTTTTTGCATGCTGAAGACCCACCCCATCCTTAACGTCACAGAGCTACCATGGCACCAAACTATTGCCAAACCCTACGCAAAGAATAAATAAATATAGCCATCACCGGATGCACTTTAACCATACTAATTCTAGACCTACATGCTAAGAGAAAATATACTGCCACTCATTATTTCCTTACACTGCAGAAAACTGCGCCTTACCGCCAAAACCCCCACCTAACAACGAAACCCACACTACATAATCACAAAAAATACCTCAGCAGAGTAGTTGTAACACCGTTTCCAAAACCTAACCCCCACCACCAAGCCACAACTTAAAAAAACACATCCACACTACCAGACAATACCATGAATATACCCCTCCTCAAAGTCAAAATAACTAATCTAAGAAATCATTAAACTACCGAACACGTTCCAGCTAATTTCACGTCATTCCATATTACTCGAACCTTCGTTCATCCATCAATATAGCCAGTGAAAGGGGAACCAAAAGAAAACCCCTTCAACTCTTAAACTATAAATTCTTTTATAAGATCATAGAGATCATTTTAGAAAATAAAGTTTCGAGTGTAAAGACTTGCTATTCAAAATAAAAATAAAATTTAAGCCGCCATCATGAATAAGATTCAGGATATAGCACTGTAGATTCTTTACAAAGTGAGGCAAACCTTTCATTAAATAAGACTAAAATTAATGAAATCTAGAAGTACATTTGAAAGAAGTAATTTGGGTAACTGTTTGATAATAAAGATTTACTCTACTCAACGGACAGATTTATATTGTTTTGAGGGAAAATACAAAGTGTTAAGAACCTATGGCTTTTACTTATTAGTCCTATTTCCCTGAGAACTAATAAATGACTTCGTAAGCGATGCATTAAATAAAATTTCATTACCAAAAATGAGGAAACAAGAATTTCTATTTTAGCAACTTCCAAAGTGAGAGAGATAAGCCTGAAAATTCTAATATCCTTTCTCCTAGTAATTTGGAAATTGTTGTTGGATTTACATCATTGAACGCAAAGGAGTTTACTGCCTCGCTGATAGCGTATATGTAAATTATAAAAATGGGTTTAGCATTTATCTATAATATTCTTTAATGAGGAACGGTTAGATTTTATGGAGAAGTGGCGCTTTGGAACTTATCATTTTCTTAACCGAATATTAAATTAAATTTAATATTATTTCAATATATGAAAAAGTATTGTCCTCGATAAAATTTCTTAATTCCTCCCTTTTAGGAGGTAAATCAAATTTAACTTGGGCGTTTATTAAAAAATGTAAAAAGAGTTCATTAATATCTTTACCATGAGGTCCAATCGTCCCTACAGAATACCCTTAAGATGATTTACATGAGTGAGAATAGATTTGTAAAAGTGTATATACAAGAGTGTCAAGGTGTAGCAAGGGTTGGAAGATCGTGTATGAGGTGTCTTTGAAAATAGGAATGAATGTTAGAGATAAAGGGTTAACCAGACAGAAAGTGGATTCTAATGTGTATGGTGGCGGTGGGGGGTAAGCGGTGTTCTCTCCAGGGATAAGCCATAACTGGTCGAAATGCTACAGAATATATCACTCCTCCACTACGAATGGCTTTTAGGGTGGACAAACTGGTGTTGCAGCCTTGTAGCTAATAGGGTGTAAAGGAGCTGGAATGGAAGATTCAGGTAGTTGTAGTCTTGTTGAAGCACTCCAACTACATTTTTAAGAAACTAGTAGATGTTAAGATGTCGTAAGGTTGGGTTAAATTGTTAAGTAGCTTTGTGACCTTTATGCATTAGGGTTTCTATGATTTATTTATTTATTTTTAAAAGAATTCATCATTCCGCTTAAAGAAAATTGGGAGATAGAGCATTCAAGTAATTAGTTATCTTGTATATGAAAAATGCTTTTTCATTTTCATGGGGCTTTTCTCCCCTTTTAATACAAACAAACTTTGGCTATGCCGACTTCTTGCAAAATAAAGAATAGTTTCGAAATTAATGGACTGTATTTTATAAAATAATACCAATGTATCTTGTTAAGTATCTTTCGACCAAAATACATGTACAATAAAATATGAACTTTTTATCTCCATATTCTAGGGCAATAACAACTTTGAACTAATTATCCGCCTGTTTGTAATTTGAAACCAGTAATCTGGTTCTGATTCTTAATTTAATTCCAGTCTTTCGGTCGACGCATCCTTGTTCGAATTTGATGAATAAAATAAAATAGAAAGGGCAAAAATCCGCTAGGAAGTTCACATTCCCTATTCTCCGTTAAAGTTAAACTTAATCTTATACAAAATGCTTCTTGAAATTTCTTTTTTGAAAGAAATGGATAGTTGCCTAGTCATATATTAAACGCTACTTAAGAGGGTTGAGGAACTCCAGGAGAATTTTCTAGAGGATTATGGAATTCTTATTATTACCCTAAACCTTCCGAATTGCCTAGAGCGTTATTGTTCATTTATCAAAACAATAAGAAAGGGCGAAGTTCTGCGGGGAAATTCACATTCCCTGTTGTTTGTTAAAGTTAAACTTTATTTTATATTAAAGGCTTCTTAAAGTTTTTTCTTTTCAGAGAAGTGGATGGTTAGTTGCCTAGTTGTATATGTAACGCCCCTGAAGAGGGTTGAGGAACTTCAGGAGAATTTTCTAGCGGATTAAGGCATTCTTATTATTACCATTACGTAAAAGCATTAACTAGATCGTTATTGTTGATTTGTCAAAAGAATTAGAAACGACGAAGGTATGCCTGGAAATTCACATTCCCGTTCTCTGTTAAAGTTAAACGTTTCTTTATACAAAGGAATTTTGAAGATTCTCTATTTAGAGAAATATATATTTCCTTAGTCGTATATGTATCACTCCTGAAGAGGGTTGAGGTATGGTTGGTCACCAGGTGTGGGGTGACGATGGGTTACCAGTGTATCGGTATTAGGCTAAGGCGGTTAAAGAGGCGTTGCAGTTACGTTTGGTCTGACGCCAAGGTGTTCTTTCGGATAATCCGCTTGTAGGCTGGGTTTGAATGTTAAACTGGTTATTGCTTGCCAGAGGGAAGGACTCGAAAGGCTTTAATCTCGGCTTCGGGCTACCACAGTTCGGGCAAGTGAAATAATTAAGTCTTCTGTGGTTCGTTTGTGCGCACACCCCATTAGGTTGAGTATAAATGTTAATGTTCAGCGTTTCTTGTAAGTCACCTTCTACCTCAGGTTGGTGGGATTATGGACGGATAGTTTGAGGACGAGGAACGGACTCGTGATGTTAATAATAATAACGCTACTAATATACAAATCAGAATGAGAATAATAAAATGTTTCTTCCCATTTATTTATAACGGCGCCAATTAAGTGGTCCTGGCTTCTTTTCTCTTAATCTGAACGCAAGATAAAGCTTATCGGGTGCCTTTGTTCTCTACTAAAGGTACTGGGCGGAGTCAATGGGTATCTAGAAGTTCGGTGTAGGTACATGTTCTGTAAGAGAATATTTGCATTTGGTCATCTGACTGAGCTTATCAAGCCGACATTCCTAGCAGGATTAATTTAGAGTCTGTTTGGTTACATTAAATTCCGTTCTATGTGCGTCCAGCTGTTTTCAGTTCCTCGGTTATCTGTACATTCGCAAGAAAACCCAATGAATTCGCTTGCATCCTTACGGCATATTTTGTTATGTAAGGATACATATTAAATTGCGATTTAAACATTATTTACAAGTATTTGCTTTGTTCTACATTAGTTCATTGTTACAACATGGCATATTATTTCACCCTCCGAATAATGTGCCTAATTTCAAGATTTCATAAGGTCAACAGAGTGCTCATTTTTGAGGTTCCTTGTTGAGGCCACTCTACCTTCAAATATGACGCCAAAAAGACGCCCTCTCGAAAACACGGAGTATTACAATTTAGGGTATTTGCTTTTAATACACACTGTCTTAGCATAAACAATTTTATGCATCAATAATGGCTACACTCTTCCATGACTTTTATATATACACACTTCGCATTTCAGAGTCTTTCTACCTTTAAAGTGGTCCCTATGATTATAATATATGTTATGATTACAACATATGCTATATACTTTGTTTCACAGGAGTAAGTTTATTAGTCTCATAATGTAATATATACAAAATATTTAGGCGTGCGAACAAGTTGTCTCTTTTTTTATTATAATAGGCCGTGGCAATGGAATGACCATGAACATTTATTATTTGACTTCACTCTATTTTAATATGCAACCAGTTTTAAAAATATAAAAAATGACGGTCTTTAGCGAACATAACCCCTCTCCCTGTTCGTGTTAAAATAACCATCTTATCATTGTTCTCTCCAGTGCCTGGAGAGGTTTTACTTCGATTGTCTTCAACGCCATTGTTCTCTGTTTCATCTTTTTTTAACGACGTGGAAAGCAAAAGGTCGTTATCCCATCTCTTGCAATAGTCTTCCGGAGTCGTCGTTTATTTAATACATTGCCATAATAGGATGGAGGAATCTTGGCCGGTTTCAACCTGTCTACTCAGTAGAGTATTTTGTTTGTCCTTAGGGAATTCTAACTCGTAGACCTTGTTGTCGTGTTCGACCACAGGGAACGGGCTAGCATATGGTGCTTCTAACGTTTTGCGAATACGATTGATTCTGTCTCACGCATGCTTTGCTTACGAAGAGCTTCAGGCACGAAAGGTTCAGGCACCAAGTGCAGGTGTCGTTTGGATGCCTGTGTTTAGTCGACTTGTGCCCTGATTGTGGCTAGATTATTAATGAATTTTGAGTCGGGTTTCGAAGATGAAGAGGAAAGCGAGGGCATTGGACACATTAGTGTAGTCCCACTAACAGATGTGGTCATCGAATATCTAAAAGCCAAATTGGAAGGACCATCTGCCAACCTAGTCAACGGGACATTATGGAGCACTTCACAATTCTTGCGCGCTTTCCACCCTCCCGTTCATGGATGGGCGGTACGTCGTAGTGCGAAGACGATGGAAAATAAAGAGGGCTGATAATTCTTTAGAAGATTTGAATTTGAATTGTGCTCATCTGTCGGTGACCACGTATAACGGCACTGAAAATCTGGAAATCCACCCGCCTAAGAAAGGCGAAAGCAACCGTTACAGCACTTATTCGGGAATCGATAATGCTTGGATAGGAGATATATGTTATGCAACGGGTATGATTGTCCAGTCAAAGTGCACTGTGGAAGAGATGCGAACATGTCACCTTGCATGGTATTGTAGCTTGACGAGGGCAGAGTAATGGGCAGGAATGGAGATATCGTGTGGCGGTTAATTCTACAGGACTGGCGTGGGAGCCACTTCCCTGCCGAGCTGAAAATATCATTTTCTGTATTAGGCAAAAGATATCTAGAATTAATTAGAATGATGGATGCTATTATTCCAGGATGGGAAACATTTGTAAAATTAATTGAAGATAGTTCTCTTGCATGCTGTAAGGACGAACGGTCGTGGGTATCTTGATGCTAATTCACAACATATTTGAGCTTCTCTGGGAAAAGGGAAAGATTTTGATTGCGAATGTAGTTCCTTTGTTTTTCATCGTTATCATGTACTGCCGCAAAAGCTTAAAGATAAAATGAGTCAATTTGGACCGAATTGACGTTCCTCGATAGGGAATCAACAACTAAATAATCTTCACCACGCATGTAGGTGATGTGGCGGTTATATTCCAAAACCACTATCCAATGACGTTGCTCCATGTTCACCTTTGCACACAATGGTGACGAAAAAGCCGATACTAACGGTTTGTGGTCTGTGCATAAGGTAACATGGCGACCCTCAATCATGTTCGTAAAGTGGATCAGGACAAGATACACAAACAGGAGTTCCAAGTCCTATGTGGAATATTCTTGCTGTCTCCTGCTTAGTCTCCTCGAAAATAATGCCACCGGTTGCGGTGATATATTCACCATCTGGTGAAGGGCATTAGCTACCACATATTGGAAGCAGTCCCTCACCCGTTCATATAGTACGTCATTGGGCAGCGTGTGACAGAGCTCGAAGGAGTTAATCAAAGCTACTTTAGTATCATTAAATGCTTCTCGCGCGGCATCATTCCATTCGAGCTAAAGAGCCTTGGGTTGAAGACGTGCGAGCTCGGTCATCGGAGCTACAATCACGGCAAATTTAGAATCATCTTTCGATATTAGCTCAACATACCCGATTAATTTCGTAGCCTCTTATCGTCCTTTGGTAAGGGCATGTCTTCAATTTCCTCCATTTTCTTAGCCGGTTGGCCATTTCCCGTAAAGGAAATATGATGCCCTAGAAAATGAATATCTTCTTTCGCTAATTAACATTTCTCCATGGAGATCTGTAGACTATTCTCGATCAGGATTTTGAATACTTAATCTAATTGATTCAAATGGTCGTCCAAATCGTCGGAAAATATCAAGATGTCGTCTATCTATACAAAAATTAACTTTAATTCCCGAAACAGGTTACCACCGCAGTCTTCTGAATGTCTTCCTGGTTCAGTGGAATCTGATGATAAGTATAATCCAGATATAACCGAGAAAAATTGTTTTGCCCTGAAGGGGCTCCGCTAGACTTAGTATTCTTGGTAATACATATCTTTCGGGCTTCTTGACGGCATTAAGAGCACCAAAATCGCTCTACGCTTTATTCGTCGGCGACATCTTCGGGACCATGTGAATTGGCAAAACTCACGGAGATTTTGACGAGCGCATAACACCCTCCTTTAATGATGTTTCGAACATTGTTGTGGCATATTGTAGCTTCCCTAATGAAGGAGGGTGTTGGTCTTACGAATGTTGGTAGAGCATTAACAGTCTCAATCGCATGTGTCACAGAGTTAGATGATGGCGTGGTTGAATTAGTAGGCGCGGGGCTGTAGGAGGCTTCACACTTCTCTAATACGTCTTTGCAACTGGGCAGTAGATGCTGGAAGTCATTAATAATTAGTGCTACTGCAGGCCCCTGGAATCTTTGACTTTTGACTTTAGTTAATTGGGTTATCGATAACAATGCCGCACGCATAATCCACCAAAAGATAAAAGTAGCACAGAAAGCCAATCACTGATAATGGCGAAGTGCTATCCACGACCACAAATGACCACATAAATGAACGGCGAAAGCTCAGCATACCTACATGCGCGTGTGCTTCACCGTGTATTTTTATTTTACTACCTTAAGCCGTTGTAATGTTTACACCAGATTTACCTAATTCATCCGTTTGCACGAAAGTAATCGGAATTATTGACACACTTGCCCCCGTATCAATTATAAATTCTCACTTTTTTATCTACTATCGCGGCAACGCTGAATAAGGATGGCATGCCAGTAGTCACAATTTCAATGGCATGCCGTGCTAGTTTTCTGACGGGCTGGCAAAGATTGCCTGGAAGACGGTGGCATCTGACCGAGTTCCCCTCTTTTCCGTCATCTGCACCAAGGCTTGCAGAATTTCGCACTAGGCCGAAATAAAAATGGGATCGACATACCACAGGTCTTTGTTCCTGCGAAGAGGTATCAGTCCTATGGGTATAATATTGGCACTATATTCGTTGCTACACTATACAAAGTTAGAATTTTTTCATTAGTGTACACACGCATATGCACTGAGCGCGTACTTCCCGTATTTTTTTACAATATTTATATGATTATCACATATATTATTTAAATCGAGAACACTTATATCGGGAAGAAATGTGGCACTAATTTCAATTGTAACACTGTTATTATTAACGCTGAACTGTGTCTTACAAAATGGCATTAGTTCGTCTGCAACCTTTTCTAGCTGTGGCAAGGTTAGGTCTTTCTGGGTTGTGATTATGGGTGCGATGTTTAATGGCGATAATTGAATAAATTTTTGCCTCACGAGTTCTTCTCCAACTCCTACCTGTAGAGTTGTTCTCAGCAGTTCCGCAAGGTTGATTGAAGGTCGGCCAGTGAGCGTGGGCAATCACGCCTTTAGGCTCACTATCATTGTTAATGTTCAGTGTTTTTTGTAAGTCTCATTCTGTGTCATATTGTTGGGACTAAGGACGGATGGATTAAGAAAGATGAACAGACTCGTGATGCTAATAATAATGACACTACTAATATACATATGAGAATGAGAATAATAATAATAATAATAATAATAATAATGAATAATAATGTTAGTGTCCTATTGTTTATACCAACGAAAATTAAGCGGGCATGGCTTCTCGTGTCTTAATATGAGCGTTCTTAAGCTTATCGGGTGCGTTTGTTGTCTTGTAAGACTGCTGTGTGGAGTCAAAGTGTTTGTACATGTTCAGTGAAGGCACGTGTGTAATAAGAGAGTATTTGCATTTAGGCATCTGACCGAGCTTATTAAGAGAATATTTACAGTAAGATTTATTTCTTTGTTTCACAGATTCATCTAAAGTCTGGTTAGTAAGATCAGATTCCGTTCTATGTGCGTTTTGCTGATTTTCACTCTCTCCGTTCTCTGTCGCAAGATTTTTAGCTCACAGCTGTTTCTTCTTGTGTGTATAGTTTTTCTTTACGTGGAAACCAAACCAGTTCTCTTCGCTTACTTACAACATATTCTGTTTTGCATTGATACATATTAAATTATGATTTAACATTATTAAAAGGATCTGTATTGTTCTACATTAGTTGATTGTTACAACATGGCATATTATTTGAATGTTCGATTTTTGTCAAAGTTCAAGATTTCATTAGGCCGATGGAGTTGTTATTTGTGAGATTCCTTGTTGAGCCTAATGCATCTTTCAATTGGGCGCCACAAAGGAACTTTAGGAGATTTTCTAGATATTTAAGGAATTTTTATTCTTAGCATTACCTAACCGCATTGATTAAGACTTAATTATTTATTTCTAAAAAAATTCAAAAGAGCAAAGACTCACTAGAAAATTTTCATTCGTTTTTTTCTCTTAAAGTTAATCGTCAGCTTATATCCTCTTAAAAAGTTTCTACTAGCAGGACTCCAACAATTCAAGCTCAAGTCATCAATCAACCACCTCCTTATTGTCGCTTAATAAACTGCTTCACCTTACTGCCATTGACAACCGAGCTTCTTGCCCAGCTATCCGGCTATTCGTCAGTAGAGATATCTTCGCGAAAGTTATATATCATTATGTTTGGGTTCATAACCAACCTTTTTTATGGTTACAAACATCTCTTTAATTTTCTTTATAACGGTATTTTAATTTTGTGAAAGTCTTAGACCTTGTTTCGTTCGAGACAGAAGAATGCACACTTGCTCGAATAATGGCTTTGCTGTTAGCTTTATTGGATATACATAGTTCTATTTTTGATTTGAGAGAGATCTATTGAGGTATGAACTCAAAATTCTGGGTGAAACTTTGTCCTTCTTCGGCTGAAGGTGAAATAGCTCCAATGCGTGAGTGCAAAGTAACAACAGGAAAGAACACATTTCACACTTTTTGATACACATTATAAGGTAAGGGGTTAAAAATAGGACTTGTGTTTCAGCGAAAAAGAGAGTTACAGTAATCGGACGTGAGGTAACACAAAAATGAATAGTAGTGTGTTTAAAAAAGATTGAAGTTTCAAATTTTGTCTCAACTCTATGTTCTTCCCTTCTGTATCATATAATGCAATGTTCACACAAAATTCTAAGGTAATAGCTCAATATTTAGGGGTTACTCAAACAGTGTGAATTATTTTAATTCTCTTTAAAAATTAAAAGGTGTTATAAAAAGAAAATTAACTAAAATATATTTTTAATTCTCTTTTTAACAAATAAAATAAACAATTGAAACAAAACTATAAAATAAAAGAAATGAATCAAGATTATTTTAAAGCTGATTTTAGGGTCACTGGAATCTCTACAGTGATGTTGCACAACTATCAAAAGAAACTGTCGCTGAGCTCTCTCTTTGGTAATAATAGTGTTAAATTGTTGGATAATGTAAATGGCCCGCTCAGCACAATCATTCACACTTTTCAGCTTATCTGCTGCTGCTTTTTCGAAGTGACGCTACAAATCATTGTTAAACCAAGAAGAAGGATCCCTTGTCAAGGATTCGCGTTCTTCTGAAAGAATCCCAGGAAATATCATTTTTGTTTCCATCGTCAATAATTCAAGGAGAAAAGGCTCTGGAGAAAATGTTTTTCCATTGATTCTCTTTAATCCTTTAGGTTTCTCAGGAGGAGTAATATTATTAACATTTTCCGTTTCTCATCAGAAGAGATAAGGACTTTGAACAGGGAAAGTCCCACAAGCTCCCTTGTAATGCACCAAGATGGCGTTTGAAAGTTGTGAGGGCAACATTGGCAAGTCTTTCATTTGGAATTCCTTCTTGCATCAGATTCATCATATTCATATCGTTATTTACAGCATATGGGCCGATTCGTGACTCAATTAAAATTGACACATAGTACAGGGGGACGAGGCGGGAAAAAATTTCGGACTGGTTTTAGCTCACCCTCCGTCAGAGAAAAACTGTTCACGAAAGAGGAATATTTTGCTACTACGAGTATTTATACCTTTTCCTATTCATCACACATGGTGGAAAGCACCTAGGGCATGAAAAAAATTCTATCTGGGGGAACGCCTCCAAGGAAGATGTAAGCAATTTTTAGTAAGTTCCCGATAATCATCTCTTGTTGCAGTTACATTCAAGGTAACTGCAAGACGTCTCATCGCCTCCTCACGAGGTACGGAACAATCAACCACAAAGTTTGCCAAGATATCTTTATCATCCTCTGCCCTCCAGATATATCTTTCGTTGAGGTAATTTCAATGGTCTTGAAAATGTACAAATAATGGAATACTTAGTCCAGAAGAAGGACAGTAGGTGGAAAACAGCTTAGTAAGGATTACTTGGTACACGTGATGTCAACAGGCAAACTAAACAAACTCAGTTTGCCTTGTCCTTGAATTTTTATACAAACGCAATGTTGAGGACCTGTATTTGAGGCTGTTGTGTCAAATACTAGAGCCTTGATTTGGTTCGAGAGGCCCGATCTGTCGATAACAGACATACATTGAATTGGCTTGATAACTACCCAAACTAGATGCAATTTTGAAACACCAAAGAGGAACTCAACATCTTCTCTTCCTGAGGCAACAATTGTAATTTTGTTAGCCTTCTCCCCACCAGACATTGATGCAGTTATTTCTGGCAATAGCTTATCATCCCGATACAGCCCAAGAGATGCATCGCGTGGAAGACATGTTATGATGTCACCTTTGATTCTGGTAGCTGCTTCTTCCCGGTTATTCTTCCGGTACCGGTAAATTGAACTGGGACACAAATTGATTTGTTCGATGTCCTTGCCAATGGACTTTGCCTGAGCCCCTAGCTGGTACATTAACTTCCTGTGAGATACACCAGTATGATCCAGAGCCACCGTCAGCTCGGGTTTCAAGAAAAGGTTCTTGAGAATCAGTAGACCTCCAGACAGAGCATTCTACTTCTTTCTTTTGGTACAGCTGTGATTTTGAAAAAGTGTTCTGCAGAGGACTCTGAAGACGAATGGAAACAGCTAATGTCGATGAGCTGAGGTCTCCGACAGCTGTTGGTTTTTACACCTCAGATTCCTTCTTGCGTTCATCTTCTCTTTCAGCTCTCTTATTTTTCTTTCCTAAAGACTATAAATGATTCATGGCAACTTCACCATGCTAGACTCTCCTTTCGTTGGCTCAACAGAAAGGCTTTCACTTCGTCATTTTTCATCATACTCAGTGCATCTTTGTGAGCAAGTTCAAAGAGTTAATTTAATTCATCACAAAACAATTGTTCCTCCATGCCCTAATTCTATGAATCTCACAGACAATTTTTAATCAGAGTTTCCTACTTAGTAACGAGATTTGTAAGTACAAGGAGCCAAACTGATGCTGCCTTACGTTTAACTATATGAAAGTTCATCTGCAACAAAAACGGAAAAAATAATTAGGTGATGAGTCATTAATGAGGTATTTTTCTGCATGAGCTTAAAGTGAACATTTGAGCGACCTTTAAATATGTTATGATCATTAAATATTTTTGCACAAATTCGACTTATATCATTAGGAGACGGGCAACATGTAGCTGAATGTATATTCAAACTTTGAAAAGGTAACCTATGGATTTTAATAAACTAATAATTCACTCTCATGAAATTAATCCGATAAAAATTGACGGAGCTGATGCTAAAATTACGGAGAAAGATGAGAGAGGATTTTCTGAATTTAGGAGCATAGGCATTGAGAGGTAATTTACTATAATAGGTGACACCCTGATTTCTAAATCTTCTGATATCATTCTGATCGTTACTTTGCGATGTATTACATATAATCTTGTATTTATTTGTTTTAAGTAATGCCATTCTTAGGAAAACAACGAATTTTCATTACTTCCGACAAAATATTTGGTCGAAGGTTATGTAAGCACCCTTCCTCTCTATCCGATGGTGTAAAAGAAAACTAAAAAAATAATAACAGATTTGTTAAACCTTTAGACATTGGTAGAAAAACTAAGAAATAATTAAATTTTAAGTTTTATCAAGATCTAGATTAGGAGAGAGTGCATTTTTAGACATTATACCAATATCGTAATATAAATTGAGATAGTCATTTCAAACTTCTCAAAGACGGAACTGTGAGATAAGATAATTATATTTTTAGAGGGATTATTTCACGAGGTACAGTACAGTAATAAAGAAGGTTTGCAACTTAGGAGTGCCACCAATGTGTAGCTGAGATAAGGTTCCTTTAAAACGTTTCACAGAGATTTAGTCTATATGTAAATGTAAGTAGTTATATATAGAAAAATATGAGATCCGGCTCTGCCATTATGAAAAATCAGCTTTTCCGTCATTAATCGCATACTACTGAAGATAAACACATCACTCATAATGCGAATGGTAGGTATAGAGGGGCAAAGAATTATATTATAGAACTTAAATTACATAGTCTATCGCTTATCCAGATTAGAAATCTGGTTTCATTCCCTAATTACGTAAAGTCATTTTTACGTTGATAACTATCTAACTACTAAGGATAAACATACATATGATACCAAATACCATGGATTTGTTGCTGATGTCGATGAATTATATGATTTCACTTAATTTCTCTTTGTAGCAGATCTAAAATTTATTATGCACTTATTATAACACAGTATTAATAGAGCCTCCGCAGAAGTATACGGAACCAGATGATTATTTTTTCTTTAAAACATGTAGAAATGTCTTAACATGGCAGTAATTTTATTTAAAAAATAATGTAGATTTAGATGGCTTTGAAAAAAAAAATACACTATGTTCACTAATATTTCCGAATTTGTATGATTTAGTGTGAGATAGGATCTAATCTTTGAATCTTGCCTGAGAACGAAATTAAATATAATCTGGCTTTGGCATACGAGTAAATTCAATCACTTACATTTCTGTGATTCCCCAAAAGAGTTTATAGCTTATAACAATATATGTAGACTTAGAACATTTAAGTGAATATAGGTTAAGCATAATAAGAGAATGGTGGGATCAGATAGTGATACCTCTTAAAGTATTTTAATAAGCTTCTAGAAAACATTCATACACCTATATACTCGTTTATGTGTAAATTTGCGCGCCATGACACTGTTATTTTCAGTTAATTTAAATCGCTATTTCCGCATCAGTTAGACCTATCTGAGGATGGTCTCCCTTGGGTCACAGGGATATGCAGGAAAACCCACTATTTTCGTACAGGGTTGCTCTTTAAGCTTGCATTTATGAAGTATTGTAAAGAAGTGTAATTGATAGCCTTTTGAAATTTAAAAATCGAAAATAAACACTATTATAAGCGTTAGTAGTATTGGTTTGATCTGAAACCTAGTTCATGTTTGTTTGTGTTTAAATGGCCATGGCTTTGGCTGAGGTAAGCATTCTCTGCGTTATTATCTCTGCCATCAGAGTTTGGTAGAGGTTATGTAATTTTTTGTATATATGGAGGGAAAGGTTGATAAGATTTTGGGGGCGGATCCAAATGCGAATTTTGATGCTAAATCATTTATTTAATATCTTAAACATTGCAAAATATCGCATTTCCTGACCATTTTCACAATACCCTAATAAATAAAGGGCTTTTAGTCGTTCAAAATATACAAAAATAGACAATATATGATGTTCTAATAAACTTAATTCATCCATTTGATCTGGTACATCAAAATATATATTTGACAGGACACAATTTACTGAGTCACATTACACAACAGAGAGTGGTATTGGCCTTAGCGGCCAGCTATTTATAAGTGAGATAATATACATAGATTTCGTCTTCCTATAGTCAAGAGTAACATGTTATATACATCTAAACAAATCAGAGATCTAGAACTGCCCTAATCAAAAATCATTTTTAGTCGTGTGCCACTCTACATCTCACTATGTCGGTGGTTCAGGACCCGTTTTGCTTTATTTTTGTTTTTTAATAATATTGTAACTTTTTGGCCAATTCTAAAGAAATTTTATAGCCTTCTGTTGTTTTAAAGTTTCTTTTAAATGATAAGTATAATTGCCAACGTCCTGCCAATGTTATCCCTGTAATAATTTTTTTTTAGCAAAAACATCATAACTATTTGGCCAATTCTAACGAAATTCGAAAGAACCTATGCTATTTTACATTCTGTTTCGAATGATAGAATTGTCAAATTCCACCCTATTGTGAGCCCAGGATCTATTTTGTTTTGACAGTAATATTATAACTATTTTGCCGATTCTAACAAAATTTGATACCTTTATATTGTTTTACAGTCTCTTTTGAATGATAGAATTGCCAAGGTTTTCTAAAGGTTAGTTCAGGAATCATTGAAAGTTTTGCAGTTTGTAAATTAAAATAAGTGAGAGCCCGTGACCTTTTGGTCATCAGACCTTGTTTTGTCGATAGTTCACAAACCACCGAAGAAAGCCTCATGATTCCTAAAACAGAGTCCATCTTTAGGAGGAAAGAATTAAATAGCTTTACTTTTTTACCTTTTGTGTTCGGGAATTAGAAATTAGATTATATCAGCGAAAAATGAAAACTTTTAATAAAGTTTATTTTAGTTGATTTTGGCTTGGCTTTTTATTGGGTAGCGTTTGTATTTAATTGTCATATATATCAGCATATTGACGTGGTTAGTATGGGATCATCCGTCGGTGCATTAGCAGGACCTTTTTTAACTACGATCTAATGAAAGGATTTTTTCAAAACATCAGGTTTCATCTAACACTTTTTATTAAATATGTTTATTTGATTAATTTATACCAATTTTTAACACCTTAGTCAAGCGTAAGAGTTCTAATTTTTAAAAACCCTTCATATGAATATAACATGGTGAAAGATACTGCTAACACTGTCCACTCCTTTTACATACTTTAATACAGAAAACTAGAATTAGCCTTGAAACTTCAATATAAATGAAACCCACTAATACCGAGCGATGAGGAAACTTTTTATTATTACGAACTAAAATTAAAAAAATATTCCATCAAAGAAGGTCTTTTCGTTCCATAGAACATATGTTGAACAGACAATCTTGTAGAAAAAGAACTACTTTACTTGCTTTTTGGGAATAATTGTTTCGCAAGATACATCTTAGTTAAATCCATCCGCACATTTTTAAATATATTTTATTAACAAAATTATCCAGAGAAACCATCGGCAAAAGACAAATCCTTTAATGAGGCAGGGCCTAGGCAGATAGAATAATTATCTTTTAAATGACAACTATTTTTAAAGATTTTTTTCGATAAATCAAATTCCAAATTATTCTAGATAATAAAGGATCCTGTCAGAAAAGTCTTAGAATCTTCATCATATACTCATTTAAATTTCCAGTCTAACTTAGACCTATATTGGCAGCTGTATCAGAAGTCATAGATTACAAGTAGTAATAGAACGAAGGGGTAATATACATACAAAACAGCAAGAAAATCGATGATGAGCACAAACATCATTACGTGTATAGGTAATATTTAGTTCTAGGTAATATTTAGTTCTAATACCGTTCAACATTTTAAAACGTTATGTATAAAACAATGCTATCCAGTGTAAATACTGTTTTATTTTGTGTTCTTCTCTTCGGATTACTCTGTGGAATAATTCGCACTGGCTAGCGATGAGTAAATGTATGAATCCTTGGGGGGTAAGTGCTGGAGGGAGTTCACTCGGGGTATTCCTCAAGGGTGATGGACTATCTCGATGCTTTGAGAAACACTAGGATAGAGGTTTTCTCGGACGAGAGTAAGTTGAACTTGATTCTTAAATCAAGTTAACTTAAATTCCGGGCGGGGTGACCACCGGTAACTAGCTCGAAAAAATGCATCTTCTTAGTTCCGGTACTCCTCAAGGGCGAGGACTATCTCAGTGCTTTGCGATACACCAGGATAATGGTCCGGTGGGGCCTCTGACGAGAGTAAGGTGAACTTGATGAGGTTAACTCAAAGTTGATGTGATCAGTAGGAAATAGCTCGAGGATGAGCTTCTTCTTAGTCCCTTCTGTTGGTAAAACGGCCCTCTTGCCGGGAACTACGGTACATTGATGACTAACGTCATCTACCTCGGTTTTTCCGAAGATCTTCGCTTTTATACGTCGTCACCCCACTGGGGTAGGGGCAATATGGAAAGAGGGGCGGGATGCGTGGATATGCCGCATAAAGTCTCCTCCTCCCACGGTTCTTCTCAGTGTGTCCTACCTCTGGTCCTTATGGACCTTCTGGTTTTAGGGAGACGCTCCTCCAATTTGGCATCTGAGGTGAAATTGATTACCTGCTCTTAGGGGAAATCTTGCTGTTTTAACCGTTCAGCTTGTTTTCGAGACAAGGAGCGAGAAAGATTTAGTTATGAGTTTGGGCTACGCTGTCTACACTGCCAGGATGTTGTTGTTAACAACCAGAGGCTCGCTGGTGAAGGGGGTGGGGGGCTTCTATTCCCTTACATACCTCCGTTCGAAGAACTTAATGGGGGTCTGTATCGATTTCCTTACAACCCTTTCTTCGAAGAACTTAATGGGGATGGAAGAACTCCAGTGAACGACAAAAACAGATAACTAAACATAGTCGCCAAAATCAGACTTGCACATGTTTGAACTTACTACTGTTTATTATGGCTAACTGGGGTTAACCACACTCTTACCTTCAGTAACACTAAACTTGGGGTGCCTCGCGCGCGTACAAAGTCATTAGATAGAAATAGTCGTCGCGAGCCTACTGTGGTATGTTTCCCAACACAATTTAACATACAAACAAAACAAAAACCTAGTTCATCGATTACACCAAATAAAAGAAGCCTGGTGCGAAAGTGGCATCTAATCAGAGACTTTCTTACATTTCTAATCTTTTAACAACTTAAATCCAAACACTAACTACGAACAAAAATAAAAATTAAAACATGGTTTTACGATTACCGGGTGCTGAAATAACCCTCGATTGAGTTTCGACTCAGGTTATACAGCGGCTTTACCTTATCAGCCCCTTTGATTTTGCTAATATTAAAATGCTGCTTCATGACCATGTTTACCGCGCCCGACTTGGCCGTTTGGTTTACTGAGTATAGCCATGTATGTCACAGTATGGCAATATAAATACCAACCTACTCGAATTACCATTCTTATGGTACTTGAATAATTTTAAACTGACCCACATGGCTAGAGCGGCCTGTTGTATTGTGGTAGAAACGATGGGAACGGGACTCCCATAGTCCTCCTTTAACTAGGTATACTGAGAGATCGTGTCTGGGTTCGATCTAATGGGATCCCCATAAATTATCCTTACTGGATCGTTAATAGGCGTGGATCTCAACACGACTTGGAGGTTTAATGGTAACTCCTTGGATGTTCCGTTCTGTGAGAAGACTACTGAGGGTAGGGGATAGTCATTACCCGCTTCTACAATCTGACTCAGTTTACCTGGGTGTATCGTATTTACACTTCCATCTTCCTCCATGTCACCCCATTTGGCTGGATTCTAGTCATCGGTGCTTCACTAAGTACACATTCTTGTACCGCTTCCTTACTTACTTCCTCCTCCATTGTTATCCCATTTGGCTGGGTTTTCATCGTAGGTTCTTCCTGAGGTACACATGCTTGTACCGCTTCCCTACTTACTTCTTCCTTTATCGTCACCCCATTTGGCTGGGTTTTCAGAGATGGTACTTTCCTATGTCCAGGCCGGGATAAAAACGCCTCGACCTCCATCTGATTCTCGCTAGATGCCCTTTCATGTGCCAGCATTCTTTCTTTTTCTTCTCTCTCTTCTCTTTCTGCTTGGGCTAGTTCTCTTTCTCATCTGTATTTTTCTTTTTTTTTTCTTCTCTTCCTCTCTCTATTTGGCTTTCTTCTGTTTCTATTTCTCTCTTTATTCTTCTCTCCTCGGCTTCTTTTTCAACTGTGTTATAATTTCATTTGTTTTACTTGTCCCTTGTTAATTTCTTTCTTCAGCTTCTATTTCTCACTGTATTCTTGCATCTTCGTCTTTTATTTTCCACTCTCTACTTCTCTCTTCGATTTCTCTTTTCCAATCTATTGTAAACAGTAAGAAACCCTTAAAAGGTTCAATAGGGCCGATTAAAGACAAAGATGGTCGTTTGACGGAAATTCCGGCGGAAATGTCTAAAATTTTAAATGAACATTTCACAAGCGTCTTTACTATTGAAGATTCGTCCCAATTAGGATCGTTAGTTAAAGAAGTAGATAATAGTGATATTTGCATATCCGATATAACGGTTAATGAAGTGGAAATTCTTAAATATATTAACCTGATGAAAAAGTCGAAATCACCCGGGCCCGATGGCGTTTACCCCACTCATTTAAAGGAACTTAAGAATTAGCTTGCGAAGCCGTTGCGTGCAATTTTCAATCGCTCATTAGAAGATGGCGTAGTCCCTGTAGACTTCAAGCGTGCAAACGTTACACCAATATTTAAGAATGGGAATAGATACGAAGCAACGAATTTTCGTCCTATTAGTCTAACTTCGGTAGTTGGAAAGCTTTTAGAATCGGTAATTAGAGATAGAATAGTGTGCCACCTCGAGGTAAATAATCTGATTAAAGATTCCCAACATGGGTTTAGGCGGGCGAGATCGTGCTTGACAAATTTGCTCGAATTCTTCCATAAAATGATTTGCGTTTACGACGAAAGCAAAGCTGTAGATGTAATCTATCTAGACTTTAAAAAGGCGTTTGACACCGTTCCGCACGAGAGATTATTAATGAAAGTTAAAGCAGTCGGTGTGAAGGGTAAGATATTAAATTGGATTAGAAATTGGCTGAAGGATCGTTCGCAGCGAGTAGTTATAAATGGTGAATGTTCAGATTGGGTCAACGTCAGTAGTGGAGTGCCACAAGGCTCCGTTCTTGGCCAATTATTGTTTCTAATATATATAAACGATTTGGATAATGGCGTATTTAGTACGATTTCTAAATTTGCTGACGACACGAAGCTGGGCAACCGTGCCTATGTAAGATCGGATGTAGAAAAATTACAAAAGGACCTAAACTTGATTGTCAGATGGGCGGATAAGTGGCAAATGCAGTTTAATTTAAGTAAATGTAAGGTGATGCATTTGGGTTGCCATAATTTGAGGGTAGAGTATACCATGAAAGGCCAGGTCCTCGACGTAGTTAAATTGGAAAAAGACCTGGGAGTTTTAGTCTCGGATGACTTCAAAGTCACGAAACAATGCGCGGATGCATGTAAAAAAGCAAATCGTGTGCTGGGTTATATCGCGCGTAATTTCACGTTCAAATCCAAAGAGATAATTTTACCATTGTATAAATCACTTGTGCGTCCACTGCTCGAATATGCGGTTCAATTTTGGGCTCCATACTTAAACAAAGATATCGCGCAATTAGAAAGAGTGCAGCGTAGGGCTACAAAATTAATTCCCGAGCTGAGAAACAGGCCCTATGAGGAAAGACTCAGGGCATTAGATTTGCCATCTCTCGAAGGCAGAAGATTACGTGGCCAGCTAATTGAAGTATTTAAAATATTGAAAGGATTTTCAAACGTTGATTATAGGAATTTGTTCGAATTGGATCATAGGGGAAATACTCGGCAACACGGATTAAAATTAGTGAACAAGCGATTTAACACTAGTATAGCCCAAAACTATTTTACGTTTAAAATTACTCAAATTTTGAATAGGCTACCCACCCACGTAGTGGATAGTAGGTCGGTAAATATGTTTAAAAACCGTCTCGACGCGCACTTAAATAGTATAAATATAACGTAGTCTGAGCACAGTAAATAATAACGTCTTTGCAAAAGGAGTTTAGAGCGGAGGAACAACGAGAGTAAAAATGATGACTAAAAATGATGCCAGCGATTTCTCTTGCATGTGTAGTTTAGATATCCATTTTCTTTTCCGCCTATCCTATAACTAGATTTTCACCACTAGCAGTCGAGGGCTGCGGAAGTTGAGAAGAAAAACTTTCTATCACCCCCCCTTAGGTTGAAGTAGTTAATATGCCTGACATTGTACACATGTAGATAAGTGTGTACAGTAGATTATATATTTAAAAATAAAAAAAAAATATATAGCATGTTAGAGATACACTCGTAGATAAGTGTGTATCGTAGTTTCGGATGTAGTGTAGCGGACTAGCCTCGAGCGGACCTTAGGGTCTTTGTTGGTCCTAGATTCTGTAGTTCTGTAGTTCTGTAGTTCTTCTTTCATTTCTATTCTCAGTTCTGACATGGCATAGGCATTCATATCTTCGTCTTCTAGTCCCAGCATTTGGGCTTGGTGGTAGAATCTTTCGACCGAATCCATTTTGTGGATGTCCGTCACACTCTCACCGCTGTACGCTCAGGTACTTATGCAACCATTAACCAGTTAGTGCGCTGCCTAACTTCTCTTAATCCCACTACTTTGCTGATTGAAATACCATTCCATCAGCAAATTAATTAATAACTTTGACATGCTACTCACCACAAATTTATTCGCCGACCTTGTTATGTTTAATCTTTACTATTTCTGAAAGGAATACATGACACAACTTCTCCTAAGTTCTTCCAATGCCCCTAAAACCTGACATCAAATATTTATGTCGTGTTAGCGGAAGAATCGAGTGATGGCTGGAGTTCGTACGTATGGGTTGTTTACGTACGTCAAAACTCCTGAATTACGTTTTATCGCTAAGAGTGCTATATATTTAATTATAATGAGTAATTATTTATTATCTTGATTATTACTTTAAACTTTGAAGGTTCCTAGTGCCATTCTTAGCGTTTCGAGGATTGAATAAAAGTTTGTTAAAAAAATAAAACTTTAATTAAAACAAAAACAAAACAGGAACTACCGAAATTTGACACCTTAAATCCACAGAAATGACTTCAATATATTTAAGTGAGGCTTTCTAAAATGACATGTTTGAAATTATAGTGTTGGTTGACCCACAGCTTACTTTAATATAAAAAATGCAGAAAGGCCTTACACTAACAGATACCAGGGTTTAAATACCTTTATAGGTCCCTCTTGAATCGGGTTTGAGCGTGACCTTGAACTCAATAGTTACGTCACCACAGGAATGTTGTTTCTTGGATGACAAGTGCCGCTTGTCCAGATGTGTTTGTATGAGCGAAATAGCTTTAAAGCCACGGAGGCCTATGGCGCGTGTGGTAGCTGCAGAGACTCACGCCTTCGGTATGAAAGGATCTCATCGCGGGTCAGTGGAAGAATGTTTCTTTCTTCTCTTCGACTTACTCTGGGGAATAGTTCGCCGTGGCGAGTGGAGACTTAATTCTTGGATCCTTTGAGGCCAAAGGGGGCTGGAGGGAGTTCACTTAGGGGTCTTCCTCAAGAGTGAGGACTATCTCTCTGCTTTGAGATGCACCAGGTTAGGGGGGTTTCTCTGACGAGAGTAAGTTGAATTTGATACTTAAATCCATTTAACTTAAAGTTCGGGGTGACCACTGGGAACTAGCTTGAAAATGAGTTTCTTCTTAGTTCCGGTATTCCTTAAAGGTGAGGATTATCTCGGTACTTTGGGTTACACCAGGATAAAGGGGGGACGAGGGGTTATTTGGCAAAAGTAAATTGAACTTGAACAAGTTAACTTAAAATTCAGGGGGATCACCAGGAACTAGCTCGATGATGAGCTTCTTTTATTCCCTTCTGTTGGTAGCCCAGGCCTCTTGCCGGGAACTTCGGTACCTTGGCGACTAACATAATATAATCCGTTATTCTAAAGATCTTCGCTTTTGTACATCCTCACTCCACTGGGGTAGGAGCATGAGAGTGGGGGATGCGTGGACATGCCGCATGAATTCTCCTCCTTCAACGGTTTTTATCAGGGCGTTGTACCTCTGGTCCTCAGGGACTTTCTGGTTTTAGGAAGACGCTCCTCCAATTTTGCATCTGAGGTGAAATAGAATACCAGCTCTTAGGAGAAATCTTGCTGTTTTAACCGTTCAGCTTCTTTTCGAGACAAGGGGCGATAGAGATTTGGTTACGAGTTTGGGCTCAGTCGTCTACACTGCCAAGATGTTCTGTTTAAAGCCAAGAGGCTCGCTTGGGAGTTGTAGAGGGGATCTATTCTCTTCCCAAAGCCTTTTCTCAGTAAAGCCTAAATTATCCCACTTTCATCCGAAAGGATGAGATTTCTTCATAAATTACAAAAACTTAGAAAGAAAAGTGACAAACTTTTACAAGCTTATCTTTGTAGAATATATTTATGCTAATGTTCACGACTTCGCAATATAAGTTAACTTCCTAAGTTTGAACATATTATAATTATGAATTACAAACTTTCTAAAAAATTACTCAAGTAGGCATAACGTTTGAATGTTTGAGGCATTATAACTCAGTTCCCCTTATCTTAAAATATATTCCTTGAAACTTGCGGGAGAAAAAGAATTACAAATAAGAATATTATGAAAAGGTTAATTAAGCCTAAGATTGCGGGAACGAGGATAGGCTTGAAGAATATAAGCAAAGAGAAGGAAAGATATGAATAATAAAATGAGCTTTAGGGTAAAATTTCCTAATGAAATGAATTAACTTATTCAGGAAGATGGGCAGAAAAATGATAACTTTTCCTTTGCCAATTTATATCCCAGGGGAGAAACCAGGTTTTCTTTTTGTGGCATTTTAGAAATCTTGAGGAAATCATCGCATTCCAATGGCCAATTCCATGGGACCATTATGGCAAAAATAAGGTTTGGATAATTATCTGTTGACTAAGACCAAACATAAGTCTCTAACTTCAATCGTTTATCCGCGAGATCTTTTTTTGATTCCAGATTTGATCATTGGATTCTTGTTTGAGTTGAACTGCTCTATGGGTTCTAGTTTTGAGTCGGAGACTACCTCCAACACCAATACTACTACCCCCCTCACCACCACCATCACTAATACAACACTAAATTCAACAATATTACCGCTACTACTACGCAACCTTCACTACCATTATACCACCAACAACATCACTTCTACTACCAAACCATCACTACCACCACTACAGCCACTTCTACTACACAACCACCACTACTACTACGAAACCAACATCACCCCAAAAATCATTTCTACTACAACACCACCACCACTTCTACTACATCAACACTACTATACTACACAAAAACTACTACTACTGTCACTACTTGACCACTCCCACTACCACCACCACCACAACTACTACTACTGTCACTACTTCACCACTTCCACTACCATGGCTACCACAACTACTATGAATCCACCATCAGCACCGAAACCATTACTACTACACCACCACTACTTTACCACTTTCACTACCACGACCACTACACAACACCAATTGCCACCAGCATTACTACACACCACAACTATTACCAAAGCAACTATCACGTCTACAACATCATCACTACTACTACTCATACCACACTACGACTACAATAGCGTCACTACTACTAATACCATTATTACTACACCACCACCACCACGAGTACTACAGTACCACGAGCACCACTACAACCATCACCAGGAGCAGTAGCAGCATTCCCTCTCTCTTGTTTGTCTCTCTCTCTTTTTCTGTCTCTCTCTCTTTCAGTTTATCAGTATTTCTTTATTTCTGTATGTCTCTCTTTCTCATTCTCTCCCTTTTTTCCTCTATCTCTCTTTCTCTTTCTCTTTCTTGTTATTGTCACCTCCTGTATGTCAGTCTGTCTCTATCTCTCTCTCTCTCTTCTCTTTCTTTCTATTCCTATTTTTCACACGGCAACAGCCGCTTTACTGCTATTATAACTGTTTGAGTGACAATATCACGAGGTGATTTAGCTAAGATCATCTTGATTTAAAAGAGACCATAAAAAAACGAGAAGAAAAAATAATTTGATGCGTAAGCTTGTGGCAAATAGAGTGATTGCGTAATAATTAGTCTCTGTTCTGCTCTTAACCATGCGGAGTGGTAAATAAAAACGTATCATTATTATTATTTTTCCCTTTGTTGATATTTGAGCTTACTTATCTTTTTCTGCCCATGGTTCAATGGCCCATGTAGGATGTCACTCTGCTTCGAGAAAAGATTACTTGTTTTATCCACTGGAAGAGGATGGATTCCTCCAGTCATTCGCACGTTAAGCATTCGGTTTTTTTCCCTGATAGAGGATAATGAGGTTAATATGGTAAATGCAGAGTAGGCTTGATTAGAACTTCAGAAAAGTTGTAATTAGGAATTTAGAAACCGTTACTATCCCACGACCAGAACATATGCTGAAACTATTTTACAAAGAAGTTTTCACTTTTTGCCTTGCCGAAAATTTGGAGAGAATATACAATTACATTTACATGATACATCGTAATATGCGTAATTTGTCAAAGAAGAATAAAGCAGACTCAGAAGTATGACAAAAATCACTTCCGCTATTCTCCCTCTATACGATTAAAGATTAGCATATCCTAATGGCCAAGAATCATTCTCGTGTTAGTGATTAAGAAGATGATAAAAGTTCTAGCTCTGCGCCATCGATCTCACAAAGTCGAACTTTAAGTAAGCTTATTTTAAGAGACAACCCGTCATAACGACAGATGAAGTACAAGACCTTGTCAAAGATTCGCAACTAATAAAGAATAGGGCAGAGATTTATGAGTCAAGGCAACGGTTCTGAAATTTGATAAGAGCCGAGCTTAAGATTTCTCTATTCCATTATAGGTGAGTAATTCCGACACATTCCGCTTTATAGAGAAACTGTCATATTATATATTATAGAGTAGTGAAGTGCTTTATATTTTTATTAGACAGTGTTGTTTCCGTCCTGAGTAACTACAGTATTTTGTTTGTTGTTTTTTTAGTCTTTGTAGTTATAAAAGTATTCAAAAGCGTTTGGAATACTATATATACCCTGAGGATGTTCGGTTTATAAAGCTATCTTGTGCTCGGTTCTCGCTTATAAATTTATTGAATATTAAACTTTAGTTTTCTAGTATAGTAAGGGTGACTTTCATTTTGTTGGTCAATGATATATATATCTTTTTTTAATTCAGATATTTACCGTTTATTAGTGTGTACCTTATGAAACTGTGATTTAAATTTAAAACTATCTCACAAATTCAATCTAACGATGCCGGTCATTAATATTATATTTCCGCCCGTCCCAAGTCAACATCCAGATAAGTAAGGTTATGTAGTTCTGCATTTCATTCCCCTTTTCATATGTAGTATTCCCTTTTCTTTCCCTTCTTTTTATTCTCTCGTTCTTACTCCTCTAACTCCATTTTATATAATCCTTTTCGCATCGTCCTAACTTTTTCCTATTTTTGCAGTGTGAAGAAGTAAGTTACATAAGAAAAAAATGTTAGAAAATAATTTATAACACGTCTGCCTGTAAATTCTTTCCTTACTTCAAAAGTCAAGTCACCTTAATCTCCAGCCATCGTTATCTCTGAGATTCAAGAAGCACTAAGTGAGCGTCCTCAATCTCTCTCTCTCTCTCACACACACACACACCTTTTAACCTGTCTTTAAATAATTATTAGATTCCTCTGCCATGGCAGATGCAGAAAAAATGAAAGCGGTCACCCCCCAAAAGTAAAGACACTCGCTGTGCATTGACTTTAGAGAGGGCTGTTATGCAGCCCTATATGACTCTTACATTGGAGTATTCTGGGAGCTTAGAGAACCTAAGGAAACGGATAAACGAAAAGCTACGTTAGAGGTAATCAAAGAGGAACTAGTCTAATTAAAATGTTCCCGTAGTAGCTTAACTGCCACTAATGTACCCGCAAATATTTATATCGACGCATTTCTTAATTTACAAATGAGGGTCTCCTTTTTGCAGGAATTTGTAGAGAAGAATGTAGCTGTGGGTCCATGCATGACCAAGCCCACGAAGGAGGAATCGACATCCAATTCCCCGCAACTCGCAAAGATGAAGAAGGTACCATCTATGACCCCAAAAAGAAGCCAAAACCAGGCACTATAGCAATAGTAGTAACAATAATAATCTTAAGAACAAGAGTTCATTACAAGACGTTAAAAACGGTGCAAAACACTAGCAGAAAAATTTCCTCCCCATTACGACTCAATTGCTTTAAGAATTTAGCCGAAGAGAATAACGGTGAATTGGAATCCGCTATCGAGGAAGATTCTATGTATAGTAAGAGGTCAACTTGACACCTTTTTTAGATTGAATCTTAAAAGAGGCAAACGATTTTTCCTACCGGCCGAGTCCATTGAGGACATGACGAATTCTCTAGACGGTCTCTTTCGGGAGGTCAAGTAGAACATAGAACATGCCCTGTACGTAGGAACGAACAGCGTGCTAACGACGCATTAATGATCTTAAATTTTGTCTTCTTTAATGCAATGCCCTTAACGAAGTTTTTTCATCATTCTAGGCTTATTTGGTGGAAAGAACATTTTTTTTCTATTGTAAAAGATCAGAAGCTTTATTTTCCCCAAATATATTACTAATTAAATTATAAATAACCTAAATAATTAATTTACTTAATTTGGTATCCTTTTATCTTTTGAACTATAACGCGATTTTGGATTCCACAAAGAATTCAGTATGTTCTTTTTAAACGTGAAATAATTGAAATCTTGGGAAAGTTATTCCTATCATGAAAGTCTAAAAGGCATAAAGAAGATAAAAATATATATTGGCTCAAACTTTTCATCATAAGTGAAGGTATATATACAAAGCCCTTCTACTCCTGTATATGTGAAGTGCTGCTAAAATATATTAACACCCGACATCCTCAGTCGTCCGTTTATGTGGTACGCAGTCAAGTTGAGCAAACAATTAACTCAACAGAATTCTTCTTGTTAGCCAAGGACTGCCTGATGCACACTACAATCTGATGTTGAATGTGGCTAGTTATTGAGGGTTCAAAACGTAGTAGAGGAGCATGCGACCCTAAATCTTTACGAGGGCTCGACTTTGTGATTCCACAAGAGAGTTTACCAATGCTACCCTATATTTTTAAGGTTAATTTGCTTCATTTACAACCAGTGGGCGACTGTACACTTGCGTACATTATCTTAAAAAATGAAAAGCACCAGAAGCTTAGTAAATTTATTCTATTAAAGGAATTCTAATAACTTTAATGCACAATAAAAGTACTAAACTTACGTAATTGTCTCTAGATTAATTTCCTCTCAAATAGCGCAGTATATTTTATATGCTTTAGCTTGAGATGTTTCGTGTAATCATCGTTAATCCAAAAGCTCAAACAGCTAATAAAGGATTCCTCAATCAAAGTTTGATCTCGACTCAACTTTTCATATATAAACATCTTCGCTTTCTCTCTCAAACACATATAAATTATGGCCTACATAGAACCAATGATTGGCTATATCATGTATCAAATCGAATATTAAAATTCAACAAACTTGCTACTAACTTAAGCAGTAGCATAAGATGAACCATGAAGTTTGTCTTATTTCAACAATTTTATTTGTATAGACATAAAAATACTTAAAATCTTAAAATCAGGAAGTTGATTGTGAGACTCCATTAACTTTTTTAATGTAAGATCAAGTTCTTTGCCGGAATAAAACTTTATTGAGCCTTTCAGCACTCAGGAAAAGCTAAGGGAAGAAGCAGATAAATTCTGTAGGCTCCTGAATTTAGGAATTGGGAAGAAATAGATGAATACCTTTTTATACTTTCAGATATATACCTAGATGTCGATAAACATAAGTGTCAGGAATATATTGAATCACTACCTCAGAGACCATAAGGAAACGCCAAAAGAACGAAACCCTTCACAGCATGGATTGTAACCTAAAGTCAACGAAGAATATAGAAATAACATAAAAAGTAAAATACTTTATGACTGATATCAAATAATAGGTGCGAATTGATGCCTTTAACACTAGAACAGCAGTAATTTTTTGATACCTCAAACAGCAAGAGCAGGCATTTTGACCGTGATCTACTATTCTTTCAATTTACGCCTTTTAGTATTTAGCCAAGGAAAATGATACGTTTTCATGTTTGCAACTTTAATTAATAATTTGTACTGCATATATCACCATCTGAAATAATAACTGATTACAAACTCCTTACAAATCTAAGAAATTAATAAAACCATAAGTTAAACCTTACAAAAGAAAAAACATTTAATTCATATCTTACTCCTTAATTCTAGTTTTATTTCTGTGACATTTTATGTTCAAGAACACTTCTTGTAAGTCATTTTCTTGATCTGTTGAATGTCTAGTATCAACATACAAACATCTTACATTTTTGGCAAATTTCACGGTTGTCTTTGCATGTCGGCTTCAGGAATATATAGAATCACTACGTTAGAGACTATAAGGAGACGCCAAAGTACGAAATCCTTCACAGCAATGATTGTAACCCAAAGCCACTAAAGAATATAGAAATAACATAAAAAGCAAAATAATTTAAGACGGATATCAAAGGATAGCTCCAAATTAATCCTTTTAAAACTAGAATAGTGAGGGTGGTAATTTTGACAGTCATCTACTATTATTTCCAATTTAAGGTATTACTACATATTTATCGAAGGAAAGGATAGCTTTTGCATGTTTGTAACTTTAATTAAAAAAGTGTACTGTTTATATCATCACCATCTGAAATAATAACAGATAACAAAATCTTTACAAACTTTGGAAATTATTAAACCCATAAGGTAAACTTTACAAAAGAATAAACATTTAATCCATTTCTTACTACTAATTTCTAGTTTTATTTTTGTGACATTTTATTTGAAGAACACTTCTTGCAGGTAATTTTACGATTCTGCTGAATGTCTAGGATCCACATACACACATTTTACATTTGTAGCTGAATTAATTCCAGTAAGGTCCAACATATTGTAGAAGACTTAAACGTGGAAGCTTCTTAAGCCAGCATTTATGCTGAATTTACGAACTATTAAATCAACAATATCTACTCTATATTAGTTTGAATTGTATAAAGTCACTGTATCAGGAATTCTTCTTAAATCATCTTAAACTTAAACGCAGCTATGTATGGTGATTCGAAGAATCACATTTTTCTTTGGGGTGGAATGATAGACATTGAGCGTTGCTTGTTAATTCTTCAAAACATAAGTGTTGATTCTTTTGTCTCACAAATTCTTCATGCCAATTGGAATTCCATCCAGGTACAATTCATTGGCCCAAAAAGGATAGTATTTTTGTATTATAACATACGTCATAATCTCAAAGAAGTAAAATATTGTTTGTAGTAATGTATTTTCCTTTGCCAAGGTATGGTTCGACCAAATGAATAACTATATATTCTAAAAGTGGTTGGTTTCATGGACGTATTACTTCTTTACTGATGTAGAGCAATCCGTTCAAAAAGTAATTTGACTTGTTTTCCGCAGTTGTCCAAAATTATATTTCAAATTTGTCTGGCTTAGTGGTAATGTATTGATCAAGGGGGACCTAGATTGATGGGTAACAACTCTACATTAACAGTTATATTTCACCTCGTGTGTAGCAAGTAATGCAATTTGTGTGATTTGATGCTAAATTTCCGATACCAGTGCATAATTTCTATAAAACCATCGCGTACCATTGTTTTATGAAAAAAGTGGGAACTACTTTTTGAATAGTGATTATGAGCAAGTTGTTGCAAAGCCAATATTCCTTGACCAAACCAGATGACGAGAGGGGCAATAATTTCTTCCAGGACACAGTCCTTGAAATAGTTTTCTTTCGTCTATTTGTTTCTGTTTGACTACACTTTTCTATACGTTTCAAAGTATAGTCTTCAATAAGCAATATAAACGCACTCAAAATATCATTTTCGCAACTTATCGTTTGTCATAAATTGTTGGATGTGGTTCTTTAGGTAATATTTTTGTGTGGTCGAAATTTTCCATCATTTGTGTTGTCAAGTTCGATAACCTTCCATTCTGTGCCATCAATCCCGGTTAAAAGGGAATCAACTTCCATAAAAACACGAATTTCGCATTTCTTTTTTCATGCTATTGAGCCTCTTGTTACCCCTGTACATAAAAAAAGCACAAGAATAAATCTTTATAATAAAAGACTCGCCGTGAATAGTAGCATATATTCAGTTCAATAATATATATATATATATATATATATATATATATATATATATATATGTGGAATAAATATCACGAAAACAAATAGAAGCTAGTTTGTTTATACAGCGTCAAAGGTTACGCTCCACATGGGCCAAGAATTTACCCTCCCTTCCCTTTTATCCGCTGCCCCAAAGACTATTTGAGCGTCGCTCACAAAGAACAATTTCAGTCAGCAAATTTAATAGTCCGTCAATATACATAAAGAGGTGAGGGTGTGATGGCGATTAGAATAAAAATCTATGAGCAGGCTCAATGTCCCCTCCAGTGGTTTATGTCTATTTTCGCCAAATAGACGAAATTTAACTTTCTACGTGCGTAAAACAGAAAGGGTGAAGTGTCAGAACGTTGAAAATTTATGCCCTAGGAGGGAGGTCTCACTGTATGCTAGTGAAATCTCCCCTCCCTTAGGGAATAATTGACGTATAGATTATAGTTTGATCTTGAGAAATGAAAAGGAGAATCTGCGTAGGATTCGAAAGAAGAAGACGAGTCTCTGAGTCAAGCAGGGAATCAAGAAGATAAGTGGAACCGAGCGAGACTTTATCCCCCGAGGCAATTCCTTTGGTAGCTTAGAAGAGTAGACCAGTGGTATCGAGACCCACTCTCATACCGTTTTCGTCCAGAGAAAATCCCTTATCTCAGTTTTGTGAATAAAAACAGAGACACCCCTTACCATTGACGAATACCAACGTGAATTCACACTCGAGGAAAGTTTCACCTCTTAGTTGTCTCAACATCGAGAAGCCCGAATTTTTAACACAGGGTCGGAATACCTTCCATTCATCCAAGATCCCAAATACTTACATCTTCAAGTCAAGAACCCTCGCTACGTGCCCCCTCCCTCCCCGAGAGAAGCCTCGCCACTTGTCTACTCTTCCCCAATGAGTAGCATCAGCTGTTTTCCCTACCCTCCTCACATTAACGAGCAAGCTCCCAGTCCAACTCGCCTTAAATAATCAAAGCGTTAAAAGTAAACGAATCCCAAACTTAGTCTTTTTTTGGTTATTTCCCATTACGTGCAAAAAGGGATTTTAAGATGTAATATTTCATTCATTTATGTAATTCAATATATGTTTTTGTCCGAGTTGTTTAATTAGATCCTCGAACACTGCAAATGGCAATAGTTATATCATAACACGAATCCTCCCTGGGTAAAGAATTAGAGTGAATCAATCTTGGAGAAAAGTGGAACGAATTTACTCATGTACGAATCAGACGTACATACGTACTCAGCCATAAACAAATGACATAAAATTGGTGACAGGTTTGGGGGTATTTAGAAGGACACAATAATAGTTGATTGTGTTGCATCCCCGTGATTAGTAACAAAATTTGTGCCTAAGCGTTGGAGGAAAACTGAACAATATAAGAGGATAAGGTTGGTCTATAATTTTTGGTTAATTTATTGTGGTTAGCCCGTTAATACTCTTAATTAGTTTTTTAAAGAGGTATTTAAATTAACAGAGAGTGTTGCTAGAAAAGTTGGTTAGGCAGAGCGCTAGTTGTTTTGGGGTTGCATAAATACCATTAGCGTACATTGGTGAGTTTTTGACGGATATAGGTAAAAGGTCGTCTTTTGAGAGGTTCCAGCAATAAGGAAAAATTCTTTGACTAGCAGGCAAAAAAATAATTACCTACGTCCACGAACAAGAAAGGACGGAAAGAGAGGAAAAGAGACTACAAGCGCAAGTGAAAATAGAAGCAGAAGAAAGAATAATGCAGATGCAAATAGAAGCAGAAGAAAGAAGAATACAACTGGCAACAGAAGAGAGAGCACGATACACCCACTAAAATGACATTGAGCAATGTTCAGGTAAAAGTCAATTACGTTGGATCCCGGCTTAGAGCTACGCAGGTACCTATAATGAAACTCCCAGGATATAAAAATAATGAAGACATATGTTCGTACCTAGCACACTTCGAGAACATCTGCCTCTACTCAATACCCGTCTCCATGATATATTCATAAAGTTACCATCAGAAGATTTTGTGGATTATTCTACCATTAAGTTTGAGCTACTGGCCACCATTAATCTAAATCCCAAGGAGTATAAGATGAAATTTAGACATGCTAGAATTCAGCCTGTTCAAACCTCCCGTCAATTTGGCTTTATCCTGCGGAGACATCTCCAATTCTGGCTAGATTCAGCACAAGTGGGGAATAAGTTCGAGCATTCATCAAGAAGAGGCGAGCCGCTACGTTCTATGAGTGCGTGGAGAAAGTGGATCTACATGCTTCCAAAGAAAACTATATCCGCAAAAGTAAAAAGAACCAGCAATCGTCTCCAAAGAAATGTGGGTATCACCAGAAACCTCAGTAAAAGAACCCCCCTAAATTTTTAAAACCTCCAGACCCCCAAAACTCAAACTCTTTTCATCTAAGTATCAGAGAGGAATTAAGATCCTAATTAATCTAACACCCTTGTCGTCGTCATACCCCAGTAAACAGGTTAGATGTTTTAATTGTATCACCCCAGGTCACATTAGCTTCCATTGCCCCCCAAAATTCGAGGCTTAGGTCGTTTTCGAGTCAACAAGTGCACAGCATCATCGCACCTCTCCTCCAAGAGCAACCTCCTGCTTCAGCGCCAAATTCGTCCACAGCGAATTCCCCTGACCAACAAGTGAACTTTTTGTTTAATAAGAGTTCTTCCGGTGGACTAAACTTCAAGGTTGCATGAGTAAATGGTTGCTGAGTCTCAACATCAGTACGCAATACGGGGTGCACCTGTATTGTAGTATCAGATAAACTGCTTTCCAAAGTCAGCCCCCAGCACAAGAGTTTCGAGGTCGTCCAGGACTTCCTTGGTTGAGCAAACAAGTTCCCCTTAGTCAGATGCTACATCCAGTGTCAGTACTTCACTGGCTGGATCAAGGTAGTGGCAGCATCTATCAAATTCTGTTCTGTCTTAATAGGCCAGAGCACGCAGCTCTCACAAAATCTGGTGGCTCAGTGAGTGGTCACCCAGATTCAAGCAACTAAGAGGTCAGCGGCCCCGACCCCTTTCTTTCCGCTCGAAAACCCGACATACGAAGAGCAAATTCCCAAGCTGTCGCTACCGCCCAGAAAAAGTGTGCTGCTCTCTAACCCCTGTGGGAGAAGGCAGCGGAAAAAGAAATAGAATCTGTTTGCGGGGACAAACGAATAAGATACATGGTGAAGAAATCACTACTATTCTGGACGACGACTGAAGTAACCTCTCAATACTGTCGATGGTAAATTATTTCTTCGAGATTCATCTCTCTTTTTTCAAGTTAATGTGTTTGGTAACAAACAAACTAAATTTTCAGATGTTTTTTACTTGCTTGATTAACTTCAGAGTAGATTTAGACGCTCTTCTCTTTCTTAACAGATGAAACTATGGTTTGGTCGGAATAGGAGCAGTTGTGTTCAATACCTCTTAAGGCTTTAGACCTTTTCCACTTCTAGTCATTGTGCTGTTATACACAATCGAAGAGGTTAGGAATGATCCGATCAATAGAATGAATTACGAATGAGTGTAAGTGGGTTTGGGTGTGTAGGGGACAACAAGGTGTGTGGGTATATAGAAAAAAATAAAAGTAGTCAAAAGCGAAAGGGGTGTAAGAGATTTGCAAAAAGATGCTAGGCGCCTGGTGATCAGGCCTATCACTTTCATTATTTTCTTGTTGTTTTGGATTATAGCTTTCATTTTATGGCGTTCAAGCCATTTATTTTACTAATCTTACTGTTTTTTGGGATGTGTAGCGTCGATTTACTGTTTTTATTGTAATAAATTACTCTAATTTTATTCTTAGGTTTTGAAGTTTTTTGTATTTTTGTTGGGTATGTCCTTTAGTCTTTTTGTTTCCTAATTCTTCTTTCTTGATTACGGGCAGATTAAGTGAGATTTAATCGATTAGTTTGTAATAAAAAATTGGTGACTTTTCATATTTCGGAGTCTAGTTGTCTTAATTGTTTTTTGTCTACATCTTTGGCAAATGAAAATTGTTTCATGCGTAGAACGACACTTCATCCTCCAGCCACTAGTCTAGCTGAGCTTGGAAATCTGGCGTGAATTATAGCTATACTGTTCTGTTTAGTCCTTCGAATGATTTCATCATTCACTTATCGTTCAATTTGCTGAGCGGATACGTAATGCTGAACAAATATTTATATGTAATTATTATTAGTAATTTTTTAGTTTAAATAACAAATATTCCTCGTAATAGACAGAGATTAGAGTAATATAGAATGAAACAGAGAGAAAAGTAGTAACAACATAACATCAATATACCTTTTCAGTTTAGACTTCTGCTAGGCAGTTGGATTTTCCCTCTTGCTTCGGAGCGGAGAGTCTTCATTAGAGGACCATGAGGATGCTTTTCCAGTTGGGTTTAATCTATATTGATATAAATATTGTCGCTAACATTATTTTAACTGGAAAAATAGCTTAAATTTTAATTGTAGTTAAAAATTAATATTGGAGCACTTTCTGGTTAGAAAGTCAGAATACCGTTTCCATTGTATTCCAAGTAAGAATGATTAAAATACCTTATGCCAATTCAATTTTTAGACCGATTACTAACTTCCTCCATTTTCTTCAGGTTTATAATCCCCTCTCGAGATATTACACTATTAAAACTCGAGGGCTATAAAAATGAGCAAGTTATGTTATGTATGATATGTAAATTAGATAAATATAAATTCATTTAGTAAAATTGAGATTTTTCAAATAAATTCACTTTGAATTATAACTACATTCTTTTGTGTCACTTAATTATAGATTAAAGTTCTCAATATATACTACTAAATCCTATCACCAATCAATCAAATGAATTTAAATCAATTAAATTAAAGAAGTAATATTTTGTTGTCTGTTTTTATCATAAAAAGGTAATTCTTGTACTTTTTGCAATGTGGTTATAATTAAATTAGGATCATGTAGATCAAGGCAGCAGAATTTTGATTTTTTAAATTATTCTTTTCATTGAATTATGCATGGGCGAGAAAATTCGTGCACAAGTAATCAGCGCAAAGCTAATCACAACATCGGTATAATTCCTATTCCCTTTCTTACAGCCCAGCATAATCATTCTTCCTGAGCCGCGATGCTGTGAACTTGAACAAAGAAATTGCTATAATTCCTATTCCCTTCTTCAAAGCACAACATAATCACTCTTCATGGGTCTTAACGAGCCTTAAAGATGCAGATATTGTAATCTTTGTACTCCTTCATATCTCTGAACTCACGAACTGTTACCACAAGATCTCTTTTTGGTGTTAAATGCACACAATAATACCCGAATTCCTCACCTCCCACCCCATCCCCCGTACCACGACCGGTTCCTGATGAGTATGTTCTTGTTTGAACATTGATGATCCAGATTTAAATTATTTAGTGGCATCGATAAATTAGGGGTTTTGAAGTTTTCAAGATAAAGAGAATACAACAAAAGTTGCGCCAAATCTCCTTCCCTCATTGTCTTGTAAGTTTGTGGAACAGTGTCGGAGAGATTAATAATGGCATAAATATGCGATAGTTTAAAAGAAATTTGGATAAATATGTAGACCAAGAGGAACTTTATAGGAAATGGGATCAAAATTAGAATTTATATATACATTTAACAATTTATTTTACTGTCAATAAATTTTTATCCTCATATGTCAATTTATTATGATCTTGCCTTAGCAATATCCTAAAATTTGAACAAAAGCTTATTTAGAATTTCATGAATAAATTATGGCAAAAAAAAGCGGAATACAAAAATTCAGAGGTAAAAAGAAACCAGAAAACACTACCTCAGTTCTATTTCATTTTGCGACAAGACATAGGTAACACAGATCCATCTTTAAAAACTGTGATTACATTTATTGTTATAAAGGACTGGCTCTTTCAATCGACAAATTGCACTCTCATGAATTTATTCCCTTTGGATCACTCTTAAAAGATGGTTTATATATCAATCATTTATAATATATATTTATGTATTAAATAGGAATAAAACTGTCCTTTCTCTGTTAATGAAAGCTGATTTTTAAAAGAGCGCATTTTAATCCCAAATTCCAATCTCTCATATGGGAAATTTAGCATCAATGATATCATCAAATCAAATATCCCAGATAAGAATCACCTGACGATTAGGAGGAAGCCGTCCTTCTTCGTAAATATTCCATCCATGTTTTGTATCCCTTCCTCCCGTAAATGGAATTATTATTATTATTATAATTATTTTTTGTTGGTGCGTTGTCCTATTCTTTCTCACTTTATATATAAGATATATCTTAGGTCAAACTTTATGTGTTCTTACAGCTGAAGGATGGAGTGTGATGGTTCGAAAATAGTCCTGTGCTTATGATATAAAAGGTCGTTGTCTTAAGGAACCGCATTTATCTGCCTATACGAGTAAAGACAAAAATGAGGAAAGTTAGACGTCGCTACAAAGCGTCCTCTGATTTTAGGCATTGTGGCCGGTCTGATCACGTTCTTTGGTGAAGTTTAGTATAGGTTTGAACATAGAATTGAGAGAATTATATTTCATTGGCTATAGGCAATACTGGTTGGCAGCTATATATAGGAGTAACCCTGGTCTCAAAGCAATTTTATATATCTGTTCCGACTCTAATACCTATTTAAAAGTAATATATCTTTAATTCGAGTCATAGGCTAATAGTAAAATAATTAATTAATTGTACATTATTCGTCTCAGGTAACGAGTTAATAGATAGGTATGAGTAAAATATATACTGTATAATATAAATTACTTTTTAATTTAGTCAGGGTGTTGTAGAAAATTTGGCAAAACATTCGCACCACATAACCTAGCTACGTACGAGGCAATTTTGTAGGAAATGGTACCAATATTTTGTACACTGTCGTGCTTTTATGAGCTTTAGACCCCAATATACCCGCGTACATAAAGATCTCCTATTGACTAAAGCTCCCAAAGGGGAGTAAATTAAACCTTACACGCGGGAAACCCATGGTTTAACAGTAGATTATTGAAGGATAACTGCCAAAACATACGATCAATATAATCAAATTCAGTGATGATTATTTTACTGCTTAATGTATAAGGACAAGTAATCTTCCCCCAGATAATCCAATGCATAATACTGTAAATTGCAATAAGCAAATAAACCAAAATTACTAATGTCTCCCTAAATGAGACATAAAAAACGAAGATTACAATAGCCTAAGTTAATGGGGTTCTGACTCATGAAAAATATGAAAATGTAAGTCTACGTGAAAGATTTAAAACGGATTTAAGACAGCACTGCTATCTAAAGTGGAGAGTTAAATGGAAATCTGTCTATATAGGAAGAATGTCTTACTAGGAGAGCAACTCGCCAGCAGAAGTAATTAACTGTGGTAAGCTTAATTAAGCCAAACCGTACAACCTACCTTGTTAACTCTTAACGCCCAACGGCGTGAATGGGGTCGAAAGAAAAGATATTGAGATTGTAAGAAGCTCTGAAAACGAGTTGATAATTCACCTGCAGTGAACATTCCAAACAGCAGATCAGTTATATGGACTAACGTTAAAATCTGGCGTTAAATGGTGATGTGGGTTGCGATAAAGGAAATATTCGACCCTTTGTAATCTCTATTGCCACCAAATAAAAGTTACCCTTTAGGAAGGGACTGAGCAGATGATTAGCAACATCTTACCAATTACAAATTCCACGCACAGGTGTGCAAATATGTTAAATTATTCTTAGACGAATTGTTTCCGACAAAGATGAGACTGGTCTAATCGATGCAATAACTCGTTTTGTGTGGATAAAGAGATTCGAATAGGCTTGTTAGATTAAGTGTTGAGCGGGTAATTATGCACTTGTAATCACATACCAGTGATTCGTTCAAAAATTGAGGTAGTTCAAACGCCATGGTAAACATATTCAGCTTTACCTTAAAATACAAAAGAAGCTAATAGTTATTTATGGCTAAAAATAAAATATTTCCATACTTTACAACAAATTATGAACCATCCAGTTAGGAAATTTCTCCTATAAACTCATTCATTTACATTTATTTATCATAAATTGCACGAATTTTCCTTCATTCTCATTTAATTTCCCTAATAATTCGTCTTTTATATTTTTAGCATTTGTATATTTTCTTTCTATATTGGATTGAAGAATCTAATATAGAATATATCTGAAAATTGGAAAATTTTACCTACGTTAGATACACTGAAATAAAATTTCAAATATAATGCAAAGATTCAGTAATTATTTTCTTTTAAGTTCCAATTAACATAAGAAATGTCTCGTATTTGAAAGAACTTCGCCTTAAATACACTCTATTTATTAATTCACAAAGCTAATGCCTCTCAAATGTGCTTAAACCTGAATTAATTAATGGAAATCTTTCCTTGCAACACTCTTAAGTTTTAGAATTTAATAAGGCCTTTTGTATTGCACTATGTGCTGCTTCTGAGCATTATTTCTTTTTCACTTAGAATCGAAAAGCAATTAGGACTTACAGAATAGTCTTGTCAATGATATTCTTTCGAAGAATTTTAATTGAAAGAGTGCTATAAATCGGTCCCTATGGTCTTCTTAGTGAAAAAAGTGAATCTTCAGATCCAATTTATTTATCGAGCGAGGTAAGTGTAAAAGGACTCCCTCATTTATACTGATCACATTCTTTTTTTATTCGAAGATATATATTTTTCTGCAAATGAATTCAATGTTTGTGTTCTATATTCACACTATCTAATGAATTTTAATGGTTTAGTTCTAATGCTACATAGTGAAAATGATTGTTATGGTTGCAAATACAGTACATGATTTTGTTATTGCTCTCTTTACAACATCAACCTCCAAATAATTGATTCGTTTGGTTTTCTCTCCTATTGTGTAAATCTCACCAGGAAAGAGGCACAGCAGTACCCTAAGAGACGGAGTAGTGGTGCAAACTCACTTAGACTTATCCAGTGTGAGGCAAAAAGGAGAGGAGACAGACATGCAGATGCAAATGAAAAGTGAAGATGAAAATGTAAAAATGATTAGTAGTAAGAACACTAAAACAATAGACCTCATCAATGCTAAAAGCTGGAACTATTTATATGAAATTGGAAATATATTGACCATTTAGTAAGCAGAATGATACTAATCGAGGAGTAAAGACTTTAGGTATACAGTCGTGTTTTATTTTAATTTCCTTAATTTGTTCCTATGCCTGGTCTCTCCCGTAATTTGTTCGTAATCAAAACAAGATAATTCATTTTCAAAGCTTTCTATCAGTTGCCTTATTTAAAAAAAAATGATTAACTAAGTACTGGGACAGGGGCAGATATTTTATTTTTTTAATTTATAGCAATTTGCTCTAATAAAGTTTCATTTATTCAAGAAAAGATTTCCGAAATTGGCTAATATGAATATATATATATATATATATATATATATATATATATATATGTATATATATATATATATATATATATATTAAGCAAAGATTGTCTGTTATTTTCAATGTTTTTATGAAGAAATCAAATGACATGACATATTATTTGGGGATAGTACCACAGCCTAGCTACACCCATTTTCCATTTTCTGCGAAATATTATCATATAGCTTTTGTCTTATTTCTGTAGAAGTAAAACCATAGTGAGACCTTTATTTTGAAGTTTAAAGCTATTTTTGTAACTTTTATTTGAAGTAGTATGTGTAGAATGGTATGTTTAATTAACTAATGCTAACCTGATTTATTTTTGAAGTAATAGAAGAACTGCTGTAGCAGTTCTTCTGATATTTGGCTTGAAATTGTAGAGAAAACATCAAATTAAAATACACTTTAGTTCAAAGATACCGAATCTAAAAGCTCATATATGTATTATTGTTACATTGTATCAAGTCAAAACAAGGTTAAACTCAGTTTGTTATTTGAGTTACTTAGTTGGCACTGGTCGCGAGCTAGTAGTGTCTCAGCTGCCAACTGAGAGGGATGTCTTGAGGTATGGTAGCTGGTAGGATAATGAAGGTGAAAGCAAGAACTACCCAGTGCACTAACTAATTAATGATATCTTAACTGGGCTGATTGGTCGATAGAGAAAAGATAATATTCTCTTCAAGCTATCTGTTATGAATTTCCAAGAAACCATCTTGTTCAAGCCAGAAGAGTTCTGGAATCAAACGGTTTATTTCTCTAAGGAAAGGAAAACCTGATGCCAAAGAGATGTTTATTGTTAAGTTCGATATAGTATTTGGTACTAGTTGTAAAGAGGGTGAACAGAGAGACTGTAATGGCTATACAATCCAAGTCCACATTGAATGTTCTTGTATCATAGAAAAAAAATTCTTTATAAGACTTTGGCTACATCGAGGGTCGGAGAGAAAAGGTGATAAATAAAAGACCTCATCAAATTGGTGCCATTTGATGAGGCAGATAACAAGAAACAAATGCGCTGATTAGAAAGCTAAAGGGTGCGAACTAAATAGGTAGAAAAAGAAAAAGATCATAGAGAAAAATGCTGCTGCAGCCAAATAAAGCCAGGAAGGATGTGAAGACATGTTTGACATATAGTTATGATTAAATAAGATTGGAAAGGAGTTGCTGATGTTAAAGTTGAGTTTGTTCCACTAACTGAACATGATGCTTCATATTCATTTAAGTTACACAAACACTATAATAAGATTCGAAACATTGTGCTTGCTAGTATACGGTATGGTATCGATCTGAGACACACTGTAGGAAAGAGCAACTGCAGCTCAAAACGATGCAACAATCATCGAAGAAGGAAACTCCAGTAAAGTGTTTGATAAGTGGGGGTCAAGAGAGTAGAAGATAAGTTAACGAGAGAGCTTGTGGATGAGTTTGGGGAGAAGGTTATAAAAGAAGAGGGGGTCTCATTCATCCAATTTGATGGCCGAATTTTCCCCACTACTGTAATGATTGTAAGCAAGGGCAATGAGCAATATTTTCCATTAAAAACTAAAATTCTACCTACAGTACACTCTGACTAACCTACGTAATAGCTTGGTAGGGAAAGTTAGGATTTCTCGATTCTCTGGGAATCAATTCTGATGAATTTTTTTCAGGATTAGTGACGCCCTTCAATTTTTATATGAGATTCGTCGTTATTTGGGTAAACCAGGCAGATAACCTTTGAATGAAAGAATTTTCTCTATCGTTGAAGCTTCTGTGACGTCCTATTAATCTTATAGAGGATAGATGCTCGCAGCGTGTTTTACCTTAAAAACGACGAATCAGAAATAAAAGTCTAAGGCCATAACACAGTCTAATGTAAATATAATATTAGTTTTGCCGTATTGGACAGACCAGCTGGGAAAACTTTCGTCAAATCTGAATTAATAGAGAACAGAAAAATACTAAAATTCCCTACAAATCTTACAGCGTGGTTCAAGTTGTATAGTGTTACTATTGAGCTTAATAACAAAAAAATATTCAATTTTACCCTAAAGAGAACAACCAAAGCCGAACCCTATACATAACATATAGTGCCTGTCCTCTTTGACAATTCTTTGATATTTAATGGTAGCGATGGGATATAGCATACTTCATGGTTGAATAATGCGAAAGTTAGAGCTGCACCTAGGGAAAAGTTTGCGTCTGATTAGTTTGTAACCTAAACACTGGTGACCTAATTTGCGCCGTCTCATTATTGACCTTGATGACCCTAATCTTTCAAAGGAAAAATTATCTGGGCCTAGAGTAATGATCTTATATTTGGTTTCAGATATGGATATCAATCCACAGTTCACCCGGATCTCCGCTGGACATTCACTGATCAAGATGCCAGACAAAGTCATTCAAGATCTCTCCACTTATAAGTTCTTTTGCTATATAATTAGTTGTGCAATTAGGTGTTGTGTGCTTTTTGCATCATTGTATGGCCGGCTCCAATGAAAATTTGACCACTGGACACGGTTGTTGGATCATCACATGCAAAAGATTCCTTATGCCTTGGGTGTCAAAGCAAGGCCTAAAAGGAAAGGACCAAAAGATCTTCAATTAATTTTTAAATATATTATTGGTGTATACTATCCCAGCTGATTTAACTTGAAGTTCAAGCACTCAGGGATTAAATATACTAGCTACATTTCCTTTTATCTTGGCTGCTTAAAGTTCCAGAGGATTTAAGTGATTAAACCTTTGATGCCAACTGGGCAATGTTCTTCATGGTATGTCCACAATGATGTCATCCTCCAAATACTGATGTACTTTAAAGATCAGAAGGTGAGGCTTGATGATGTGTAGAGAATCCGGGCTTCGGGGGAGAAGAAGGCCCAGACATGCAGCTGAGGGACTCTCTGGTTCAGGACCAAAGGAGACCTGACATGAAGTGTGATTGCTCCAACATTACCGAAATGATCAGCTGGTTTAACTGTGGCACAGCCACCTCTCACCTGCTTGCTAAGCACCTCAAATTTGAAATCTTCTTCTTTAACAGCACTTATGGAAGTAGCCGACTAGCCAAGCCACATAAATAAAATTGAAAGAGTTGTTAAAATGTTCTTTGAGGTCTCTGTTAATTACTAGATAGAGGAAAGAAGGGATGAAGCAACTAGCACTGAGCAGACAAGGGAAGACTGATTTTTAAAAATGATTCGAAGTAGCACCTGTGTAAATTAGTCTTTCCTTTGGTAATTGTATCCAATAAAACATATGAATGTTCATTTGAATTAAATATCATTATAAGTGATATCCCTTACACCCTATATTTTCAGATAAAGAGGGTCAACTAAGAAAAAAATGACATTTAGAAATACAAAGAAGTGTAGGTATGATTTATGGCATCCATAAAATAGGATGTCATATTTGGTCTACTCATAATTAAAATAAATAATTTAGACAGAATTTTGTTCGGATGTTATTCAAACTTTAATATATTACAGAGGAGTCTTAAACGGTTTACTGTCAATATACAAATGTAAATTGTTGTAGGTAAGATTTGACCTATTAAAAAAAATATTGTCATATTTGAATTGTTCATGAAAAAATGCATTTAAAATATACCCATTTAATTAAGATTTCATTCAGATTCATATTTACACTTGAGTATGACGCACAATACTACATCATATGCCATATTATTTCTTGGTATTAAGAACTATTTTTAAAAATGGCAGCCAATTTTTCCAATTGCTCCTTGAGATTCTGCTGATAAATGTAAAAAAAAAGCTTTTATATTCGAACATGGAGCAATTGGAGAACAAGCTTACTTTTTCTCTCTAATGAAATTGGTTCGGAATTCTTTGCCGGCGCATGAAAGCAGACTTTCTTGGACGTGGATCAAAATGCTTGCACTGGCAGAGGAGAGAGAATAGTGCCCGTTTATTGTTATTTAAGACAGGGGAGGGGGCGGTTCGCAGGTCCTTCTCACCTCTGTCCCTACCCAACGATCTAGGGAGAACAGAAGGGAAGGAAATATGCGGCCTACTTGTTCCTGGAGAATCTTCTCATACTTCTGGCATACAACTCAAGTGAAACTAGAACCAAAAACTGAAATTATCGATTATCGCTAGTTTGGAACCCAAAGTATCGGCGATACCTATGAATCGATATCGCGGAAAAAAATATCGGATATCCAATAACCCGATATCGTTATTGCGATAATTTATCGAGAAAACGCCCACCTATGATCTAGGTGAATAGGCAACTAGGTAGAATTACGGAAGAGCTGATGTTAAGAAAACATAGAGCTCCGAAAAGATTTAATAACCTAAAGGTTTGTTAATGGTACCTATCGAGTATAGTCTATGAATTCATACCTTTGTAATCCCACACAGCACGAAATACTCCAGGTGTTGATTTGGGTAAAACCTGAAGAGGCGCAGCCCAAGGTGACGTAGAAGGAGCGGAAATGCCATCCTCCATGGCGAAATTAACCTCCACCTTCTTTGCCCTAAATGTATTTAAGTATAATCTTCAGAGACTGGAAGAAACAGAACTTCCGCTCGTTTCAATCATATGGACCGGCGGAGGAACTGAAAACTAGTTACAATCCTCACGGTCGTTGAAAATTCCCCCGCAATAGCGATCTTGCAAAAAAAAAAGCGTTAGGTAATTGAATACTTTACTAGAAACAGCCCTCTACATACTTTACATAAGGAAAACTATACAATTTATCAATGCTCTTCGCCATTTGATTCTCATTGTTGGGAAAACTATTCATATTAGCGACATAATGTATTTAGATATCCCACGCATGAAAATTCCGTTAAGAGGAAACCAAATATTCCATCAGTAACTCCCTAAATCCTTTTCAGAAAATGCAATTCAATTCCCCCCCATGCCCGTACCTTCGCACTCTCATGCAGAATGCACGAGAGTCATTTGTATCAGTCTGTGCATCAATTTTAATAGATTTTTTATTGAAGAAATAAACCAAATTATCTAACGCAATAACTTCTCTGTTAATTTTATTATGATAAGAATTATGAAAGAAAAGTTTCTATGTAGCATACACTTCATTAAACTCTAATGGTGAAGGCCACGACTCAAAGCTTGAAAAAGCTACACAGTCATGATAGCTTCTAACAATTATCCTTGGCATAAAAAACTTTTAGTGGCACAGTTATATTCCAACTGGTGCTAAGATGTTAAACTAGTGACAAGATAACCCTTTAAACAGCAAATGAAATGTGGTAAATGAATATATTAATAGACAGTAACAATACATTAATTTTTACAAATGAAATCGAATCAACTGGGTCATCAGTCGTAAGGAGTCCCGGTCCATATTTAAGAGATAACTACGAAACAGGGACAGAACCACGAGAGAATAAATAAATGTAGAACTAGTTCGAGGTGTTGTTCTATATAAGACCTAAAAAGGCTTAATTAAGTAAATAAACTCTTTGGATAGTTTAGCATTTGTGTAAATTGGAACTCAATGTACGTAAAGATCAAAAATGCGTTTGATTCCTCTCTCCGGAACACAATGTTCAAAATCAACAAGGTAATTTATATAGAAACTTATGCTCACGAAAATAACTACACATTACACGATCCAGGCGATTCACTCAGCAAAACAAAAATACTTAAAGGAAACTCAAGAAGTCAAGCAAATGGGAAAGTCCTGAATTAAGTTTTCGCCAAAGAAAAAGGGGAAAAATAAGAAAAGTAGAGAAGGGGTAAGCGATGTGTATTAACCACGCACATTTTCGACTCTTTACTTAAAAGGGCTTTAGTAATAATCCCCATTCGTTTCCCCTACTGGATAACTTAACACCAGGTGGGAAAACAGCCTAGACGGTTAATGTTTTTTTTTAATTAAACCTAAATATTTAAATTGTGAAAGTGTAGACGAATAAAAGGACACCAAGATCCCAAGGTGAACAAAATATTAAAGCACAATTCAGTTCTGTTCTTTTTATAATAAGAGGGGAAGCAGGCCTATTCGTAAATCCTTATCGATTTTCAAATGCTGAATAAAATATGATGGTAATGATTAAATAAAAATAATTAACTTAAGGTTCAAGTTATATACTCATACCCTTGGAGTAAAAGTTGTAAAGATTAAAGGCCTACTAACGAACTTCAATAAGCACCAAAATGTTCAATTAAACAAACGCAATGTTCCTTTCAATATCAGATGAATAGTAATCAAATTCCTAACGCTGAGTCTCTCAGTAACTTATTGATATGAGCAAATTACAAGACGGTAATATTCTTACGATTTCAGAGAGCTTAGCTTGCTAGGAAATCAAAATGAAATTCTGATTAAGAGAGTTGCCAAATGCTCAATTTATATTAATTGGAACAGTTACGCCTTCTTTCGTCCTCGGTTGGGTCTATTTCAGCGAGAAAATTTATTGTAAGATATAAAAAGAGGTGTAAAAAACTTAATATCAAACTCGGCGAAGACCTCTAAATACTGAATATTCAAGCATAAACTCATCCGATGCTGCCGCTCAGATATAAACTTCCGAACACAGCTCAAGACCACAGTAACGGCCGTCCCTAATGGACGGTAACGATCCATGAAAGGGAAGAAGTAGAAAAAACCGCTCTAATTAGCTCGCCAAGAAAAGATTTTCAAAGGCGGAGCAGGGAGAATGCCTCTGTTACATTTGATAACCGGAATAACTAATCGCCCAGCCGGACTCAGTGCCTAGAGTTGGGCACCCTCCTAGCCCTAATACACAAAGGAAGATGTGGACTATATATCTTCCACTACTTTCACTTCGTTTACATTCATTTCTTGCATTACTAATTTTCTTATGATACGAGCTCGTTTAATTACGCTTTAAATTTGAGCTAAAGAAATCCCAAGGAAAAATCATAGCACAGATTTTTAGGCAAGTTTTTGATTTGAGCTATTTTTCTTCGCACAAAATAATAGTGGAGCCAGTGGGGGGTTGGTAGTTTCAAAGAAGTCTGAGGGAAAGCCCTCATTTTATTTTAATTCACTTCGGTCGTCAGATTTTTTTCCCCATTTAAGGAGAAATGTTGATAATTTCTGATAAACTGATACTAATTGGTTTGGAAGTTAACGACAGACTAACAAACACGTTTAAAGATAATTTAATTCATGCCTCCCGGAGGAGTACAGAGATTGATAAAACTTTAGTGAGGGAATGTTTTCAGTTTATGGGAAGTACTTACATATATCTGCAAACAAATATTTAATCAAAAAAGAAGTCCAATCGAAGCATTAGTTCAACGTTTAAAGCTTTTGTTACAAATTTAAGAACAAGTGTTAATGTTTCGTTTAGGTTTAGATAGATTGAGTTATTAGTCTCTTTCACTATCTTGTTCTTATCATCTACAGAAGAAAAATGAATAATTCTAAAAGGAGGCCCTCTTCTAAATTTTAACTCTCAATATGTCCCTTCAATACGAAAAGCTTAGGGATTAATGGATTATGCTGTGCCGCCCGAATTGCAAGGGGGAGTCGACCAATCAGAAAACTCACAAATGAACACCATGTTGGCCCTATGAAACTTTGACTTCGGCAAACATATTGATAACTGAAATAATAGAACATGTAATAGCAATGGGCTAATCTTGAATAAAGCAAAATACTTTGAAAAAATGTGAAACCACCATTTAATATGTATTGAGAAAACCCTACAGAGAATATTGAGAGGGTGCAAGAGCAAGTGTTGAGGTTTCGACGCCAATATACAAACATATATACATGAGGGAACAGATTTAATCTGACAGATCTGGAAACAGATAATAACAGACAGCCTGGGCAAATTTAGGACGGAATTTCATCTGACCTGCAAATTTTGACGTGAACATGTGAAATAGTGGAATCGACCTTGCTATGAATGCTGGTTTGATAATGCCAAGATCAGGCAGCCAAATGCACTACACTCTTAAAACACACGTGTCCAAACTAAACACGCACACACAATTTGACTCTGCCCAGAAGTATTAACAAAGAATGGACGAACACAATTTAACCCCATAGTCTCCACCTCGCGTTCAGATTAAGGAAAAAAAGTCACGGCCCCCTTCAACCCTTACGATACCAAGATCCTCAAAAGAGGCTGGGCGTCAAAATACCCAGCGACTCAATTGAGTCTGGCATGTTTTTTAGGCCTAAGAATCTTCCTTTTGTTCGGGTAACGGTATATTTCCTTTCTCTTTTGAATTATAGATGGAGAATTTCTTTTAGTTTAATATATCTAAGAGAGTTGTAGATATTACATGCATTTTTAAATTGTGGTAATTAGTTGTTCCGATTAATTAAAAAATGGTTAACCCTTCTAAAATTTTGGATATCTACCATGTACTTGATTCTGATTTGGAACTAACAGACAGTGATAATAACAGTTCAAACTCATCCGATGACAAATTAGAGCCAATTATTCCTGAAAATCAACGAATTGATGAAACGTGGCAACGCTGTCTTGACCTCTCCCCCCCAAATATCATATTTCATGACTCTCATTCGGGAATTCAAGCGCACATAGGTTTTAAATTGGAAAGTAAATCTCACAAATATTTTGAAGCATTTTTTAATCATGAAATCGTAGCAGATATATGCATGGAAACAAATCGCTATTATGAAGAAAGTTCAAAAACACCCTTCTCCCCTTCATCTAATACTCTTCGATGGAGGAATTTAACTGTAAGCAAGCTTTACGTTTTTATTGGCCTTACCCTACTAATGGCTTATGTGAAAAAACATAAATTGGCTGACTACTGGTCGACTGATGCCTTTATTGAAACTTCTATTTTCAGGAAATTTATGTCAAGGAATAGATATCAGTTAATCTTAAGGTTTCTTCACTTTGCTGACAACTCGATTGGAGGAATAAGATGGACAATGTGAAAAATAGGACGTGTTTTTCATTCATTGAAAGACAAATTCCAAGGGCATTTGTCCCCTTCCAAAAACTAGTGATAGACGAATCCCTCGTTTTAATCGAGGGTCGTCTGTCATTCAAACAATACATCCCTTCGCTTTGGCCTCAAACTTTTTGTTTGTTTTGTGCGATTGTGAGATGGGAATAATATTATATATGTTACTTTACACAGGAAAAAACACATATATTGTTCATAATGTTCCATTAGGAATATCGGGGGCAATTGTGAAAAAACAGAGTGAACCATATTTAAGATTAGGGCATATTTTATATACAGACAATTGGTACACAAGCCCTTCTTTGTGCTCTTACCTTTTTTGATCAGAATACGGGCCTTTGTGGGACAGTTAAAAGCGACCGCAAAAATATGCCTAAGTTAGACAAGGCAGTAACTAAAGGTACCGTTGAACTACACAAAAAAAATAGAATGTTAGCAATTCGATGGGTCGATAAGCGTGAAGTTTTGATTATTACCTCCGTACCCAAAGGCAAGTCAGTAAACTCGGGGAAAAAAAATCATAGAACAGGAGAAGAAATAAAAAAAAAACGGATACAAAATGGATTATAATATAAATATGCGTTTAATTGACAAATCAGATAGATGATCCGTTTTGTTGAATGTCTTAGAAAATCCATCAAATGGTACAAAAAGCTTTTTTACCGACTGGTTGATGTGTCCATGCTCAATGCATATAACATGCATTTGATGAATTTAGATTGTACACAAAAAAGGCTTTCTTTCAGAGAATTTTCAATGGAAGTAATAAAACAATTACTTGACAGACATTATTCTGGTGCTTTAAACCAAATGTGTACTCGGCCCTCGGTAAATTCCTTTGATAGACTACAAGGAATCGGTTTTTCAGAAAAACATTATATCGCTTTAATGCCAAATGTAGGCGAACGGAAATCGGCTCAAAGACAATGTTATGTTTGTGCTAAAAAACATGGTAGAAAACGAACAACATTATGGTACAAGCATCGTCAAGTGCCACTGTGTATGGAGCTCTGCTTTTCTGAATACCATACAATCCAAGAAATGTGAAAACTAACCATATATAAGCAGTGTGTGTATATTTGTGTACATCCATAAATACATACTAAATTTTATACTTTAACCCTAAAAAAATAAAAAGTAGAACGGCTATTATATTTTCTTTCAATTATCTGTGAACTTATTGAAAAATTTCTTTAGTTGTAAAAAACTTGTTTTATGTACATTATTGCGTTCAAATTCTAAGGAAATTACTGCGGTGAGTGAGATCTCGTTCAGTGTAACCTACTTGGTGGGAGATTGGGGGGAGAGAAGACGAAAAACAATGCGTTGTTGTCAAATGTTACACCGAACAAAAACGAGGCCATTAAAATGATGATTTAAAGCTCATCTTGTAATTCAATTTCCGGAAGAGAGGTAAGATAAATATTTACATATTTTATATATTCTTTATTACTAAAAAGGTTTGAGTTTTCAAGGCGTGGTATTTGAAGGGTTAATAGAAGTTGATATAAATAAGACGGATGATTCTTGAATTTCGTTTCTGAACTGTATATTAGTAGCATTATTATTATCCGTGTTGGCGTCCGTTCCGTGTCCTCGATCAATCCGTTAATAGCCAAAACAATCTGTTGCAGAAGTAGACTTACATCAAACACTGAAACTTAACACTGATAACCAAGACTCGACTATTTGCCTTGCCTGAACTGTGGTATTCCAAAACAGATATTAAAGCCTACTAAAACCGCCATTTTGTCTCGGAGTCCTTCCTTCTACCAAGCGATAACCATGTTACCTTAGCCACCCAGCCTTTAAGCAGATTATCCATTTTAGAACATTCTAAGTAAGACCAGACTCGACGGTAAAACCTTAACCACCGTTGCCCAACAGCCACACTATGATAGCCATTCGTCACCCCTATAGTGGTGACCACTTTCCATAAAGAGGTAACCAATCGGCATATCCCCCCAAACTGGTAACTTTGTAACTTATAAACTAACTCTGTAAGCAGGTGATAACACTAGCATAAGGTATTATTAGCTTACAATTGTTAATAGACGGCTATATAAAAATGCATATGAAAATCTAAGAAAAAAAATAGTATGTGACGAGTTGCGGACCCCCATAAATCATGGGTATCAGTGTGCATGCGATCTATTGGATCTGGCCATCATGAGTAAAAGTAAAGACTCACACTAGCAATCTCGCCACGCTGCATACATAAATCCATGTACATACTATCATAGCCTGCCTTTGAGCATACTAATTAATTTTTTTATCAACTAATTTGATTTTCTTTATATGCAATGCACTAAATTATCTAAATTTATAAATGCATTCGTTCTGCAAACATTCTGTAAACATAAATTATAAACTATTTTTCTGCGTCTATGTTATTTTATTACGTTCAAACTGAATCGTTTGATTATATAAACACAATGAAAATGTGTTTTATAATTATATACCAATCGGGTAAGAATTCCTCTTGGTTCCTTGAGTCAAAATGATGCACCTCGCGTGTATGGAGAGATTGGATTTGCCCTTGGAACGAACCTATTAGTTGTGCAAATGGCAAAGTAAAGAAAACAAGGTGTTTAATATTTCTTTTTTCTGCTACTAAGTAGCCTCATTTAAGTGAGGTTTCATAGTCTTGCCATCATGAGGCTCACTCTTCCGTTCCAGATGAATAGGGATCCGCCTCCCTTTATTTAGGGGCGAATATGTATTGATGCACTTCATAAATAAACAGTGTTACAATGCATTCTTCATCTTTTGGAAAGAGCTAGATGAATGCTGGCAATAAAGCTGAACGAAAGCTTTTCAGACTCTTCAATCTCAATTTTAATCGAGATTTAAATAAATACCTTAACTTAATGTAAAAATGGATGAAACTTCGGATGTATTGTTTTAAAATTTGATTGTTATAAATAAACGGAATAAGATTCCTCAGATTACCTGTGGAAAGGCGAGTATCATGAAGCAACAACTAAAAAGATCGTTACGGAGAGAAAGAATGTGCAACTCCTCTGAACCTACCACTCCTCTCCCGATCAGGAGCGATAGCGAATCGCTTTTCGGCAGATTTTTCAACAAAACTTTCAGCTAGAGTCAAGGCTCCTAATTAAACTATAAATCAATTATTACATCTCATTTCTTTTTTATTTATTTTAATTACTATCTTACAGTAAGAAGTATCCAACGAATATGTTCGAAATTCCAATTTTACTTTCTTCCATTTTAAACATACAATTCTTGCCCCAAATTCGTCAATACCTCTCTTTGTCATGAACTTACTAGGTTAAAATTCGTCGGTTTTTGCTTCTATCAATGTAATAAAATTGTCAATCATATGGTTTTGAAACGAACTTTTGTGAGGCAGAAAACAACAAAACGTCATTTTATTTTGAAAGGACAATATGAACTCTTAACAATTGGACCGCAAAGTTCTAAAACAATTATTGATCTAATTCAAAGAACTATCCCGAAAAACACTCAATGCAGTTTTAGCCGTGTTGTGAGGACAGGGCAAAAATAAATAACTCGTTTAAACCCCCAGATTGAAAGTCTGGCTTCATTAGTTCAAAAGGAAGGATTTGGTCAGGTTTCTTTTGGTAATATCAAGGCGAAAGGTTGATTGCGAATTGCGATTGTTGTAAGTAAGTAAGGGTGTATAGGCGTTGGCCAGTTCTTTTTTAAAGTTTAATTTTGTAAGCTCTGATTGTCCTGAGGCCTTATGTCGGAATCAGCGGATCGTGCCATGTAGTTCCTCTTCGGTGATCTCGGCGTCTTTGTCGCGTTGTCTGTCACGAATAATTTCTTTAAAAATACCATTCTGAGAAAAAATGTAAGTACAACGATCAAGACTATTCCAACAACCAATGCGTCTTAAAGAGTTGTAATAAGTTTTGATCAAGGAATGGCCAAAAAATTTCCTAGAAAATATCCCAAACCTTTTTGTATTTTGAGGAGGAAACTTGAATAATTTATTTCATGTTGATGTTGATGTTAATGCTAAATGATAATTAATTCCTGATTAAACTTAAAGCAGAATTTTACTATTTTCTAGCCACTTTATCTTCTACTTTAAAACGTAATTTACCTAATTATAACCATTAACTATTTAGTATTGGCAAGTTTCCCCACATCCTGTTTTGAAGAGACACGGCATTAACACGTTGACTACCAATGTATCACCGGTGATAAATGTTTCAATAAAACCTATGATGCTAGTGACTCAAAAGTTATATGCTGGACCTATATTATGCAATACATAATAAATTGATTAGTCGCCTCGATAGTACATATAACTTATTTAGGGATTTGGTATCTCAGAAAGAATTACTCATTGTACCTGATAATCTTTACATCACTGGTCATAAATATGACTTCATTGGGATCATTTGGTTAAATACATAGACACTACATTAAAATTTTGTAATACCCTAAACCTTCATAAAATAAACATTTTATATCCATTATAAAACTCTTTAATGGTCAAATAGAGGAAAAACTGGAAATTTAGTCTTTTAATGATCACTTTGAAAGTGTTCCAAACAGAAATTTTTTTTCTTGGGAATGCATGACATTTGTTGAGACCATTTTAGCGTTATTTCTAGCAAACTTGAACAATCTTTTATTAGATATGTGTGGTAAATATGTAATAGAGCGTGGTCGTTACTTACGATCTTCTGATGGCATTTCTTCCCTCCGAACTGTTAATTTTGTCTTTACTCCTGTTCTATAAAAGGTATGTATTCACTCTAGTTGTATTTAACAATAATACCTAGAGAAATTAAAGATACCATCAGATTTTCTTCCTAAAGCGGGTAAAATAAAATAAAAATTGGCAGGCAGATCGATGACTTGTTAATATTTGTTGTAATTTAGAATAATGTGACCACTATGATTTATTTTCCCTTGCGACTTCTGGCCAAGATATTTTCCAGTTTCTTTAGTCGTAGAGAAAATTAGTTCTCATTTATCCCTTCAAATGCCAATTACCATTCCACTGTTTTTCTTTATAATGTCGTTGCCTTTCCTTATAATTTTATTATCAATCATTGGGAAACTTATTAAAAAATAATTCTAAGTTTGAGATGGAGAGGAGTTTGAAATGTAGTGTATTTTGTTGTATCTCGACTAATGTACAAGATTCTCTACAATCAGATTTCTTCCTTAATGAGAGTAGTCTTCTGTAAGGCAATATTTATGCTAGTTAACTTCGTTGTCCAATCATGATTAACATCGGTAATTCATTAATAACCTTTAACAATAATTATAGTTTGTAGGAACTGTCAACTTGACTAATTTTATGCCTTATTTATTAGTATTTACTAGAATGTATTTATTGCCTTAACCCTAGCTTCCCTTGAAATGGAACCATAGTTTTCTCAATAACAAGCTTCATTTCATTCTTATTGTTATCCTTCCATTTGCTTGAAATGTAAAAAAAAATTTCTTGAATAATCATATCACTTATAGCATGTGTTACGTAAAGATTGTTATAAGAAACATCATTATATTCTGCACTGCATCTCTTCACTCTTCACAAAGGGAAGTTGTAAATGTTGTCAAAGTGCTGAGATCAGCAGGTGATTTACAGTCTAAAACGGCTGAAGATGAATGGGCTAATCGAATATTAACATTAGAATCAACATTGATATTTAAAAATGAAGTGAACTTCATTCTAATTGTATTTGGAGTTCTTTGTAAAAAAATGAGCTTGATCTTTATCATTCGTCATTATTATATTCTAATTCATAAAATAAAATATTCATATAGTATGAACACTATGGTACCATGGCGTGTAAGCTAAAGTGTATTTACTAGATATACGCTGATGTATCACCAGTGAAGAGAGAACAACTTTGAAAAACAACCTAGAAACTCAAAATAATATTACCCTCTAAAGTATAATTTTTAAAGAATACATCTTTTGAGCATTGGAATTTTTCGGTAAAAGTTTTCAGCGTAACAGTAAACAGTGTTAATATTGTTGGCACGAAGTTGAGGTAGATTGGGCGAATATTTACTAACTGTGTTTTATAGAATGAATTTTCAACCTCCGATGGAAACAAACTTCCAAAGAAAAACTTTAGAATATAGTTTGAGTCTTATTTTTCTCTATTTTTCTTCTCATTCCAATTTTTCTTTTCTTAATTGAATAAAAATTGAGAATAAGGTAGTTTTCTATAAGAAATATTTTTTCAAACGATGCCTAAACCTTTCATTCTACCTTTCTCGTTCATTTACTTGGCTCACGCTATTAGATCATCCCATCAGTATTGCGGTATTTTTTAATCATTATTTTATTGAAAAAATTAAACAACTCTGTGAATTATTTATTTTCAAATAAATATTTATTTATTAATTTAATAATTAATAAGTTTCTATCTATTTCTACTACAATCCTCAGTCTTTCTTTTAACATTTCTACAACATAAAGGAAAAGTTCCGGGGAAAACAATACCCAGGCGATATGATTGGCTTAATGCCTTTTGACCTTTTAACTCAAGGCGATATATCACCAAATTGATTTACTATAGTCATTTAGATCTCTTTTTATTCAAATGGATACGGCGTTGGTCTCCCAAGGTCGTGGCACTGTGTTCGATTCCAGCAAGAGAGGAGACAAACTTCAGCGCATGGAGAGATCTGGCTACCAATTGGTGAACGCACTATTCTCAGGCTTGTGCTGGGGTGGGTAGATCTTCCTTTTGTCATCACACCCATTGACAACTACCTCATTGTTTTCATTGCTCTCCCACCTTCACAGCACAACACACACACAGTCTCTATTTCAAGAAATCCTGCCATTGGTTATCTCTATCCACAGGTACCTCTACCAAGGGGTGAATAGGGTTCGAACAATTATTCAATGGTACTAAAGGTATTTTGATCAATACAAAGCGCTTCATAATATGGTAAGAGATACATTACAATCACACACACAGTCTCTATTCCAAGAAATCCTGCCATTGGTTATCTCTATCCACAGGTACCTCAACCAAGGGGTGAAGAAGTTTCGAGCAATTATTCAATGGTACTGAAGGTATTTTGATCAATACAGAGCGCCTTTATAATATGGTAAGAGATACCTTACAAAAGTCCTTCAAATTCGATGAGAACACATAAGTTGGGCTTAGCAAAATCAAATGACTATCTTTTATGAATGCTTAAAAAATTTCTTGAAGAGAATGTATATGTCAACAATATAAAAGCGCAAAAACAACCATAAAGAAGATTTAAAATTAAATTTCAACAATTTAAAATAAAGAGTTATTGTGGAAGAATAAGGTCGAAAGGCGACCAAGTGCCCTTCTGTACCTACGTAGTCTTGAGATCACCGCAAGAAGCTTTGGAAGTGAGGCTGATCTATGGCGAGGATGCAGTCTACACCGTTTTATTGCACTTCAGCTGCATTTACTTAGTGGCACATTTTATTCATTTTGCATGCCCCAAAAGCCAACCTCCTGCCCTCCGTCATAGATCGAAGCTCTACGAAAATTCCAAACAAACTTTATTTTGGTTCCCCGAAGGAGTCGCTGCCATCCCTGACGATCGCGCGAGTAGTGGAGGCTCCCGCCATGTCACCTCAGCCCTCAGTCAGCTCCTCAATAATCCCCCGACTCAGTTTAGCGTGTAACACTCCAGAACATTTACTCCATCACCGCATACGAGCAAAGGACACGCTCACGCGTGGCGATCGGAGTAACTGGCGATTTCAATTCGAGGACGAAGGCTAAATCGACATCCGTGAACTCTGCCATAGTCAATCTGACGAGAATTTCCATCTTCGAAGCCACACTACGTGTGCTCCCTAATGAACCTCGTGAGGTAACCCAGCTTGACCATTTGGCTCATATCGTATCCCGACCGTACCTTCACTTCAACGAACACGTTAGCAGTTGCAATCGTTGAAACCTACATATTATTCTTTTTCTGGCTTCCCCAAATAGTCCCATCCTTTGTATGTGAGCCGCAAATTAAAGTTCCTTTTTTAATCACCGACCTAAACCAGACCACTAATCCCATATTTATCCTTCCTGTGTCTCGTGCCGAAAATTAATTTCGTATGTAGAACCGTTCTCTTTAGCTCTCTACCAGTACCTATTTCAACTTTATTTATTTGGTAGTAAAGGTATATTTTTGTTATTGTCTTTTTCTCGACTCCCTTAACGAGTACCAGCTGCCTGTTAATCTTCGTTCAACTTGTACTCTGATTTATTTGTTTTGAAAGAACCCCGTAATTATAAAGTACACTATCCCCATTGGATTCTTAACTATTTCTTGTTCACGAACGGGCTAAGGTCGAATCCTAAACCAACTTCGACGCAAACCACTAAAGGCATATATATTCATATTGAGTCTGGCCATTCTACAACAAGGGATATATATATATATATATATATATATATATATATATATATATATATATATATATATATATATATTTATATATATATATACATCATTATAAAAACTGGTGATCAGGTGTGTCAAGGTCTTTAAAACGTTTATAGAAAGATCTTTTAATGGCAATCCTTTAATTTTGTTGTAATTTCCAAAGCTGAATATCGTTTGAGTTGCATAAAAGACCGGGATCAACCCTGCCATATTTATTTATCTCTTAGTGACGCCTGACTTATACCACGCCAAATTTAGACACGCCCGCATCCAATCTAATATGAACTTCCGTTATTTAGGATATACTCTTTTTCGTCGTTTTAATTTCCGCCTAGACGCATCGAAAGTCTTCCATGATTATGAGTCCCTGGTAGACTTCGTCTTAAGGGATCAATCTTTAGTGTGGAAATAGATGACGCCGAATTAGAAAGAAATACCTGGGATGTTTGAGGCACAATCTTCAGCAATCTAATATAATTGTTGCAATTGTAAATGAGTCTAAAGAGAACCTACAAAGTTCCATTAGCCCTGTAGATTTGTCCAAGGATTGCAAATCTTTTGAATTTCCTTGTGTGGAATCTGGTAACAAAAATTGCAGATATCGAATTCTTTAACAAACTAAGACAGGTAAATGCATCCAAATCCCTATTAATGACAGACATAGGCCCAGAGTAAAAAGTAACAACAGGGAAGCATTAAGTGGACGAACTAGATCTTTTTATCCCGAAACCAAATATATTATAGATTTCCATATCAAAAGATGGTCCAATATATAAGGAGATCTGATTAGTTTTTTCTAATTGTATTCTAATAAGTAAGACTTATAATATAACTGTGCATCCGCTAATTTCCGTAAAAAAATCAGCATATTCAGATAAATATGTTGTCTCCTCATCTTTGCTTTCACTTCTTTGTTGTTGATTTATATTTTACTCCGCTGCTTGTTTGATTAGGTGAGTAGGAATTTCATAAGCAACGTGTTCCGTGGGATGCTCACTTTCAACGTGCGGAATATGCTCAATCGGTAGACAATATTAATGCAGACTTGATCTACTCCTGCACTTTGTTCATCTATGCATATGGTTGAATAGTGAGTGAAATGTTTCTCTAGGATTCTAGTGTGATATATCTTTATTTTTACATTGCCATCGATTAAATAGTAGATATTCTTCACTTTTCGAGCACCCAATATATTCCTAACATTTTACTAAGGAGTTTAATCGCAATCAAAGGCATTACTATGTAATTGAACTTCATCAACTGGCTTAAAAGATCGGTCTCACTTCTTTAAAGTAATTTACATGTAATATATTTCATGCTTTGTGTTCTCATTTTTACAAAGGTTTTGCGGTATTTCCAAGCCTAACGTTAATCTAACAAATACTGAAAAAGTGTTTCCCTCGAAAGATAAGATGATCCTTCTGAATGTTACCTTAAGATCGCAAGTGGTCCTCAAACTTGCACGCCATAGATTAATTCCAATTGTCAGAAGCTTAAAATGCCATTTTCTTATTTTGCCCTAGAAAAATAGAGCAGCGAGAAAATATATGTGCCGTTGTGAATGTGATCCTAGCAAAGATATTTTATCATTTTTTTATCACTATTTAAACGCTCAGAGAAACTATTAGCCACGTTACCTGAAGTGATAATGTATTTGATCGTCAGAGTCGAGAAAATGGTTAGGTTCTCCGCTATGGATTGGTCAGATAGATTGTATGCTACTTCTTATGGTTCTTCAATATATAGTGCATTTGATATTTGGCTGCAAGGTTCTTGGACCATCTCCTTAGAGCGTACACAGGTACTGCTCAAGAGTACCAATTCAGAGTTCCAGGGACCTGATTTGAAAAAAAATCTTCGTGTAAGAAACACAGTGATGAGCAAACTTCTTAACATACAACAATGGTTGTGAGTTAAATTTTCCTTTATTTGTTGCTCCTTGGTTCTACTACGTGTCGTGTCAGGTGACCCAACCCTATTCTAGGATACATGTTGTAAAAATGAGCGTAAAAGTAATTAGCATTAAACTCAAATTAAAATCTTGTTTGGAAGATCCTTGCTTGAATAAAGAACTAAACTCTCTGAAAAAAGTAGATAGAAATTGGTCAAGAACGAGGAATTCACAGAAACTTTGAAAGTATGTGAAAACTGCTAGGATCTTTGCTCTAATTAACCAGCTTGTTTGATAATTTAGCTCCTGATGCAAATTAGGAAATTTAAAACAACAAACTGAAAGCCAGAGACAAAAAAGATAAGAATATAAGGTTCTAAGAACAAAAGAATGAGAGTGAAGATCATATGTCTGTTCATGTCTGTTCTTTGAAAAAAGATCCCTGCATCAAGTAGCGAAAAATGAAAGACTAGTATATACAAGAACAATGTGAAAAAAATCTATTTTGAACATAACAAAATGTCTTTGCTCCACTAGGATATTCAACAATTACTGTTATAGCATAAATTATTTTACAGCTACAGCACAACACAAGGTAGTCCTTCACATATAATACAGTACCTGGATTAAATCAATTAACAAGAGGCTGACAAACAGATACGGATTACCATTAGTTTTATCCTAGATGTTCCAACCATAAATACACTATGAATTTGATGTTTGCAATGAAAGTGATAAAATGTGAAGTTTTATGCAATATAAGTTCTCATCTTGATTTATCAGCCGGTCAAGTTCTACCATTTTCTCTTTCAGCTTGAAAACTGAAGGAACCGAATTATCTAACTTCCTCATCTCAAAATCAAGAAGACATGAAATAAGAATGCTTTACAGAAATCATTTTAACCAGAGTAACATAACTTTGCTTTGTGTAACTCCCACTGTAAGCTGCCATATACCGAGATAGAAAGTTTCTCATAGATGCTTGGGGCAGTTAACTTGGAAGTACATCAGATACTTCAAATGTGCATTTATCTGGTCCACTTTCATTCATTGAAAGAAAGTTATTGTGATTACCTCTCTCCAAAATTCTTTGGTGCATCTTCGACTGAGGCTTAAAGGACTAGGTTGAGAATTGCGAAATAAAGAATAGTGTAATAGCTCTTGATTTTGACTAAAAATCAAATATTTTAATAGTTCAGAAAAGAGGTGAAAATCTGGTAAAGAAAATACTGCAAAAAATCTATTTTATCTGGAATGTCGTTATCACAATCTGATAATCCTAGTATCAGCATTTCGGATAAGCTTTTGTGAAGGTAAAGGGGCCAAGTTATCCTCGTTTGATCACTTGAAGTAGGGTGGAGGGAGTGTCGAAGAAAAACTCAAATATGCTGGCTATCAAAATTTAATGGATTAAGAAAATGAAGAACAGTGACAAATAGTCTAAGTCATTTCAGCGCAGAAAGCCTTCCAAAAGCCAAGTAAAGTGAAATTGCTGAACTGATACTCAATGCTCTTTGAGGAACGACTCTTCGAGTTATTTACTGGAATTAGCCATATACAATTCATCAGACCATATAGATTGCCAGAATAATATACTCTATGAGATTGCTGATGTTTACAGATCAACTTGACTATTATGAAGACATTATATAAAGCTAGAACGCCTCAATATCTTCCTTCCGCTGTTCAATACTCGTGTAGTGGCTCAACAGAATGAGTAAAGATATGTTGAAGTACAAGAATTCTGATCAAGACCTTGCTAATGCAGTATTCCATAAGTTGGAAAACCTTAAAGGGTACTTGAACCAGGAAGGTGTGTGATTTACCATGTTCAGCTGTAGGGTGATTAAGAAATTAAAGCACGAAAACGCTGCCTACTTACATGCCAATGAGAAACCAAAATGATTCATGATAGTGGAGCCACTACCTATTCCAGTCCATCACAGCTAAGATCATACTATTTAATACTATTGGCCCAGACACTGAACATAATTCCAACTGCCATATGAAATCTGTCACGTCTTGGCTACAGAATGAGATCTTGAGAGAAGCATTGGAGGATGTTAAAAATCCTAGAGCGGTAAATGATATTGCTTAATGTGATGTCAAAATTATGAGCGACTTTGCAATTTTCATAACAAGAGAGACCAATAAATGAACTATCTCTTACGAGTTGTCGAGTTCTTAAAGCACATTTCTGACAGCTTCTAGCGAAAGATTTTCAGTAACCGACAATGTAACTGTCATTCTGAAATATATCAAGAGGTAATGCGTTTATTTTTGACCGAGTAGACTTGTGATAAAAAGTATATTTCAAATTTGTTCCATGAATAAGGTACCTTGTCTGCCTTGAGGTTAGGAAAACGAATTTTATGATATTTGTGGAAAGTTTGTATACACCAATATATCATTTCTGGTTTCAAGACTTTTATAATTGTATGGGTTATAAAAGGATTAAAAGCACTTTTTAATTTGATGCCTAATATGGAATTCTACTTGTTTAATTAATCTTTATCCAATCTCGTGACACGCGTAACTTCATTTGGCCATGTGTAACATTTTGTTACAGGGAATAAATTACGCACACATACACTCATATATTTATATTTATATATATGAGTTCATATGTGCGTAATGCAGATAATAGATGCAAATATATCAGATATTTACCGTGATCTACCACCATACGAATATCTCCACATTCCTTTTCACCACAAATCTATTTTATTAAATTTCATATATGTGCGATATAGGCTTAAATTGTAATATTCTATTCTTATTGGAACGTATGAGCTTAATAAAGATTTACTAGGAAGCGGTATCAAATCTCTATGGTTATTTGCTTTGCGAATTCAGTGCGAGTAACACTAGGATTTATGTTGCCGACTGGAATATTTGTAAACGAAATCGAAAGCGTATATCTTTCAGAATGAGAAATAGAATGAAACGATACGTATATCTATTCTGTACCTTCCCTACTCTCTCTAAAAAGCTAAAATAATTAATCATATGAAGCATGGATAGTGATTTTGTCAGATGGGTATGCGAAATGTATCTTAATCTAATAAAAGTAATGTTCCGATGACAATATAGCAGAAACCAAAGATATTACAATTCAAACAGTTGATACGTATGTTAGCTATAAAGTAAGCTAATATACGCCTAGAGGAAAAAATATTATATAAGCGTGTAGGATCGTTTCTAACAATCATTTTTCTGTTGTAGCAGCTATCGTCTTCAACATTTTAAGAAGAAAAAAAATTTTAGCCAGAAAAAGAGAGAGAAGTACCTTCAAATTTATTCCCACCACAAGAAAGACTTTTATCTTCGTAGAGAGTTGACTACTATAGTAAATAAGTCACACATCCCCAAAGCTAGAGGTATTATCCTAACCAGAACACGCTGAATCACTATTTGGAATAGTGCTATAAGGTTGTCAATATATCTACGGTTAAAGTTAATAAGAATAACAAGGATAAAATAAACGGTTATACAGATAAAGTACTGGAAACTTTAGATGCTAATGCTCGTGTATGAGGTTAGTAAATTTATTAGTCACTAAAAGATACACAGAAAGTTAGTTTGTGTAAGGATGGGGTGATTACCATCAACGGTAATAGAATGCCACAATCTAACATTATCGACCTACCCAATAATTTAGCTAGAACGTATGAAAGATCACCATATACCTTCTGGCTCAGAGTAAGATTAAAATTGATATCTTTTAATTTCCATAAATCTACCCTAAAAAACTCACAACGTCGGAAAGAGTTAAGAAATATTACTTACAGATAAACTTCCTTTACATCAAACTCAGTGGTTCGCACAAACACACGTCGTACTTCTTTTAATTGTCACTAGCAAACACTAAGGAACTGGTTAAATTATTAGTCAAGTTTCCCGATGAAAGATTGCAACTAGACGGACCAATTAAATGATTGTAAAAAAGTTAAGTGTAAACTCCATTGATATGCTGATATATGAATATTTAAACCACCTCAAGGAAACCCTATCTTATCGGGCTTTATCTCAGTGGCTATCCTACCATCACAGAAGCTGAGTATATAAAAAATGTGTCGTTTGATGAGTTCCATTGTTTTTTTAACAAGCGTGGTAGCACTATCGAACCTGTTAAAGTTAATGTCCTTAGTGATCGTCTTGACACGTCACCATTAAGTGTAAAGGAAATTTAATAGAAATTGATTTATCAATCAGTTTCACCATAGAAGTCCAGAGGATGTAGTATCACCAGCCTGCGTCATCAAGACTTGCAAGAAGAAAAGTTAAGTTCAACCCAGATAATTTTTTTTTTTAATAGAGACTGATTCCTTAACAAATATATTTAGTCAAATTTTACATCGCCAAAAAAACCTTCTGATATTAATTTTCCAAAGTATAAAGTTAGATTACATTGATAGTTTTTAGGCGTTTTATATTGAACTTCGTTTTCCTCATAGGATTAACTCAGCTCTTTTGATTCAGAGAATCAGTAAATGTGCATAAAGTAATAAGGTTACGGACATTCAGGAAATCTTAATGGAAATTATGTATTAAACCTAGAATTAAAATAAAATTAGATTCTAAAATAAGAGGTCTTTTTTTGAATAGTTATATAAGTGTGTAGTTACAGACATTATATTACATCAATATCATATTATATCTATGAGAAAGGGAACAATTACTTAAAGGTGAACCGACAAAGGGGCGGAACACCACGAGTTTAGACGGGCGGAATAGTGAGATAAGAGTGCAACGAGGTCAGATAAAATATGAGCAATGGCAAAGCTCAAGGTTATTTAAAGAGGCACGTACAAAAATTTAATTTTATTTACATAAAATGAGAGAAATGATGGGCAAAATTACATAAGAGAATTACTGGGTCAAATTAAATCAGAGAATTAATGGGCAAAATTACATCGGTAAACGAGTGGGAAATTGTAGTTATGCATCAGACTATGAAGTTAAAATTTAATGTATTACAGGAGGATACTATTCAAATTGGGGTAAAATTAACTCAAATGGGTTACTGAAGGGGGAGAGGGGTTGGCTTAATGAGAATTCTGGGTGAGACGTCGGGGTAATGCTTCACGGATGTCTTCTGCACGTGAGGCGAGGGCACTCAGAGCTTCTGAGCAGGAACTTAAAGTGATGACGGTTCTCCAAAAAAAGGGGGGTGCGATATCGTCCGTTCCAACGGAGAGTATTTCGGCCATCCGAAAACGAGGGGCGAACGAGGAGGGCTTCGACAGGAGTTGATGAGTGAAGTCGGAAAAATCGCTCGGTAGCGATCGTTAAATGGAATTACCTCACTGGCTGGGGGCTAATTCCAACACACAAATAGTTAAGCCGTCACTTTGCTTTGTTATTAGCACCTGACTTGGAACTAGGAGAATCTTCTTGGGTCCGGGCGAGACTTCTCAACTCTGTGTCTGCCTTATGAAGGACGATCACTATATATGTTCGCGGCTCTCCCTGCGGGGGGAAGGGGGGTAGTAGGAAACTGCTCTACTCTTGATTTGCCTCGAATCTTCATGCCGAGGCAATTTTTACCCGTGTAAATGTAGACCGTGGTGGACGCTGTTCGAGTCTACCGCTTGTGGAAGGGATAGGGGGCTTACCAATTTAATCCTAACAGAACCTTCTCCAGAGCATGGAGCTTCTGTGCTGGAAAAGAATTTCCACCTGGGATTTCCCTACAAAGAGTTTATAATGAATCAGATATTCAGTTAGAAATGAACCATCGAATGTTACCCTTATATACATTTCCAAAACGCCAACATCTTTTGGTGGGCTAAATCGGCTATTCCAATTCGTAGAAAGGATCGCTAAAAGATCCGATGTAGAAAACTTTCTCACCCGTTTGGCTAACTTTACACTACACAACCCGGTGCGAAAAGGATTCAACACAAAATACGTAAAAGCACAAGGTTAAAACGTAATTTCGCAGCTAACTGTGATGTACAAATTCGAATGTTTTAATTACGGTGTAAGTTACATACTCTTTATATCAGACGTATATTCTGGATATCTCTGGCAAATTTCTTAAGGGAGAAGACGGATCAGGTACTGTTAAATGTTATAGGAAATCTCTGGGATGAAACAAGATTTCAGGTTATATATTTCAGGTTATGATTTTGTGCGAAAAGGATTCAACACAAAATACGTAAAAGCACAAGGTTAAAACGTAATTTCGCAGCTAACTGTGATGTACAAATTCGAATGTTTTAATTACGGTGTAAGTTACATACTCTTTATATCAGACGTATATTCTGGATATCTCTGGCAAATTTCTTAAGGGAGAAGACGGATCAGGTACTGTTAAATGTTATAGGAAATCTCTGGGATGAAACAAGATTTCAGGTTATATATGTTATAATGATGGACGAGAGTTTAAAGGAAAGAAGGTGAAAGGCTTATTGAGCGAAAATAATATGAGCGTATATCATGTTCACTTACTAAACAAGACTAGTTTTGTAGAGCGTATATAAAGAACAATAAAGGAAAGACATTTCAGATATTTTACCTTTAATAATACATGGAAAGAAATCGACGTGTTGGATGATTTTGCAAGGGCATATAATAATGCTAGACATGGAATGATTGGGAACACACGGTTCAAAGTTATATATGATATTGCTATATCGAATCAGAGACTTGAAGATAAAAAAGAGGTTTCTCCATAAGATCGGTGATTATGTTCGAATTTGACGCTTTTCCAGTAATTTAAAAAAAAAAGGATACGAGATAGGATGGAGTGAGGAATTCTACAAGATATATAGAATGTTAAATGTATGAGTTCTATATTATAAAAAATTTCATTGTAGAAAATATTGAAAGTGTGATTTATGAAGAAGAACTGCAGAAAGTAAAGTTTGACTCCCGTAAGAAATATGTAATGAGGAGTATAGTTAAAGCGAAAGGGCAGGGAAAAAACAAGTTATATTTAGTAAAATGACGAAGGTACTCAATGTCGTTTAACTCATACGTGCTAGTCAGAGAGTTTTTGTCATCCTACCTTTCTCATTCTCCCTGGATATTTACTCTCAAAATACCATGTCTGGCTATAGAATTGAATTGAAAAATTCCATTATAACAGACAACAGTCAATATGAAGTAGGGTTTTGTGAGTTCTAATATACAGGGAATATCTATAATATTACTAAATCTACACATGCATTCACAATTTATCGGAAAATAAAAGAAGTAAATAATTATGCATCAAACACTATATTGGGAAGAGGAAAGGAAACTAAAGTAATATAAATAGCCAATTGTTATGATGAGATAAGGATAGACGCCAGATATTATAAAACTGAATATTTATCTGAAAAGGAGATAGAAATTATCATCTCAAGATATATACTTTTTCAATCTGACAAAATGCAAAGAAAATTATCTACTGAATATGTGTTATTGCTCAATTCACTTTCATTACTAAATGTGAAAAGGAAAAAATCTATTATTTCATCTGTCAGAAGAATTTTCACAGTTTTGTGAAAAGATCTATCATAGATGTTATTCCAAAATTGAATCACTGTATATCGTTTAAAATAGATTTGCCTGCTTTTATATCTCATCAGAGATCATGTTACCTTCACTATAAACTTATAGACTATCAGTTAGTAGGCGCGACACAGTAGAGGCTGATGAGAATTATTGACCTTCCTTTAAATGATGGTTGATTCAGTATAAATTTTGATAATCTACACTATCTGAATCTAAACTCTGGAGCTTGAGATCAATATATATCTATAAAAGAACGGTTGAAGGTGAAAATTTTCCATTCTTGCTTGGTCATTTGTTGATAAAACTACACATTAGGAGAAGTCATTCAAAAAAATAATAAAAAAGGGTAGAGTTAAAAGCTAAGAGAAGACATTGTCTTAGATCCATATTATTCTCCCTTTTCCGAAATGCGGCGCCCTATCCAAAGAGTGGTGCTCTCTATCTAGGATAGAAGGTCATGTGCTCCTGTTTCAATACCGTTCAAGATATTATGCATGGAAAGACCGCAAAGTAAGCTTTAAAAGTTCAGCTAGAAAGTCCGAAAAATAATATTACTAAAGATAATAGACGATATATTAGGAGAAAATTAAAATTTGAGATTGATAATGAGAGGAAATCTGAAAAAATTGGTGTAATAAATAAGCGAACATGGATAAATAAAAGGTTGAACAATCGATAAAAGTTGAAAATAGATGATAAAGAGGATAGGGATGTTTTTATTTCATAATATTAGCAAGCACACATGTAAAAGTGAAGGCTCTACATCCAACAAGTTATATCTTTTCGAAGACAGAACACAATTTGTTTACCGTTCCACCGATAACAATTATAATCAGTTTTACTTTCCACTTAGTAATATCTCATCAGATCTCACTCTGGTCAAATATTATATATCTGGTAGCTGATAGTATTATATAGACGCGAGTAAGGTTTATCTTTATATTAAAGTAAGAATTGTGAAGGCAAATGGAAGTGAACTTAAAAATGAGGAGAATATTTTTCCGGAAAATAATATTATTTGCACCTTACTCAGCAATGTTGATATTTATTTAAATGAAACATCTCTAAATTTTATTTGAAATAATTACCCTTATCCTGCATATTTGGAGAACCTGTTAAATTATACTGAAGTAGAAAAATCTAAAGTTTTTTCAACTGCAGGATATTATCTAGTGAAGAAATTATAGAAAAGAAATATGGCAGATCGAAGAAAATTCTAATTGATGTATATCCCCAGCATCACATTATTTTACACTATTTAGAATCTAGACCATTTTGGAAGCTAAAATAGATTTACTAGAGAGTGTATTTTACCTGTAAAAAGTCCGCCTTTCAGCAACAACTCATCTGGAGATGGAAAATAGGATCTTTGCACCAAATACCAAGTACCCTATAACACAAGTTCGTAGGCAAAATTTTACAATTGTGAGTCGAATATCAATGATGAGTGTGACTAAACCTTCATGGGGAGAATACCTACGGCGATGATTATTAGTATGTTTGACCATTCGGCATTTTCTGATAGCTATTATTTAGCATCTTTCAAATTTAAACCCCATATACTGAATTGCATCACCATCTACATATATAAACGGGAACGAAGATGGAAGACCATTTGAATTCGACTATTCAGGCAATGCTGATCCAGTTGCTTCAAGGGATTTTTTACTCGTTATATTACTGAATAGGGTGTTTCGGAGGTGTGCATTGTATTGACCTTATTTATGAACAATTTCTAAAAAATAAAAATATTTATTGTATTAAGCTAAATCAGGACAAAAGTACTTTTTCTACTTGTCTTGGAGAAGGGTCCAATCATATACAACAGGGCACATTTTCAATACAGTGACAGTTTTGATCTCCATTAATAGACAAGATCTTCCTTGTTATATATGCAGAGTTTCAATCTGTTATTGAGATAGATAAGTCTAGAAACGCGGTAATTTAATTTTAATAAAATAAATGCAATAGAAATAGAAGAAATATTTTATCAAAATAAAACTTCAAAACGTGATTTTCGTGGCTGTTTTGCCAGACACTCTAAACAGCTTTATTTGTTGACAAATTTTTTGTGCATTATTTTGATAGCCTATGTCTAGGGTTCTAGAACAATGTTTATATTCGTAAAAACTTAATAAAAATAAGTAAAATAATTATCATTAATTCATTCAGAGATCAGAGATACATCTGAGACTCATGCGAGTTGTTTTCTGTCTATTTCCTTCAGCAGAAGACAATTGATATATCATATCGAGCTTTTATTGAACAATTTGATTCTTATAATGATAAAAGAAACGAAGAAATCGTTGTAAAGAATACTTGTAGCAGAATGCAAAGAAAAGTTTATTTATATGTATAAAACGTATGAATATATTATTTTAAATGTAAAATAAATCATTATAACAACCTAGACTTTTTTTAACCCTTTGGCTGCTGCTGGTCTCTATATGGTCTCTCTTAGAAACAGCGGTTAACTGCTCTTGATCCAAATAGGGTTTCTGCATTCTCTATTCTACGTAATATTCGGCCAGTTCCTCTCTATGCCAACTAGCTATATGATGACATCTATTAAATATTAATATTTAGCTTTCCTCAGTTATTTGCCCCCAAAATGTTGAGGCTTGATGAACAACAATTTTTTTGAGTCCTATTTAAATGCCAAACGTATCATGGAAACGAGTCAATTTCTTGAGAATGTAGAGTCTGACGATCTACGTAGCCTATCAAGTGACGAAGATTTGACCTCGATTTTATCATCAGAAAGTTCTGACATCGATTGTAATATCTTAAATGAAAAGAATAATTCAAATTCGAGTGAGACAGAAGAGCCATAAGAACGGTCACGGAAACGAACACGTCAAGAGCCTGGCAACAATTCACACATTTTGGCGTCGGAATGGCTTTCAAGGGCCAATTTTTCTACCTGCCGGAAAGCGTTCGATTCCATACTTTCAGGTTCGACCACGGCATTTTCCATCGGACAAAACGCAAACGAAATTAATTATTTCGAACAATATATTGATCATATTTTAAAGGATCTCACTCTCAAGGAAAGCAATAGTTACTATAAATATATTAAAGAAAAGTTTACTTACAAACCAAATAATTGCCCATCCAATATCAAGAAAAGGAACGCAGATCAAATTCGAGTATTTTTCTGCATAATGATTTTGATGGGGCATAATAAGCCAAACAAAATAAACGATTATTGGTCAAAGGATGACATCTATGAACAAAAGATGTTCGGAAGGTTAATGGGGATGGATCACTTCCTTTAGATATTAGGGTTGCTGCATTTTAGTAATAACACTAGAAAACAAATAGGACAATTAAAAAAAATAAATCCGGGCTTGATCTCGTGATAAATAAATTTTAAAAGAAATTCAGCCCATGTAAAAAAAATCTGCATAGATCTTCTTCTTTTAAGACGAGGAAGACTGCATTTCTGACAATACATACCATCTAAAAGACATAAATTTGGAATAAAAGTATTTGCATTGTGTAATTGCAAAACAAGTTATGTACTAGATATAATTATTTATATCGGAAAGGTGACTGAAATTATATTGAGCCTCATTTAGACATTAGTGGATCAGTAGTAACGGCACTTCTTCAAAATTATTTTAATAAGGGAAATATTCTTTATACTAACAACTTGTACACTAGCCCTGCTTGTGTTAATAACTGAATCAAGAAAGAGACAAGCGCTTGTGGAACAGTTCGCCAAAATATAAAATATATGTCCAAGTTTAAAACAACTAAAGAAAGGTGTGAAAGTGGTAAAAAAGATAAAGATGAAATGTTGTATGCAAACCTAAAGCTGTAATTGAATATAATAAAAAGACGCGTCTTGTAGATAAGAGTGATTTGTTATTGAGTGGAATTGATTATCTACATTTTTTTTTCATATTTTAGACTCATCGATGCTCAATGCTTATTTTATGTATTAGTATTAGGAAAGTGTCGATAGGTGACTTCATGACTTTTCCAAAACTGTTGTAACACAGATAATTGAAAAATATCATAAATATAATCAGGAAACAAATGGGCAAATAAGTAATAAATCAGTGTGTCTCATTGAGAGGCATTTTATGAAGCCTATAAAATCAAGGGAATTTCACGTTTGTTCTCACACAAAAAAGGGGGAAGAGAAAACTCAGCGAACAAATTTTATTTGTGAAGAATGCGATGGTCATCTGTGTGTTTATCCCTGTTTTAACAAATATCACTGTGAGAGAGATTTTTTAAATTTTAAATTTAATAAAATATCTGTCCATAATATAATTATATCTTTGTTATAATTTTTCTATTTTCCTTAGAATAACGAGTAATTTACTTTTTTTAATATTCACCGTTCAAAAGGCCAGAGAAAATAGTTTGAAACTAGGTCTAGGTTTATAACGGGATTTCTAATTTTGCAAATTCCATTGATGTTCGAACATGTGAATTTTTTTAGGCGTTTTTCTAATGAATAAAAGTTTGAACCAGTCAGCTATTTTTTTATTAGTAAATATTCGCCCCAAATTATATGAGCGCTCTTGTTCAAACTCCTTAGTGTAGAAAGTGGGGAAAAGTATCACTGTAATCAGAAAACAAAAACGAATGGTGTTAGTAAACTTTTGAGTAGTAGATAATTGAATTATTTTTTTAAAACACGTCTAGCACTGAGAATAATGCCTTGAATCACAACCGATGCAGTCAAAGTGTTAAAACAAGTTACAAATATGAATATGAATTACTCCGTGAGTCATTTGAATCTTCTGTTAACAACTACATACTCGTATTCTTATGTTTACTCATAAATTTTAAGTTCGATCAGCTGAACATAGAGGAGGTTTCGAATGGGTTTATATATTTCTACCGATTATGGGGTAGGGTTACATTTTGACGTCCTGATTTATCTTTCAATATCTACGAATTCAATGTGTCGCAGACGGCAGTAACCAGTAATTGAATAAAAGGTCACTAAACTCTTTGAATAGCGATAGCCATCTCTTTACCTTATTAACCACTTCTAATTATTTTCAATTATTTACTATAAATAGATTGAAACGAGAAAATACCTGAAAGGGTGAATAACCTAGGGAAGGGGGGACAAGGCTGGGTAAACCACAAGTATACACACACACACATACTCATGAGCACCTTCAAACACGTACACACATACAAGAGCATACCTACACACCCATTCGCCCTTGTACTCCGAGTCTACCACCCTCCCTCTCCCCACTCCCACCCACCGTTATTAGTTTTTCGCCAAAAATGTTTTCAGTCCAAATTTTGAAAATCAACGTATGATTTGCAGAGTGTTCAAAACCTTAAACCTGAAACTTGCCCTGGAAAAGATGTATATGAGCAAGAAATTTACGAGTTTAGGGAACTTGAAAAGAGGGATGGGCTGTTCGCAGAGTATATAAAAAAGATTTCTAGAAGAAAATAGAACCTTCTGGATTCCTCGAGAAGGGGATGTAGAGAAGGAGAAAATGGAATAAGTGAAGAGGGTGAATCAGTCTGAGCGGATAAACATACAATTATAAAGCAATCCTGGAAAGTGTTTTAGAGCAAAGCTCTGTCTGAACAGTTAATGATTTCTTCCTGTGATAAGTATTTCTGCATTGATATATTACATTAAAAAGTAATTTTTATAAATATTAACACATTGTACAACAAATATGAAGTCAATAATTTCTATAATAACTTGAGGACGATAAGGATAATACAAATAACACAGTCCAACAATGATTTGGCTACAAAAATGAGAAAGTAGTTTTGTATTGTAGTTTTTCGCGTAGATTACAAAAAAGACCATTATTTTTTATGAAATGACTTCACTTTTTTTTAATCTACACATTTCTTTTTTTATTAATATTAGATTATTCAGTATATAGTAGTATGAAATATTTGTTTTTATTTTTAATTTATTTGATAAAAAGTACAAAGATAAGGGGAAACAAAATGCTTATTCATCAAAAGAAAATAATAAGTCCTCTTAATACATTTCCGAGTGGGGTATTATAAAAATATATAAAAAAAAAGAAGAAGATTTAAGAGCTTTTCAAAATTGCTTAAATCTATACAATAGTCATATATTTTTAGAAGATTTAGGTTTTTTTTATATACAACATCTCGTCTGTCTCTGTGTAGGGTCTAGCAGAACTCAGCAAGCATTGTTCAACTCCATTTTCCTTTATAACGATTTTATATAGTAAATATATCTTGGTGGAATCTGTCACAATTCTCATCGCTTACATCTGCTAGATTCTCTGGAAATAAAGACAGATAGGAATGCAAAAAATGCACCTTTAGTGGCATACTAAATCCCAACACATTAAAAGACCTAATCAAATTCTGAAAGAAGAATGTGGTAATTTTCTGATATGTGCCTTTCAAGGAGACCATTACATAAACCTTTGATACTATGTAGGCCTCAAATGCTTGCCTGCTCAATTTTATCTCAAACTCCTTATCTACCATACCTTGTTGAATTTGAGCCCCAACAAAGATTCATTCTTTAGTTATAGCATTACTAATCATAGGAAATTTTGTTTTTAAATATAATAAGGATGGCGCGTCATGCTTTAAGGCATTCGCAAATTGTTTTATTAAACTTAATTTTATGTGAAGTGGTGGCAAAATTATGTTTTCCTTAGGAACCAATGGTTCACCTATGACATTATTATAATCTACTTTTGTCTCTTCTCTTAAAGGCCATTCTGAGCGTATGTAATGTTCCCCTCTAGCTCTACCCTCCTACTGGCACAAAAACACATAAATTATGTGTAGCCTGACTGCAAGCCATTTAAAATACTTAGTAACTTAAGGTCAGCACAAATTGACCATTAGTGTTCACTGTATTTAATTCTTTTTAAAATGAAATCTATATTTTCATAACTTTCTTTCAAAACAACAGAGTGAGCGACTAGTATCGATGGTAGATTATTTTAATTATGCAGAAGCACGATTTTAATACTATATAAAAAAGCGTCAATGAAAAGTCTCCATTGACTGGGTTCATAATGTATATTTAATTCTTCAAAGAAACGTGGAATATTATTACAGTAGCATAAATTGTTGTCAAATGAAAATTTGTCTTGTAATTTCTATAATCGAATGCAAAATGTAGTAATTCGAACATCTTTTGCTACTAAATTTCGTTCTTTCAGTCTCGAGGCCAGTAATTCACTCTGTTGCTTTGTTAAGTTAAGATCTCTTACAAGATCCTATAGATCAAGATGTGAGAAATTTTCTAGAGTAGTATTAACAGTTTCAGGGACATAAATTTCAGGTTCTGTTTCACATGATTCCATATCTGATACAAAACAATTTCTACATGTGGCTCAGATATTGGAAAGTCTTTTGAGTGAGGTATAGGCCTAATAGCAGATCTAAGGTTCGGATATACCACAGCTGAAGCACACTTCGTTGTTTTACAGAAAGTATGGAAATTATATGCATAAAATTTTAAGTTATGTACATATGTGTGATTAAAATACAGTGGTTCTAATTTAATTAATTTATATTTAAAAAAAATAATATTACAGTATACTATTTCAAAATATAGGAAGAGTGGACAATAAACAATTACTTATTTTGTATGTCTACCAAACAGCATTAGCAGTCAGCGGCATGATCTTGGGGCTCTCGCCATACCATTGGAAAACCAAATTGAAGGCTTTTTATTTCTCCTTCAAACTATTTTGATAAAGAATTTAAGCATGTCCTGCAACAGGTATGTGGTGCCCATGGTTTATTTAGTTCGCCAATATATAGAATTTCCCTAGAGAAGAAATTTCTCTTTGATTATTTTATAAGTGTTACTGAACCACATATGTAGCAGAATTTATCTGGGCTATCTTTACACTGTCCTCTTTGAATTTAATTATAATTGTTGCTTTTATTTAAAATTTTAAATAGTTAAATAACTTGAAAATAAGTAATAAAAGAATGAAATTCGTTAAAATCTTCAAAATTGAATAAAAAGAGTAATAGCAACTTGCATAAAACTCGAGTTATTTCGATATAAATAACTTCTATTTTTTAAATGCACATAAAACTACATTAAAAAATGTTATTCTAATCTTTGTAGTCGAGAAAAAGGTAAATTTTGTTAGAGAGTGTAACAATAATTATAATTATCATCATTTTTTTTAATTATTATTATACCTCGTAAGTTTTAGAAATTATTGACATCTTATTCGTTGTACAAAGGGCTAATTTTTATAAAAATTGCCATTTTTTAAAATCTACTATTCATTGAATCACTGTAAACTATTATTAACTCTCTATGTATATAATATTTTATAATATTCTCTTATCAATATGAATAATATATACACGAAATAATACTCGATATACTACCAATATTTAATTTGTCTACAAAATAACTGATCATATTCTCTTGAGTTTGTGAGAATTAAAATTCTTTCATCCTTGTCTCTTCAATCTTGGTTTTCATCATATCAGTGAGCTGGTCAATTTCTCATGATCATTCACCATGGTTGAATCTACTTTGCAGAAAAACCTGATCACTCATGTAAGGTGACGTTCGATAGATCTTCTACAAACTAATCCATAAGCTCGTTTTTTAATTTGTTACCCATGATTAAATCTTACAAATCCATAAACTAAGATGTTCAAGTACTTCTTTTCCGTTATGGAGTTGAATGGTGGTAAGACTGACACACCCTACCGAAAGTCAATCAGATCAATTGGGTGTTAAGGAATAAGTGAAGAAGATGATCGAATAAATCAAGCGTAGATCGATATTCTGGGCTAAATTGATAATCCAATCGACTAGGGGTGCAAGGTCGTGTTTATAAGTATGCTTCTGTATGCGTGTACGTGTTCTAATGTGCTCATGATTGTATGCGTGTGGGTAGCCTTGGGGTCCATCCTAACATACTGCTACTAACGTTCATGGGCTCTTTGTTTTATAAGGTTTTGATGCAATTTTGGGGGTTTTGTTCCATGTTTATGCACCCTATTTCATATGTGTGTTTATGATTTGGTTATGTTTTTAGTTTTTCGGCAGATGAAAAGTTTGCTTTAGAAGATAATACTTTCTAGCCTAAAGTGATTCTGCGTTTGATTTCCTGGTCTTTTCCCGCTGAATTTATAGTCTATCGAGCCAGATAGATATATTTACATACCATTTTAATTTGCTTATCATTTGTAATGAGAATTTTGTCGACCTCTGTTTGCTTTGTCAAATTTTTCTTTTCAAATTTTATTTTGTCACTCAAATTTGGCTTTTAATAGTGGAAACCTTATTTGAATCTTTTCTTTGTTGTAAGTTATGTATACAATATAAAACGAGCCACAATTTAGAATAGATTGTACTTCTTGGTTTTATACCTTCTTATAATTGAAATTTGTCTGATTTCTTATTCAATGTAATAAAGATTCTGTAATTTCGGTATAAATGTCCTATGACATTTACCTAGACCGGAACATTTCATGTCGGTATTGAAGGGAGAAGGCAAAAACTACGGAGGCATTAATGCACACCTAAACCCCTCAAAAGAATACTTGAGAGGTTAGATTATATAAGCCCTCCCTGTGTCGCAAATTTTCGTCCCTATTACATGACAAATTCTGCCCTTTTGATTTAGTTATGGGTACATCCATTCTTTCATTCGAATGTATACCAGTGCGTGCCAAATTATATGATGATCAAAACTTCAGATGACAGAATCAGATGATACTTTATAGCCCGGTCGGTAGTTTTACGCTTAGCCTGAAATTTATGACCCCTTCCCATGCAAACACCAAATGAATATTACCCTAAGCAAAAAGAATATTCTTCTATATTTTATATCGCCACCAGCTGCATATTAGCGAATACCGATGAGCAAAATTCGTGAGCACTTAGAAAATAAGATTAGAAAGAAAGGCTGGGAGATATTACAAAATTGCGAATATAAGTTATTTTTGCTTATGAATTCCAAGTAAATTGATAGCAGACACGAGAGCAAAGGATATTTCAATTTTTAAGTGCTGTATAAAAGCCGCCGAGTGTCCTATAATCACCATGTGATTAATTCTGTCCAATTCTTTATTGGCCCACGGAATATACGAAGTAAATTACATTGTTGTATTACTGATGTATTACTAATCTATTACTAATGTATTTTATTCATTTTTTACAGCAATAGCATCTGCGTCAAATCTTTCTTTAGCAGAATATACATTGTTATCTACTATTTCCCAATTTTTATTATTTCGTTTTTCAGTGTTGATTCCAAAAGGGATATTAAAATTACATCCCATCTAATTTCTCTTGAGATATTTCCTTACATAATTGCATTTTAGTTTCCTTTTCTATATTTACCTACTTATGTGGTTAAGCCACACGGTGTTCTAGTAATTACTTCCTACTGCGTGGGTCTTCCATTTACTTTGAAAGGCTTTTGTTGTCTGATTTCCATTCGTAGTTGTGTTCGTGAAACAGGTGTCCTGAAGGGTTCCCCTTCTTCCTAACTGATTTATGGATTAAAATATCTGCAGAAAGATAGTATTGAAGGACTCTGTATTGTCACTTTGGGATTCTTCCTTTTCTTAATGAATGTTCTCTTAATCTTTATTTTCGATAGATGATAAGACTTTATGTTACTCGTCTTGAATTGAGACACTCAAGAGTCCGTTTGAATCAAAGTCTATAGGGATTTTCATCAGTTTCTGCAATTCCTAAGGGGTAATTCTTTAAGGATATTGTGTCGTTTCATGACGCACAGCGTTGTTGAAAAGGCGTGGACGATAAATATCATTATTTTTACGTCAATCAGTAGGTGAATGTTTTTGAATATACATGTACGCTGAGGTCTAGCAAATTTTCCCTCTTTTCTTTATCTCTATGGTGATCTCTTTCTGATATCTTTTTTACTATCAGTTTTATTAAAGGAGATAATATCTCAAAGTTTTTGTAGTTCGTGCTGTAGCTCAGTATTTCATTTTGCTCTTCATGCATTGAAACTATCCATATCCTTCTAACGATGATTCGAAGCAATCAAGTTTATATAGTTCAAAGAAATCGATGGTGGAACTGCACTTTCGACTCTTGAAGCAGATATGGATGTTGAAGTACTCCTCGTGTTACATGCTTTGCCAAACAAAACCACAGAGCACTTCTTCTCGTGTCCAATATAGATCTCAGACTACTAGATCCCAACCTACCTCGGATGCCCAAAGTTCGTGGGCTAGGGGAGGGATTAGGGACGTGGTGTGTTCTGGTTCGTCAACTGTGTTAATTGCTTTTTAGACAAAATATAGGGGTGTCTAACTAAGCCTGTCTCATCCGGTATGATTCGAAGACCCATTAGAGAGTCACCATTATAGTAAGAAGGGTTATCAAGGCTCATCTTAGCACGATACTGCTTGCCGAGTATGTGCAAATTGTCCCATTATGGAATTTTCTGATTCCATGGGGACTCAACATCTCAAATTTTGAAGGTCCCTATATTTACATTACATGCAGCTTTTACATTTCTTAAAATGAAAGGATGGCTACATATAAACGAAATAATAGTATTTGCCCACAGGCTAAAGGAGAACTACCTACAAGTAATCTTTCTGCGTCTTAAGTTAATTGAAAAGGACGAGGAAATTCGAGAATCATCTCCGATTGCGGTAAAGGGGGTTTAGCCTTAACCAAATTCTGAGCTGCCTTTAAGTTTTAAAACATTTAAAAAGGAAAAATCCTCCAAATATTCTAAAGAGACTGTCCAAAAATCTAATTAAGGATAGGCATTTGTCTTCTATCCTTTATCTAGCGGTTACTCATTCCAGGACGTTTCGTTTCTTCAACGACGGAGGATCACTTCCATTTCCCATGAGTTGGACCACCAAATAAAGTTCGCGTCGAAAGCGCTGCTTTTAGTTGTGCTCATGATTGGCTCAATTAAACAGGAAAACCCGCTTATTAGGGGTAGGGGGTAGCCATTTTTCGTTTCATGAAGATTAGCACTTTGTTTTGCCAAGACCAAATAAAAGTTGCGTCTTAAGCGCCGCCTTGCCTCGCGTTCATGATGAGCACAGTTGAAAAGGAAAAACCTACTTAGGAAGGCAAGGGGTGTTTGGGTCCCCTTCAGCCTCTGGTTAAATTTCTTAGACTCGATACAAGTAACCTTAAAGGCGAGCGGAATGCCTTTCCTCACTCTTTACAAATGTAAGTCGTCATGCAGGCCTTGTTAAGCCTGCGGTCTGTATTTGAGAGTTATGATAGGATGGACAAATAAAGGTGTACCTACTTATATAAAGATGGTCCAGGGTGTTTCTCCCGCTCAATATTGTAAGATCTGGGGTTGGGGCAAATATTGATTTGGTGAAAGATAATCGCGAGTGTAATTCTGTACCACTGCAAGATTTTATTCCGGTGCCACTCGCAGTATAGAACGTAAAAGGATTAGCGGGACTTTCTTTCTCTCTTTCAAGGGGGACATTATTTTCGGAGTTGAAACGAAAGCGGGCCTGTCCGATTTTAATTCGGTGCGAGCAACCTAAATATTTGATCGACCAACCGTGCCCTGCGCATCCAGGGTTTGAGAGAGCAACTCTGAGAAATCTCCGACCAAGGTGAGTGTAGTCATATAGACGCTCATGCCCTACATAGAAGGAGATTATTTGTATTCGGCATGACAGATTTAAACTATTCTATCTATTCCTTAGAATTATGAAACAATGTTTAATGTACACAAATTTCATGTGCATCAAGTTCTCGCACTGATAATTGGTAGAGGGCAAAAGGTTACCCATTTCTCAGAAAAGAACCTTGTGATAAAGGCGGCAGGCGGTGCACAGGTAGCTAAGAAAAATGTGCCCCGAACTCTAAAAGGCTTGCTGGTGCAGTGTCGTAGAATAGATCATAGTCTGGTCCAATAATTATTCTAGTCCTTTAACTGGACAAACCGCTTTTGTTTAAGTCGATTGTATTGACCCTATGCCTCAATTTACGATCATATATATATATATATATATATATATATATATATATATATATATATAGATATATATAGGTAGGCTTTAATTCCTACTGAACGTGCGAAAACTGGTTAGAGGCGGGTTGTGCCGTAGCCAGGATTCTCACTATAAAAGTGCCACTTGTTACTGGGGGGAAGTTTGTGATTGTTGAATTCTAAGAGTGCATAATACAGGTTGAATAAATTAGCCGAAGGGATTCTTAATTAAAGTCTTTCTAAGGGTACGTCAAAAAGGAGGAGCCACAAATAAACACCTACAAAAATAAAGTTTACTTTACCCAAAAATAATAACTACAAGCAATAGTTAAACGGGCAGTTAGGTCAATAAGTATTAAATATTAAGCACTGACGTTAAGCGTCTAGATGTATAATGACTCAATAGGAGTATCAATCACTGTTAATTAAATAGGTAATTTAAGAATAGAGTGACACTGGGTTTACAGATTACCATTAATTGTGATGGATTGGAGAGACGGGGTGGTTTGGGTGGCGTTAACACAAGTTCTCGGGGAAAGGAGGGATAACACGACGGGTTCGATGCTGCTGACTGCAGTTTCAGTTAGTTTACTCATAACTGGATGTAACACTATCAAATAGTAACTTCCAGTAACTATTTAGATGTTACTTTTCTTTCTCAAGTTACGTTAAGCAACAGAGCGTATTCTTTTTAGTCACAGACTCCGCGTGGCGGGATTTACCCTAGGAACACTTTAAGCCAGCGACCAAGTTGACTTGGCGGCGCGTTGGCAGTCGATACGTTACGGCAACGACTCTCGTTCAACGTGAGGGTTACGCGTTACGCGAGTAAGTTTGGTACAGTGCTGCAGAGGGATTTTCGGCGATGTTATTCATACCGCGGATTGTGGGAAATCGAGAGAGAGATTCCATTCACGACAATTCGCTTATCGCAGCGCCTTCTGGACAATCTTCATGGTATCATAAAGAAATCAAATAAAATTTATGCTTCTCTGTGAGATATGCCTTCTTTCGTCCGACTTCCTGTCGCCAGTTGGGGCAAGGGTCGGGGGGGGGAGAAGGAGACGAAGGTCAACTCAAACGACAATTTTCTTTGGTTCCCACTATTGTCTGGCGGCATGGGAGCATGTACGTTCCATACCCTCACATGTAGTTACCAGCTCATTCTCATATATCTTTGTTAAAACAGTATTTTATGCAAGGAAGATCTTGCACTATTTAATAAAGAATGTTAAAGAAGAGCTGTCCAAACATTAAGCTCTCAAGATCGAACAAGCCATGTTAAAAGACGGAGAAACCTCGTGACCTTCCCATCCACTTTTTCTCAGTTCAAGCTTGTAACGATTCCTGAGTCAGGGCGTGTTGGTGTTGATAACTACTGCATCAAGGCATACGTGATTCACTCGCTGATGTAGTATTAATGTCAATACTCACTCTGTTTAGCTTGATCACGAAAATACTGAGGGGGCAGTGAGAACCAAACCTTTAAAAAAAAATTACGAAGTCAGCGCTGGCTACAATGCCTTTGTAGTCAAAAAGGAACCAGAGATCTGCTAAATGAAGTATAAGGCCTTTCTTAAGAAGTGTCTGAGAGTCCAAAAGGTAGATGCGCGATATATCTTCAACAGGAATTCTCCGTTTTTCTTCGGGATAAATTTATTCAACAGGATCTCGACTAAGGGTAACACCGGCCCCAGATACCTGATGAATGTATAGCTTGCTAAGTATTTGGAGAAATATGTATATATTAGATTAGTTTACATAATGGACAGTGTACTCCATCTGTCTCCTGCACAATAAGGCATGAAAAGTTTTCCTTCGTACACAGCAGATTGCTTAGGTAAATTTTAAATCACGAGCTGGAGAAGGCCCATGATAGTGCATCGCGATAATTTATCTTGTAGATCCTCCATATTATGGATCAGAATGGACGTCTAATAAGCTTCATTTCATAGTATCTGCGTGATTGTTAATTCCAGTTAAGGGCGAGGGGATCTCTTTCCGATCCAATAGGACAGAAATGGTGTGGCCTACAGGATATTGACCTCACTGTCACATGCTTTGCCTTGTGCATCAGTATCATTATATAGGCACTATCGGAGTATCTCCTTGTTAGTTCTATGTAGGCGATATTTCGATCTCTTTTTGCTGTTATACAGATGTCAACACTAGGACGTCGAATCAAAAAGCAAAGAACTGCATCTCTCACTACGCAAAATACACGTATTTCCATTTTCGTTTGTCAAGACTAAATTATTGCGATTTTGTCAACCACAACGTTTACCCTCCAACATAGACCTGTTTACAGAGACCTTAGCCAGGAGACAAAAATTAGCAAGATAATGTGTTCTTATACCAGCGCCATGGACCTTTTCGTTCCATGCTAATATGGCTACCAATCGATATTCACTTGTTCCTTTATTAACTCACTGCTCGGCTACAGATTCGAGCTTTATGCATCAGCGACCTAGCGTGAATTACAGAAGCTGTACGAAATGTACAACACCGTTATACGTTTGGCGACCGTTTATTTCCACATGTCCACTTTTGAGAGCCTGGTTGTCATTGCTGGAAAATTGAAGATCATTCTGCGCCGAGCATAGTGAAATATGTTCTTGTACAAGAGTACCTGTCCTCTTCTTGATTCTTTAACAGCATTCATTGGATCCGTCACGGCAAAGCGATTAACCTAAGCCTTTTCTGTTTAGTGATAGGTAACTCCTCTGGCAGCTCGACCTAGCTCTTGGGTCGGTAAGGTTTCTGGTTTTGCTCACAATGCCACTGAATAGGGTATCTCCCCTCTGGATTTATGTTGCGACGCCTCTGCTCCAAAAGCTTATATAGAGACGGCTTCAGGAACTCATCCACACTGTTTGAAGTTTCAGAGTTACACTAGGCTCTATCTTAAATCCCTCTTCTAGTTGCAATACAGTGCGTGTTATGAAATATTACATGTTGTGTCCGAGTCGGAGATAAATTTGTGATTTCTAGCAACTCATTGATCACTCTGAGATCTGTTAATGCAGTGAACTGTCTTTATTCCATGCTTTGAACTATTTGTAACTCTTCTTTTGCCGCGTAGTGGTGGCAGTAGAAGTGTCATATACTGGTTTCCTTACATGCTAACATATAGGGATTGCGGGGAAAGAGTATTCAGAGGAGGGTGCCGAGTGGTTCACGAGGAATGGTCGAAAGGACTAGCGTTTCGCTCTTTCAACAGTGCATATATGTCAAAGATCAGGTAAGAGCTTCTATCTTCTGGCAAAGAAATTCTGAGATGGCCGAAAGGGAGGATAATTTTCGCACTACTGCATCGCGGTTGTAGTTATTTGCCTATCCCCTAAAACCTCGACGACTGTAGGTTGTCGTCTCTCGTTTCAGTCTCCTTCACACACGCTGAATTCAATGTAATTAACTGAGCTCTCCACTGCGACTCATTGCGACGACTGATTGGTGCCAAATACTATCGCGCACATTCTTTTTGAGTATCCAAGTCTGTAGGATCTTTGCTTATAATACCTTTCCTCATACCGGAGTGAGCAGGATCTGACCCGCTTATCAAATGTACTTAATTAGGTTTAGTGCACAATTAACTGTGGCAAAATCGACTTTTATAAAGCAGCATACATTCTCCTCTGCGTATAGGTATTTAGTGGTGTCTGTATGCTGGATCGCTAGATAAAGGTTTGCCTTGCTTCGACGTCAGAGACTGTCTATTCTTCTCGTTTTAGTTTTGTTTTCTAGATGATTTCTTTTATGCCGACCATGAGCTGGGTGGCAGTTGCCAGTCTAATTCTATTGAAATATTTTTTATCTTGCTAAGTGCTAGAGATATTACCAAGGCTGTTGTGGGAAAAGGTTGATTAACACCTATGAGAAAAAGAGAATAGAAAAAGAACCTCGAATATTGTCTGTCAATTGTTTTTGTTATCGGCCAAAATACAAAGGTTGTAGCTTTCACAATCAGAGTTCCGAGTGGTTATATATGAATGCACACAAAAATAATTGCTAGGGTGTTGTTGCCCTCTAAGAACCTTGAGAACCGGCAGGGAAAATGCTGCTCTTAAAAGCCTTGAAAATTTAAGATGGATATTTTCTAATGAGACGATGTTTAGTGCACACTCAAACAAAAGAATTTAAATTAGCGATCAAAATACACTTGAGGGGTCCACTATTATGAAAAATATATGAGGATAAAAAAAAGAGAAATAGACCAGTGGCATGAAATATAAAAGAAATGGAAATTAAACTGAAGATAAATTTTGACAATGGATAAATAGGAGGTGTAAAGCATATTTACACAATAATTAAATCAAAGAAAACATACGAGAGAGTTAGTATGGTGGAAGAAGTATTTTTAGCTAAGGTTAATTTGAAAGTGGTAAGACCATGTGACTGGCTAGATTCAAGCTGAGAAATGAAAATCACTGTAAAATGGCAATAGATATCTTGTAAACATTAATGATGAATCAATATGGGCAGAAGATAAAAAGACTGTTGTGGTATCAATATAATTGTGTAATAATCAGTGCTGCATGCCTAATCGTGTTTTAAATTTTTTGTCTCTTTGGATGTATAATACACATTTTGCTCAAAAAACCTTTCCGATCTCTTGATTCATTCAAGCGTGTGTCGAAGACCCATCTCTTCCATCACTTATCTTAGATCTTTTTATAGTAGATACGCGCCCTGTGAAGGCCCATGGTCTCAAAGAGCATGTATAGTACAAAAATGCTTAATATAATTATTATGTAGAGGATTACTCGCAATCCTGGTTAATAAGAATAATGTCGCATACTCTGAACATCTGGGGAATGAATATTAATGCCATAATGAGGCAGAAAGAAAAAATCTCAGAGCAGCATTTGGGCATTAAACCAGAAAAGAAAACGCCAGAAGCGATATTCTCATTGAAACATCGCATTGCGAATTACGTGAAAAGAGTTAAGAAGCGGAACATTGAGAGAAAATAATGAGCCTGGAATTTACTTCTAATCACAATTATTGTATTCAAGGACGTAAAAAGTAGCACCCACTTCTGTGAGAATAGTTGAGTGATTTACTTAAGGGGTAGTGTTGCATTAAGTCACTAATCCAGTCCATTCTTTTTCAACTTGATATGGATGAGTTTTCAGTGAATAGAAAGATGTTGATTAAGAATTACATCGATTTGAGTTGCCCCAAAAAATTGGAGGTGAGAAAAAAGTGAAAAGGTGGGAATAGATAGATATTTTTATAGATGTATAGATTATGCTTACTTCCAATCGCCATATTTAATTAATATAGTTAAATTAATTATGTTCTGTGTAGCAGAATGAGGTCAAATGGTGACCACGTGGCCTTCTGTACCCACTTGGATCCTGTGATCACCGCATGGAGCTGTAAAAGCATGGCTGATCCCGGGTAAGGATGCATCCTACTCAGTTAACACACGCCCCAGCTGTATTTGCTTAGGGAGCGATTTCATCGTTCCCCACGGCCACCTCTCAGCAAACCTTCTGGTCTTCGGTACGAAGAACATTCCAAGCCAAAGTTATCACAATTCCCCCTTCCCCCAAATGAGTTGCCGACTTTTTCTCCAGGATCGGAGGTGCCTCTAGGGGGCCTTCACTGCCACCTCACCAGGTGACTATATAACCCATCAACTCAGTTTAGTAAGCAGCACTTATAGACTTCCCACCTATTCCGGCGTACGAGCTGAAGGACGCTCGCCTTCCCACCGCGGCGATTTCGATTCCAGTCGAAGGCTGAAATCGATCCATGAACTCTGCCATAATTAATCGGCAACTATCGAATCCGTGAACTCTGCCATAGGCAATCGGCAACTATCCCCATGCGTGAACTCAGCCATAGTCAATCGGCAAGTATCTGACGAGGATTCCTAACTCCGAAGGCTCTACGAGTGCTCTCTCATCTGAAGCAAAAAGTAACCTGACTTCTTCCGTCTCACTCATCCAACCTCCAAGGCCCCTTTTCTGCAACAAGCACGTAAAAGATTTTAACCGTTGTTGCCTGCAGAATGATCTTGAATCTAGCATACCCCATTGTCTATTATTTGTGTGAACGTGCTTGTTTTAAATCTCACTTTAAATCACCAAGCTGAATCTGTCCTCTTTTTATCCTTAATCCAACCAGCTGTATCTCGTGTGGATAGTACACCCCGTCTGTGCCCCTATTCCCTTTAAACCCAATATTTGTGTAAATATCATTTTGTTGTTAATTAAGATATATTTTCGTCATTGTGTTTCTTTTGCAACCCCAATGCCTACCAGCTACCTGTTAATCTTTGGCCAACTTGCACTCAGAAATATTTGTTTTAAAAGGACCCCGCAAAATTGATAATAAACCATATATACTGGACTCAACAATTTCCCGTTTCACTAACAGTATTCAACCAACTTCGGCGCAAAGCACCAAACTACTTACGTATATATATATATATATATATATATATCTATATATATATATATATATATATATATAAAGAGAGAGAGAGAGAGTCTGGCCATTACACGACATTCTGTAATATATCACGAGATCCAATATCTTTCATTGCATCTACGCAGAATTCAGTGTGAACTGGAAGAGAATCAAAGGAAATAGCTCGTATTGGCATACAATTTTGTATGAGTGGTGCCGAAAGATTTGGATGCCAGAATTGCGGAAATGAGGGTTTCTGCGAGGTTAAATTTCTAACTTTCTAGGAATTAAGCCGTATACTATTTTAATGTAATCCGAGAGTATGCCTAGTGTAGACAGGCGAGTAATTGCTTGGTTAGAATTTGTGTTGATAAGTGCGAGGTCCGAAGATATTTTTGGTATAATCAACATACGAAGATGGAAAATCTTGAATACACTATAAATTGTATACTAAGAGTAGCTGACATTAACTTTTCTTGTATTCCCTAAAAATTTAAGCTAGTTTAGAATTTATTTATCACCGTTGGTGTTAGTTGTAAATATTCAATTTCTAAATTCAAATTTTTTCAACCAATCTAAGTGAGTATTCTTCATTATATTTGGTATCATTGAAGTTTTTTTGTACATAATACTGTTATGATTTGGAGGACAAAACTCAATCTAAACAATGGCTACTAAGAGGTGGAATAGGACCCATTCAAGCAAAGCATGAACAATCAGGTGAAAACGTAATTAATGAATGGCCTCTACTTTTGGGGATGGCGAGGGGCTGATACATATTCACTTTCTTGAAGGGAAAAGAACCAATAATGCTGCCATTTATGAAAGTGTTTTGAGAAAACATCCCCATGATTTAGTCAAGAAGCACCTCGGAAAACATAAGAGCGTGTCCAATTTCATCAAGATAACGCCCCCGCTAATTCTGCGTCTTTGACAAAGTCATGTTTTATTATTATGCTGATGGGTATTATAGGACAGCTTTAACTTGTTTCAATTCTCAGTCCTCATTTTAATAACAGTAGTTTATATAAATTCCACACAAGCCAGTTGTCTGTTGTTGGATTTCTCTTATTCTATCATAGTAGACTCAGTTGAACATCTTCTGTGAAGGAACCCATATCATGGCTGGATTATCACTCGACTAATTTGGAAAATACAAGCTTTGCTTCTAGGTATTCCCACTGGGGCCTTCAATACGATGATCTCTGAGTTCTTTGTTCTCAATATGAGGACGTTGCAGACGAGGATGATTCAGGCGGCGATTACGAGCCTATGGCGGCTCGGACACCTTTTGGCCACATTTTCTCCAGGTTTATGTTCCTGCTAGACATCAGATTCAATACAGAGAATTACTTTAATTGCCTGGAGGAATTGGTGTTGCCCTGTATTTAGTTAATGGCTCCTTGAAGGTGGTACGTTTGGCAACACGACTACGTACCATGATGCATACCAGAATGACCCTGGCTTGGCTGCCAAACAATTTCCTTAAACACATCACCCTGATGATTTGTCCTCACAAATCCCAAGACTGCACCCCCTATACTATTATCAATGCTGCGTGATTGAGAAAGAGACGAAGAATTCCACGTTCGCTACATAGGTAGAACTTCAGTTCAGTCAAACAATAGTTTTCATCACCCACTTAAACAGGGGAACTGTTAAGAACATAATTTCAGACAACAAATAATGTATATATGTTTGGGTTTTGCTGTCAGATAAAGTCTTAATGGTTTTTGCAGTAGTACGTTTAATGGTATATTGTATAAAGTCGTTTTTAATTAAATTTTTTTCATATAATCTTAATCTCCTCATCCAAGAGAGACCAGGTTAAACACCCCATGAGTACTGGATGAGAGTTTCATTATTGGAAGATTCTATCTTCCCTAAGCGTAAAAGCCATAGTTTTTAAACATAGTCTCCTTTATCTATGGATTTTATGAAGTTCTCATTTTTGATTATGCCATAACTTTTTATATGTAGTTTATTGCCTATCTACTGGGGAGTTTTTGTTATCTGTGCTTTCCTAGGCAAATTTAAGGACACTGAATTCATTGTGGTGGTTAATGCAAAAGGGTGCATGTGCGGTGATTCCACTATTGTTGGTATTTCCTTTAGAGATATCACATATACTTGTAGATTAAAATAGATTATTTTATGGTTTATTTCTATTTTAAATAGTCAATCTAGACATCTGTATATGTAGAGTCGTTTTCAGAGATATGTTTGCGTTAAAAGAAATTGTTCTCATGAAACTAATTATGTATGGTTCTTAGAGAACCCCTTTGCGTATATCTAATGGGTCTAATTCTTCGTTGTGGTAAACCTCATTGATTATAATACTAATAGTTTCTTTGTCATGGACATGTGAAGTAATAACTATACATCAAACAAAGCAATCCGGTTTAACCTTTAGTATTGCTTGGGTAATTGTTCGTCAGATAATGGAATTATGTCTTTGGCTGAGATATGGCTTAAGCATTTGATTAATAAAATTGTTTAATTAAGTGTGTCAGTTTTTTCCCCCATTGATATTAGGGAACGGAAGTGAGCTAGCTTGGAAGTAATGAATTTGGGGTGAAGAGAGATATTGTTTTTGAAAATACCATTTGTCTTTGGTATAATATTTTAATATTTTCCTAGGAATTGATATTCGTTTGCTCTCTTTCATCAAGCGTTTGCTCGTTATTATTTAACTGTATAAGTCATATAATAAATTATGATACTTTTCCTTGTATAAGGAATCAATAATTTGGAATAAGCGAGAATTCAACGACAATGGGGGACAAAGAATTGTTTACTAATCTCATTCACATCCTTCTTTCGTTTTTCTAAAGATATACTAATAGGCCAAAGTTTTGAAACTAAAATATATTTTTAGTTTCATTCGTTTTTATAATTTACTTGATAGGAATAATTATTCTAATATTTAAATTATTTTAGATTTATTAAAAAAGACATTATTTAGAAAATAATCACAAAAATACTGCATTCGATCACTAAATCCCAAATCTCGCTCCGGTCCTTTACATGCAGTTGGTGAATTTCAGTGCCTAAATTTTGCCATTCCATCATTAGTACATATAAAATGATGACAAATATGGATGAGGAATGGATATATTATTATAATTTATTTCATAATATTTTGCCGTAAAGATAAATGGTAATCTCTTTTTCAATTCGAGAAATTGTTATTTCCTAAGAAAAGCGTGCAAATATTGTTGCTCTTTGTCAGAAAGAGAGAGTAAAACCGTCACAAGGAACAAGAACCAACACGAGGTTAAGGAACACCGAACTAGACCGTGATAGAATCGAGCTACTTCCGGTGATAAAACAGAAGCATAGACCGTCGAGAGCGCGGAGAAGACGCCGCCTTCTTACCGCGCGATATCGAAAACCTCACGAAGATTCACCCTCACCTGCATTGGGTCTGATTCAGAAGAGGACCCTCCGGTTCGGCCATATTTAACCTCACTAACAGGCAGTACAAATGCAGTATAGGCCCGCATTTTGGAAAGAGACACGACTATTTCTCGATTCAGCTCCGTTCTCGTCTGGCGTGAATACTCCATCGAATTTCAATTCTAGAGGTTAAAAGAATCGATTGCAACACATCCCTACAATCTCTCTCTTCCCCGTCGTCTTACATAGGCCTCAAACCCCGAAACTAGGCTCGCGACGAATTAAATCGTCGTTCTTTATACAGTCATCCGATGAATTGTTTGTTCGTACATTGGCTCATCAGCAGCCGCTCGCTGACTCTTAACTGAGTTTATTCACTCCCCAGAAACCTTTAGTCTGAGAATTGTAAATAACGAGTATCCATTTGCATTGCGTATGTAATCTCATTTTATTATTGTGATTTGTAAGTAGTAAAGTTTTTTTGGTACTGAAACTTTCTATATCCAGAACCGCTAAGCATTCTTCATTATCCTAACGGCCAACTGCACCCGCTCCTGTAGTTGTTTAATTCCACGCACGCGTCCGAGGTCTCCATTCCCCTACTACTTAGCTTTCCCCTCGTTTGGCTCGACCAGAGACGAGCGAAGGTCACGCCTCTGTCTATACCACCGGTGAATCTAAGACAATCTGCATCATAGTAGCTTGTAATGCAAAGACAAAACTACTAAGGCTTTACCCTAAATGAGCAATTATTTTAGAATCATTTATGACATTAAAAATATTGCCTCCTGGTAAGGTTCCTGGAACGAAAAGAATGGTTTGCCCCCACTGCCAAGCTTGCTTACAAATGCATAGAGGGAGGTGTGAACGCATCACTGAGCACATTGAGGCTCAGGCCTTTCCACAAGCGGCTCAGTTTAAGAATGGTAGCGATCTAGTCTCATCTCCCCAAGAAATATTTATGAATAGGGACCATTTTTGCCAGAACTATAGATAATGGATGCTGAAGACTAGAGCGAAGAATATTCTCTAATGAACTACCCTTCTGCATGTCTAAAGCTTTTAGAAGCATCCACCACCTTCCATTTCTGGGGATGCTTCTCATTTGAGTAAACCCTATCACTAACAATTTGGCCCTACATCACTTATAATGATAAGAAACCGTGCTTATTCAGCACTTGTTTCCAAGTTTCAGGTCAATCTAAGGACGATAACTGTATTTTCCGACATTATAGTGCGCATTTTCACAAAACACAAGCAATATCTATGTTCTTGGCTGAAAATCACGCTACACCTTTCCCTCGTTAGGCTGGGAATTCGGCTGATTTGAACAATAATAAGAAAAGTTGTGTCAATCACATTGGCTGTTGATAAACAAAAGCCATCCAGTTATGAGCAGCTGTGACTGCTTAATCAAAGAAAATGGAATATTATCAGTACAGATTGTATCAAACTTAGGGCTCCCGGATGCCAAAAACGAATTGAAGTTGGCCTAAATTGCAAGGGACATCATTGTAAATATTGACTGCGCAAATCAATTGACTCTATTTATTAATTATATGCTATAAAGTTTGGTATATTTCACCTTCAAATCTTGATACAAACTAAAACTGAATACAAAGTTTAATCATTTGTATTAATCTTGTTATATAAAAAAATATAGTAGTTTAAAAATTTTTATCCATTAGTCTATATGACACGTTAGGGGGAAGAAAGGCCTAAACCACAAAATTTAAAATGGCGTTTTTCACGGGTAAGTTATCCTTATAACTTAGTTTATCGTTATACGAAATATTAAACTAATTCATATCCAAATTTCAACAATGCCTTGCGATGGTAAGTTCGAACAAATTGAACAAAATATAAAAAAAACAGTATAATGATATTATTTACATATACACAGAAAGATTATGTAAAATCAATAACTACGTCTGCTTCTCAGCGCTTTAAAGTTGTAGAACTTAAACAAAGTATTTTTTTCGATTCTTACGTTTTACAAGAGCGCATTGTCAAAAGGAAATCAAACGCAATTAAATTTATTGATGCAAGAAAATTTGTTTTGGATCATCAATACAAAGAAGGGTACGTGATTTCCTCTAGATTTCAAACAAACCTAAACAGTAATAGTCATCCTGTCAGGCTACAAAGAGAAAGAAATTCTTACAGCTGCAATTTGTTCAATTTAGCTCGTGAGCCACTGCCTCCAAAGTAATCTAAGATGCTCCCAATAACAAAGGAAAAAAAAAAATGATATTCAAGAACTTACCAAATTAATGTCAACAGACGCAGAGAATTATTATAGAAATTTGTTAGAACAAATGGAAACTAAAAAGGACAAACAAGAAAAAGTTGAAATAGAAGGAACCGATAAAACTTTGGATTATACCAGTTAACAGCAAGATGTATAACATACAACTTTGGAAGTCTCTCATGAAAAATTTGAAGATGTAGCTTCGACCCTTCTTCCACCTTACGCGTCATATAGTGTTAGAGAAAACGGTAAAAGACAAAGAAAATGCATTAATCAGTGTAAGACTTGTGTTTATTTATGTGAAATTGTGTAATATAATCATTGATTTCAACCTGTTAAGATATTTGAAATTAGAATCAGAATGTTAGAAAAGTTCGTAAATCAAAGCTATAATTATCATCATAAAATAATACTAATAATTAAAGTTAACAGGATCATGATTAGTATAAAACGATTTTGTGTAATGTAAACTTACACAGGTTTTTAAACTTTGTAATAAGGATCGTAGCGTCACGTATGCAATATAGGAAAATCCAAACGTCTCCGCATTGAGAAACTTCAATAGGTACTTTAATTACTTACAGTAAGTTTGAAAATATCCTCCTGTACTCCAACGCAGATATTGACCGTTCTCAGTTTATTTCATAGATTTTGTAATTAATTCTCTTCCTAATTTTTACTGAACTCATGTCACCCAGACTCTTAATTTTTTCAATTTCTGCCTTTATAATGATGTAAAACTTTTGAAGTGATAGATGAGCCAAGTACTAAATTAAATAAAATAGGCTTTTTTATGAAAGTTAAATAATTACGAATTTAGATAATTTCGCCTTTAATTTACCTAACTTACAAATTTCTCTAATAATAAAAACTTCTATCTACATTTGTACTTATCTAGTCTCTCTTATTTTTTTCATAAACCAACCCCGTTGCTATTATACTATGGAACTAGACTGTTGGATTGTGTTTAGGTGAGTTTGGTGTCATCTAAGTTTATCACACATAAAGTCCTGAACTTTTGGGTTTGTTATTCTAAATTGGATTTTGCTCACTGTTTAGAAATTTCATGTCAAATAAATGTCATCACTTACTTTACAAATCTCTTTTCAATGCTTTCTAGAATCAATGTTTTCGAAGGCATTCTCTTGCCTCTAATATAATACAAATTTCTTAGGAAAAACTTTAATTTGGAATAAAGGAAAATTTAAATAAAGAAGTTTTTTCGTTTACTTTTATTGAAACAAAGAAACCGGAAATCCCCCCAAACAACCATAAATTCAACACGGGCAAAACTTTGTACTATGACAAGACAATGGTAATACAACATTAATAAATCTGTATATGAAGTAAAAATATATAAATAGGCGTGGAGGGAGATGATAACAATAGAACGTAAAAAGCAACCGCAAATATGTTGCAGATGTTAGGGAGGGTAATGGTAGTAAAAACAAAACAAAGCCTTCACCGTGAAAAGGGCAAGTTTTCTAACCTTTTTGGCAACCTAAAGTATCTCTCTCTTTCGATTTCTCGTGACATGTTCCTTCCCTTCACGCACATATTAATTCACAACGTGTTACCATGTACTTTTTAAAATGTTAACAAATTATGGAGAGCATTACTTCTGTTGGGTGGGTTATATTTTAATTAAATTAGATTATACACATAATATAATGATTAGGTAAATGCCTTTTTTGTAGGAGGGAAAATTTTAAGAGTAAAGAAATGGTAAAATATATGTAGAAGTCTTTTGCTTCTGAAGATCAAGACCGCACGTGAAGATTCAACGAAATGAAAGAAATGAATTGAGGCAAATCAAATGCCAGTTTCCCTTGTTGCAAACATGATAAATGACTTCAAGATAGGACACGGAATTGAGGCAGTTAAAATTGTCAGTTACTTTCTTTACAAAAAGAACTAAACCAGGGTTGAATCAGACAAGAAATTGAGGCATATCAAATTACTGGGTAACCTCGTTGCTAACAGTGTTAAATGAGTTTCGAATGAGACACGAATTTACAATAAGGACGAAGGTAATGACAAAATTTTAAAAAATTATTATTGGAAATCAAAACAAAATTTATCCGTTCTAAGATAGATATGTTCAGGAAAGTTATGACTGTATAAGGAGAAAAAAAATGACTTGAGATATGTATTTAAAGGAAAAGGATAAGGGCTGGGAGATATCAAACTCTTCATTTGCTAAGAAAAAACGAGAACGCAAACTGAATAAACAATAGCGATTATACAAAAATTAGGGCATGGAAAAAGATTGTACAAGGAATTTCAAGCCTTCGCTCTGAGAATTTTGGAAAATATATACTTTAAAACTCCCTTAACTATGCATATCTAACAATGATTTTACTTCTTTCTGCTCAAAGCTTATATTTTAGTCCTGATGGTGCACATGGTATAACTTTGCTCATTAATTTTTTATTTTGGGGGTCTCCAAACCACGGAAATTTAATTCCTGTATACGTATTAAAATTGATATATCGTTGGTTTTAGTGAGGTTTTATTTTAAGATTCTTATGTTAATAAGGCTTATCCTGACCCTCCAAATTTAGAGCCTTCTCTTAACTTATTTATTACTGCACAACCTAGGGCTTTCGTTTCTATTATCGCTATATTAATCAAGAGATTCTTGATTTAAAATTGCCAGACATTCGAGTTTTGACCTCTGATCTTTGATTTTATCCAAAATTGAGGAAATTTACCAGATGGAAGCTAAGTTGCTTAATATAAGTCGCAAGAAAGAACGATACTGGAAAAGATCGTAATATTCAAGGGTGAGAAGAACAAAAAACCCTTAATGGAGCTGGAACACAAATAGTGTCGAATTCAATAGTAAAACCAATTGCAAACTTGGACGTTATTTGAGAAAACATCTTTACTGAAGAGCTTTAGATATTATAGTCAATAATTATATTTTATAATGATTTACCTTCTAACTGTATAGTGTGGGATTTCACTTTCGAGTCTTTTTTTGTTTCAGAGAGCTAATTTGTATTTCTTTCGTGGGATTTAGAGAAGCATTATCAAACGAACCAATTCTTTATTATTGTTGTCTCTCGACTTTATAATCTATATTTAAGAATGTTTGAAATTTTTATTTAAACTTAATCATCGAGGATTTTCAGAATTGCTATTGAGTACTTTTATCATGAATTAAATTCTGTTTAAAACCGCTTATCTTTTTTTTCTCTATCGTCATCCTGATTTCAAGCGTTTGCCCCTAACTGTTAAAAGAAACGCTTTGTTAATCTTTCTGAATTTTGGTCGATTATGAGCAATTTGTTTTCAATTTTTTAAATATTTTCTTAAGATCGTTTCGCCATCTTATTTTTTGTCTTCTTTTTATCGTCTTTTATCAAGTTGTCTTTTAGGTAGTCTTCTGGCTGTTCAATTTTTATTGAACCTAGCCACTTGGCCTGCTTCGCTACATTTCAGGTTTCTTATAGCTTCCAATATATCCTGAAGTTTGGTTTGTCAATTTATCAAAGGGGTTTATTTTTTGGCACACCAAGCATTCAAATAAGAGCGTGGGGTTAGCATGAAGTAACCCCACAAGATTTCTCAGAATTGAGATCCGAATTTATCACCAAGGACGATTTGACCTGGCCAAAGAGAAACATCTCTTTCATCATGAGCCATGTGGAGCAACATTGGATACAGTTCTACATCGGGTGGGAATTAGGCTCATGTATGGAACAATTAGTCTGGAAAGATATTTCCATTCTCAATTTTTCTCACTTTCATAATCCGTTTCAAAACCGAATAGAAAAGCGTCGTGTATGCATTTAACTAAATTAGAAAACTACCATATGCTCAAGTGATTTGTGGTTTGAATCCTAAGTTAAATGAATATCACCACCGTGCATCAATCTTTGGGATTCAATAAAAATATAGGTAAAATAATAACAACAATATTAAATATAAGAAATATATTAACATCCTCCTAATGTAAACCTGTGAATTTTTCTTTAATTCCTGTAGACCAAAAAAGCAATGGAGAGAAAATAATTTGAGTAAATTGAAAGATCAAATAATTCACAGTTGGAGACCCAGAGAATAAGAAGGATGGTTCGAGTTCAAAAGTATGTAGGGTTATAAATGTTCATGGCATATTATATTGTGTTGTAGAATTCGATAGATGTGAAGCATATTTTAAGTATCATGTTGAATTTTCCATCCCAACTTATTTATTTCGGATGAAACATTCTTTCCAACCATTTGGTTTCTCTGTTTTCTATATGAATTCAAGCATATTCCAAATGGATGATAGAGGTCCGATATAGGTCATATGCGATTTCCCTGCTCCTTCGGTTAATTTTATCTTATTTTTTCTTCCTTATTCCTTCATAAGTGCACACCCAAGTTAATAATGGATTATTTCTCATTTAAAAACAATATATCATTCCGCATTTATGTAATTATCCATGAAAGGCCTTATGTTGGTCATGAACGCCCTGATTAGTGCTTCATTTTTGTGGAAGCCTAAATTTTTTAATCTTATTTACCATCTTTATTTCATAATAGGATACTTCCTAGTTTGTGCTTAGCGCAGTTCCTGATACTTATGTCCCCAAGTCCTTTTACCATTTTACATCCTAGAACTTAATCAGATTCCCACACTTGTATATCGTGTGAATTCCAAACATCTTCGCTTTTTGACAAGTTCCATTTTTGGAAAACTGTTATATAAAGATTTTTAAAGGAATTTACAGCAAATCAGTCTCACTATGGCTAGAAATTTTAGTCATCTCATAGGGTTTCTTACAAAAGGTACACAAATAATAATTCGTGTAAAAAAATTATAAATATTTTATTAATTTTGGTGGTTCAATTGATCGATTCTCCACCGTCCCCTTGACAAACTAAACGCCATGTAGATATGCTTACTGACAGCTTATTAATATCTTAATTGTGGGGTCGAAAGATTATTATTATTACAAACCTGGCATTGTGCAAGCCAGTCTTTTTTTGTAATGTATTTGTGGTCTTGCTTGTTTGTGACGATGCGCCATCTTGTTGGAAACCGAAATAATTTTCTGGATAGTGGCTATGGATTACCTATTGAGGGATATCAATAGAAATGAGCACCCGAATTAGTACTATCTTCAGGGCATTTGTTCTGTGTAACTTTCGCAAATTCACTTAACTTAACTACTTTTTTACCTGCGACTTCCAAAGTAACTTTTAGTCGAGTTGAGCACGTTGGTTTCTGTATTTTAGTCCATAATAATCCTAAAATTATACTAGCAGTAATAAAATATCAAATGACATTCAGTCAATGTACAAAAACCAGGAATTTTCTGAAAGTAGTTATAATGTTGGATGATGAGGGGGAGGCAATTGTTACCCATGTTAATGGTTGTGTGTTCGCGAAAGATTGGTTTCTTTTAGAGGGATATTTGGTTTATAATCCATGTTTAATTCAAACTCTATCATTTTCTTCTGGTACTCAAGAATAATGATGCTTTATGGGCCATTTTATTTATGTTGATTGCATGTACCTTCCAAATGGTTGCAAATTATCAGAATCTTAGACCTGAAATAACAATGAATATAAAGGAAATTCAAGGATAAAATGCATAAGTAGGACGTGTAATTATGTACAGGTTAAAAGGGCCATGAACAAGCCACCCTCTAGTCTCTCTGCCGCTCGTAGGAGTGGCAAGGGCAGGAAAGGGTGCTCCAGGCTCATTACTCTTTTTTGTCCTCCCCGCACTCCCTACCCTGAGCCTAAGTAGACTCAAAAAAGTTTTGGTAAGGAAGTTATGGGTGTAAAATTGGGGTAGAAGAAATGTTCAGAACGAATATCAGGCAGTATATTAGGAGACAAATGAAACGTGGACCTAAACATTTATAGGACCTACGGCTTAAACTGGCATCCGAACTACGGAGTTCACTTTGTTTAATCTATTCATTATTACTTCGTAACCTTGTCCCATGTGTCAAATGTAAGACTTATTTGTGATTATGATAGGCGAGAGTAATAATGATGAAATTTTAAGGAAGATATAACTTTGGAATGGTGTGCCATTTTGACTAGGGTTAAGGCATATCTCTTTCCATCGTTAAGGAGTTATATTAGCAGGTTAAATCAAAGTGGATAAGTGGTGAGATTCACGCAATTCATTAATGTGGTGTGAGTATCAGTATCTTTGTTTGTCTTCAGATATTATAGGCTGATTAACCGTTCTTAATAGCTGATTTATTACTACTCGTAGAGGTTCCTATATCTTTCACCTACTTCCCGTTCTCTCTACAAATTTCTGTACATAATTATTTATACCTGGATCTCTGAATGAGTTCACTAATACGTTATGCTTTCGATCAAGTATGGTCTCCACTTTCGGTATACAATTTGTAAATTTGAGATTAGTGGTAGGTTTCCGTATCGGTGGCTTGCCATAATTGAGTATATCCAAGATTGTAGCATCTCCTCCTTCACATGTAAATTTACCCGTCTTCTTCTTCTTGTTTATATACCCTCGGTTTGCTTCGGAATATATGATGAGTTCTCCACACTACACTTGAGGTTATACACATAATTAGTTATATCTAGGCCTAATTTATTTGGTGATTTTCAATCAATTTTTTTAGGATTATTTTATTACTTAGCTTATTTTTGCCTTTGTAATTGTCTCTTTGCCTATTTAGTTCAAGAATTGTGGTAATTGTAATTCGGTACACTGCTTTATTTTCAATTCTCTTGAATTTCATTAGTTTACTTGCGGAGATTTAAATAGCTATTTTTGACCTATATTAATTTGAATTCGATAATTTGTGGTAAATCTTTCTATAATATTTGTATTTTAAGGCTTCTCAGATTGTATAATAGAACAAATCCCGGTTTCCCTCCATATGCTGTTTCAATAGCGTGCTTGTGTAACCTAACGTTGTAGTAGTTACTCATAGCAGCTTGTACACTCTCTCATACCTGTATTATTCTCATTCTACATATATATACGGTAATAGTTTCATGTGAATAGGTACAATTGTAAAATTTCTCCGATTATTATTGAAAACTGCAGCAATGGTATATGTTTAGTTATGTAAAGAGGAACTACCATCACACTGCTTATGTAAAGGCACTTGTTTGGCAGAAATGAAGACCAGCCAACAGGAGTAATCAATATGTATTAGGAAAGTGGTTCCTCATTGCCATATTAACCGTGTTTACCCGGTTAGTATTTATTTTCCATTTTACTTTGTTCTCTTTGATCTTTATTATCTATTCTGCCCTCAATTTAGACTGCATCGCCTGGTTCCTGTAAGGGCTAATATCAGTTGGCTGATATTATAGATGAAATGAATTTTAAGGCATCTCTCATTTTTACGTAGTGGTATATTGGGAGAGCAGATTGAGTAGATATAGATTTAGACACACACTTTGTCTGAGTCCATTAGCTCTATCGAACATTTCCTTTTTGATTTTTGCCCATTTTTTATAAATGCGTATATCCCCATAACATAATGGCATAATATTCTTTTTATTTTGTTGCTCTTTATTAGTTTCAATTTTTTATATTTCCACCCCCGTCTGCAGTACTTTGTCAAAAGCCTTGGACCCGTCTCGACGGACGATGTCCACGCTAATCTTTTCCTTTTATGCTTTCACTATCTATCGCTTAATTACACTCAGTGCCATTTCAATACCTCTTTACTTTCTGAAGCCATATGAGTATTAATTTTATAAACCGTTCTCCTCGAAATAATTTCTTAATATGTTCTTGATTATTTTTAAAGACCTTCCCAATAAAGTCGGTCAGCGATCTGAGGCAGTAGTTTACTACCTGATCGGGAAGTTAAGTCGTTTTCGGGATGAAGAGCATATTTACTAGTTTTAGTTCATTTGAAACTTAGCCTGTATTAAAGTCCGTATTAAAATATTTCTTATCCACTCTAAGATGTTAGTTGTGTTTCTAAAGAGTTCTTCCTGGTTGAACCAGATCTTTTTGTGGCTCTTTATAGGAATTCCCTTGAGTTTTTTTCATTTTTCATTTTTTATGGATACATTTATTCTCTTGATGCTGTTCTTTCTTCCTAAACCTAAGTGAAATAGTGTACTTTAAATATCACTATTGTGTTCATCTGTTATCTTGTTTGCAAATACTAACATATAGTTTCTTTTCTCCTCTAAGCTAATAATAAACACATTTTTCAAGGTTCTTGAAATAAAATATATTTTCCTTATCTATTTTAATAATTGTCGTATAATGGCCCTTTTCTGATCACCCCACACCTAATACCACTTTTATGTAGGAGAATGCCCCTTTTTAATCTCTCTACAAACAAACCGCTTTTGTCGTGGTATGCTTTGTGGTACGTGAATTACTTCTTCGTTGAAGTAGGCATTGATCTAAGAGTGCTAATTCGGTTGTTTTGTTATTAAGGAGGAGCTAATTCAACACGTAATGATAAGGGTAAACACAGGGTTTATACCAAAATATACATATATTTTAAACGAAACACCTGACTATGACAAACAAACAGTTAACACATTTCTATCCTTGTCTCAATGTTAAACCCTACTATTCCTGTCGGCCTTTAGGCCTATCGCACGAATGCGATGAATAAAATAAACAAATAGGCTACACGTAAACACACCAATTACCGATTAGTATTTTTATCGCGCTCTATTTGATTATGGTTAAACATTATATTAACGTACTCGCGTCTACAAGCAAATATGGACGAGGTTCACAAACAATGGTTTTTACTCCCCTTTAAAATGCAAACGTACTAAACTTCTACTATCGAAATATTAATATAAATGTTCTTTCTAACTTACATGACAGGCAGTATTAGGGATGCCGGATGTAGCTAGAGGGCTAATCTATCACTTTGGCGTGTTTTTGTGTCCGATGATTGAATTTCGTCAGGGTGGTCCGTCGAGAGAGAGAGAGAGGCGATGTCACTTCTTATAGCACACTTGCCTCTGGTTAAATTAAGAAGACGGCAAGAGTTACGGGACTCTTTGCTCGAAGAGTCCTCTTAGGAATGACCTTGACGCCTCTTGGTTTCTCATTCTCCAACATAATTAAAGCGCGGGAGCTCGTTGGGGCTGGGTTCTTCTCCTCTAACTCATACGGAGCTTGAGATGGGAGAGTGACTCGAGTGAGGGCGGGTTTACTTTTCTTCAGTCAGACTTTTCTCCAGTCTGTAAAGGATTGTTCGGTATGGCACAGATATCAAGATTGACTATTCTTGTTAATTTGGCCCAGAAAGGGGGGAATGATTTTCACAATCTGATCCTATCGTTTCTCACGGAAATAGTCTTGTATGACTGAAGGATCGATCTTCACGAACTGAACCTTCTTCTCTTTTATCGAATTTTAATCTTCTTGTCTGGCTGAAGGATCGATCTTCACGAACTAATCTTTCTTCTTCTGTATCGACTTCTAATCTTCTTGTCTGGCTACAGGATCGATCTTCCCTACTGATCCTTCTTCTATCGTATCGACTTCTAATCTTCGTGTCTGGTGAATGATCTATCTTCACGAACAGATACTTCTACTTCGTATCGACTTCTAATCCTTTCTTTTTCTTTTCGGGGCTTATTTATAGGCGCTCATGGCCCCATCTAAAGGAAAAAGTGACAAGGACACACGGAGGGGAACTCGAAAGGTAAGAGCGAGAAGTGCAGTGGTTGACACTGGGGTGCCCAAGTCGGCTCGCTAATTAGAGAGACTCTCAACCTCTTCGCTACTTCGAGGGCCTTTTGACTAACAATGTAGAAATGTCTACATTAAGCATCCTCGAGCAGCATAGGTACATTCAAGCCCCCTCCCCCCTCATGAGGAGAAGCGTGGGTAAGGTAGCCGGCGAAAATGCTTACCATGTGTGATCTCCCCGCCGCTGTGGGCAGTTGGAGCTAACATCTGTTTGAAGGCGACAGGATCGATCTTCCCTACTGATCCTTCTTCTATCGTATCGACTTCAAATCTTCGTGTCTGGCTGAATGATCTATCTTCACGAACTGATACTTCTACTTCGTATCGACTTCTAATCCTTTCTTTTTTTTTCGGGGCTTATTTATAGGCGCTCATGGCCCTATCTAAAGGGGGAAGTGACCAGGCCACACGGAGGGGAACGCGAATGGTAAGAGCGAGAAGTGCAGCGGTTGTCACTGGGGTGCCCAAGTCGGCTCGCTAATTAGAGAGACTTTCAACCGCACTGCTACTTGGAGGGCCTTTTGACTAACAATGTAGAAATGGCTACATTAAGCATCCTGGAGGAGCATTGGTACATTCAAGCCGCCTCCTCCCTCATGAGGAGATGCGTGGAAAAGGTAGCCGGCGAAAATGCTTACCATGTGTGATCTCCCCGCCGCTGTGGGCAGTTGGAGCTAACATCTGTTTGAAGGCGACCACCTAAGGTCCTTAAACGACGCTCTAACGATCGAATTACCTACGAGACCCATAAACCCGTAATGATGAAAAAAAAAGCGGTGCGAGTCAGAAGGCACGCCAAGTAGCGGTGCGGTTGCAAGCCTATAATTTGCGAGCTGACTTGGGCACCCCAGTGCCACCTCAGGAATTCTCGATCTCCCCAGATGCTAACTCACCATTCGCTCCCCCCCCCCTTTTGCCTCTGTGGCCTGGTCACTTCCCCCTTTAGATGGGGCAGTAATCCAACTATAAATAAGCCCTGCCAAGAAAGAGAGGTTTTTATCAGAAGTCGATACGCCAGAGGTGGATTAGTTCGTGAAGATCGATCCGTCGGGCAGACAAGAGCATTATTAGTAGTCGATTCGCCAGAAGAAAGATTAGTTCGTAAATATCGATCTTTCAGCCAGACAAGAAGATTTGAAGTCGATACGCCAAAAGAAGGGTAGTTCGTGAAGATCGATCCTTCAGCCATACAAGACTATTTCACTGAGAAACGAAAGGATCAGATTGAGAAAATCGATCCCCCCTTTCAGGGCCGTATTAACCTAAATAGTCAAGTTTTATATCGGTGCCATACCGAAGAAGCCTTTTTAGTCTGCAAAGAAGTCCGACTAAAGAAAAGCAAAGCCGCTCACACTCGAGTGATTCTCACATCTCAAGCACCGTAAGAGTGAGAGGAGAAGAACCCTGCTACAACGAGCTCCCATTCTTTAATTACGTTGAAGAATCAGCCTCCGTCACAGGCGACGAAAATTCCAGCAGCGGCCAAAACATTTCAAAGCGAGAGATAAGTCCTCCAGCGACATCGGGCAATCCCTAATACCTACCTGTAAGTTAACAATAACATTTATATCTCAATTGCGATAGTAGAAGTTTAGTACGTCCCACGTTTTAAAGGAGAGTAGAAACCATTATTCTTGAACCTAGGTCATATGTGTTTGTAGATGTGAGTACGTTAATTTAATGTTTTATGCTATTCAAATAGGGTCGTGATAAAAATACTAATTGACAATTGGTATGTTTCCTGGAAGCCTACTCGTTTATGTTTTGTCATTGAAACATCTTTGAGGCCAAAGATAGAAATTTTTTTTACTGTTGGTTTGTAATATTTAATTTAAAATACATGTTTATTTTGGTAGATTCTGGTGTTTCCTCTTATCCTTATGTGTTTAAAAATAGCTCTTCCTTAAGAACTAAACCACTAAAATAGCACTCATAAAACAAAGCCTACCTTATCATAGAAGTAACTCACGCCCCTTAAAGCATACTGCTACTAAAAGGGTGTCAAAGAGTAGAGGGATCAAAGCCAAGGGTCTTCTACGACATATAATAAAAGTGGTGTCAGGTCTAGAGGTTTTAATTAGAAAGAACCCAGCATGTCTATTTAAGGAAGAGATAACACATAAAAGGAACACCAGGAATAATAAAATATTTGACGAGTGGAAAATTGGTAAAGTTAGAGGGGGATACCATCTAAAGGTAATTGTTAGGCCTAAGTGGTAAGTTTCGGTGGTGGATTAGGTCAGGCTTGATTAAAAACAAGGTAGATGACTAACATAAGCGCGATGGCATTGTTTGACCTTTATTGGAAGCAAGGTCAAAGCCTCGGACTGGAGGGATCAAAGCCAAGGGTCATTCTACGACAACCTTGACGCCTCTTGGTTTCTCATTCTCCAACATAATTAAAGCGCGGGAGCTCGTTGGCCCTGGGTTCTTCTCCTCTTACTCATACGGAGCTTGAGATGGGAGAGTGACTCGAGTGAGGGCGGGTTTACTTTTCTTTAGTCAGACTTTTCTCCAGTCTGTAAAGGATTGTTCGGTATGGCACCGATATCAAGATTTACTATTCTTGTTAATTTGGCCCAGGAAGGGGGGAATGATTTTCACAATCTGATCCTATCGTTTCTCATGGAAATAGTCTTGTATGACTGAAGGATCGATCTTCACGAACTGAACCTTCTTCTCTCTTATCGAATTTTAATCTTCTTGTCTGGCTGAAGGATCGATCTTCACGAACTGATCCTTCTTTTTCCGTATCGACTTCTAATCTTCTTGTCTGCCTACAGGATCGATCTTCACGAACTGATCCTTGTTCTATCGTATCGACTTCTAATCTTCGTATCTAGCTGAATGATCTATCTTCACGAACTGATACTTCTACTTCGTATCGACTTTTAATCCTTTCTTTTTCTTTTCGGGGCTTATTTATAGGCGCTTATGGCCCCATCTAAAGAGGGAAGTGACCAGGCCGAACGGAGGGAAACGCGAGTGGTAAGAGCGAGAAGTGCAGCGGTTGTCACTGGGGTGCCCAAGTCGGCTCGCTAATTAGAGAGACTTTCAACCGCACCGCTACTTGGAGGCCCTTTTGACTAACAATGTAGAAATGGCTACATTAAGCATCCTCGAGGAGCATAGGTACATTCAAGCCCCCTCCCATCTCATGAGGAGAAGCGTGGGAAAGGTAGCCGGCGAAAATGCTTACCATGTGTGATCTCCCCGCCGCTGTGGGCAGTTGGAGCTAACATCTGTTTGAAGGCGACCACCTAAGGTCCTTAAGTGACGCTCTAACGATCGATTTACCTACGAGACCCATAAACCCGTGGTTATGGAAAAAAAGCGGTGCGAGACAGAAGGCACGCCAAGTAGCGGTGCGGTTGCGAGCCTATAATTTGCGAGCTGACTTGGGCACCCCAGTGCCATCTTAGGAATTCTCGATCTCTCCAGATGCTAACTCACCATTCGCTCCCCCCTCCCTTTTGACTGTGTGGCCTGGTCACTTCCCCCTTTAGATAAGGCGGCAATCCACCTATAAATAAGCCCTGCCAAGAAAGAGAGGTTTTTATCAGAAGTCGATACGCCAGAGGTGGATTAGTTCGTGAAGATCGATCCGTCGGCCAGACACGAGCATTATTAGTAGTCGATTCGCCCGAAGAAAGATTAGTTCGTAAATATCGATCTTTTAGCCAGACAAGAAGATTAGAAGTCGATACGCCAGAAGAAGGGTAGTTCGTGAAGATCGATCCTTCAGCCATACAAGACTATTTCAATGAGAAACGAAAGGATCAGATTGAGAAAATCGATGCCCCCTTTCAGGGCCGTATTAACCTAAATAGTCAAGTTTTATATCGGTGCCATACCGAAGAAGCCTTTTCAGTCTGCAAAGAAGTCCGACTAACGAAAAGCAAAGCCGCTCACACTCGAGTGATTCTCACATCTCAAGCACCGTAAGAGTGAGAGGAGAAGAACCCTGCCCCAACGAGCTCCCGTTCTTTAATTACGTTGAAGAATCAGCCCCCGTCACAGGCGACGAAAATTCCAGCAGTGGCCACAACATTTCAAAGCGAGAGATAAGTCCTCCAGCGACATCCGGCAATCCCTAATACCTACCTGTAAGTTAACAATGACATTTATATCTCAATTGCGATAGTAGAAGTTTAGTACGTCCCACGTTTTAAAGGAGAGTAGAAACCATTCTTCTTGAACCTAGGTCATATGTGTTTGTAGATGTGAGTACGTTAATTTAATGTTTTATGCTAATCAAATAGGGTCGTGATAAAAATACTAATCCACAATTGGTATGTTTACTGGAAGCCTACTTGTTTATGTTTTGTCATTGAAAGATCTTTGAGGCCAAAGATAGAAATGTGTTTACTGTTGGTTTGTAATATATAATTTAAAATAAATGTTTATTTTGGTAGGTTCTGGTGTTTCCTCTTATCCTTATGTGTTTAGAAATAGCTCTTCCTTAAGAACTAAACCACTAAAATAGCACTCTTAAAACAAAGCCTACTTTATCATAGAAGTAACTCACGCCCCTTAAAGCATACTGCTACTAAAAGGGTGTCAAAGAGTAGAGGGATCAAAGCCAAGGGTCTTCTACGACATATAATAAAAGTGGTGTCAGGTCTAGAGGTTTTATATTAGAAAGAACCCAGCAGTGTCTATTTAAGGAGGAGCTAACACATAAAAGGAACACCAGGAATAATAGAATATTTGACGAGTGGAAAATTGGTAAAGTTAGAGGTGGATACCATCTAAAGGTAATTGTTAGGCCTAAGTGGTAAGTTTCGGTGGTGGATTAGGTCAGGCTTGATTAAAAACAAGGTAGATGACTGATATAAGCGCGATGGCATTGTTTGACCTTTATCGGAAGCAAGGTCAAAGCCTCGGACTGGAGGGATCAAAGCCATGGGTCATTCTACGACAACCTTGACGCCTCTTGGTTTCTCATTCTCCAACATAATTAAAGCGCGGGAGCTCGTTGGGGCTGGGTTCTTCTCCTCTTACTCATACGGAGCTTGAGATGGGAGAGTGACTCGAGTGAGGGCGGGTTTACTTTTCTTTAGTCAGACTTTTCTCCAGTCTGTAAAGGATTGTTCGGTATGGCACCGATATCAAGATTGACTATTCTTGTTAATTTGGCCCAGAAAGGGGGGAATGATTTTCACAATCTGATCCTATCGTTTCTGACGGAAATAGTCTAGTATGACTGAAGGATCGATCTTCACGAACTGAACCTTCTTCTCTCTTATCGAATTTTAATCTTCTTGTCTGGCTGAAGGATCGATCTTCACGAACTGATCCTCCTTCTTCGGTATCGACTTCTAATCTTCTTGTCTGGCTACAGGATCGATCTTCACGAACTGATCCTTCTTCTATCGTATCGACTTCTAATTTTCGTGTCTGGCTGAATGATCTATCTTTACGAACTGATACTTCTACTTCGTATCGACTTCTAATCCTTTCTTTTTCTTTTCGGGGCTTATTTGTAGGCGCTCATGGCCCCAACTAAAGGGGGAAGTGACCAGGCTACACGGATGGGAATGCGAATGGTAAGAGCAAAAAGTGCAGCGGTTGTCACTGGGGTGCCCAAGTCGGCTCGCTAATTAGAGAGACTCTCAACCGCACCGCTACTTGGAGGGCCTTTTGACTAACAACGTTTTTTTTTTACATAACCACGGGTTTATGGGTCTCGTAGGTAATTGGATCGTTAGTGCATCGTTTAAGGGCCTTATGTGGTCGCCTTAAAAAATATGTTACCTCCAACTGTCCTAAAACGGTGGGGAGATCAAACCGAGTAGGCAGTTACAGTTATTTGCCGGCTATCGTTCCCTCGATTCTCCTCATGGGGTAGGCTCGCTCGTCCGGCTTTCTCCAAAAGGATGGGGGCTTTACCGTACATCTCCTCCTCTGGGATGCTTAATGTGGACATTTCTCTACAATAATACCTCTTGTGTTTTTAATATTCACTTAATCCTATCATAGCTTCGATTGTAGTCTGTTTCTTTATTTATTATATCGATGTTTTCAGTCCATGTGTCTTTTTGTTGCTCCTAGATTAACACGAATATTTCTCCATTCAATCCCCTGAAATCGCTGTATGTATATTTCGTTGTTGTAAATCCTCTTATATATTCTGACAGCAGTCTAATCTCGTTTCCTGTAACAATAATTTATGTAGGACTTCTAAATAGCTAGAGGGTCTTCTATTAATTTTAGGGAATAGCTACCTCATCCAACGTTTTATCTCGTTTCTAATCCTATTCAGTTCCCCATCGATATCTTTTAAGGTGCTCTTAAGTCCCACCTTCTTTCGTTTTACTTTCAATTCGTTCTAAGATAACATTTTAATTGTTTTGTATATATATATACTGGTTCCATGTGGTAGTTGATAGGAAGACTGAAACTAGCCAAGAAACTCATATTTTGTAACCGATTATCCTAGAATATAAGTTTGGATGCTTGTTACCAGGCGTTGTATTAAACTTTATTTTTTAACGAGTATATCTGATAAAGAGCTTTAAAGAGTAAAATGAACTATAATTTAAAATTCACCATTGAAAATATGCTACTTTAAATTAAGAAGAATAAATTAAAATAAATGGCAAAGAAAATAAGCCAAAAAATCGAAACAAAAGCAAAAGCAAAACATAAAAGAAGGAATCAACTCCTTTGTTGTGGAGAGAACCACCTCCCACCGGTGAAGGAACATACAACCAACATAAAGAACAGAAAAAAAATTGGCGGAGGCCAACCTAGTCCACATATCTGTGTAGATGAAAATGTTGCAAATACAAGGGAAAAGGGGACGCTACCCCGTTCGTCGTTATACGGACAGGTAACACGCGGGAACATCCCCGAGATGGGATATTAAACAAGAATGAGCCAAATGTTCTGTGGCGCAAAGCATTAACCGTAAAAAGTGAAAGGAAACCCTGCATCTCATTGCAGTGCATTTCAAGGATTTTCGCAATTTGAAGACAACAGAAAACAAAACGAAGTAATCGTAGCATTGGAAGTTAGGTCCAGGAGAACAGAAGCTGCGCAATGGTACGCAACCTTAAGGTCCTCTCAGTTGTCTTCCATCTTTTCTGCTAAGGAACATGGATGGGTGCTCTGATTCATGCTCTGTAGTGGGTGTAAGGAGAAGTAAAACGCTGGTATGGGTGTACAGTCCTCAAGGAAACTGTTCCGTCCCTTTTGGCGCTCCCATTCAGCGGAATTGTCATATCTACAGGGACCCAGCAGTTGATAATCTCAACACTCACCTGGCCCTCGGCAGCTATGGCACCTCGGATATCGCAAACCAAGGTGTGTTGTGATTCCAAAGACCAAGAGTAATAAATTCATAATTATAAGTGGATAAATATCGCAATCGGGTCACCAAACCTGTTCTTTACTAAGCGTTCCAATGCAGTTCAGCCGTTAAGACAGATACAGCCCAGGGTAGATCCCATCTACCTTGAAACAGAGAGATACGGCGTGGTAACATACCCATTACTTAGACTTGGACCCATCCATATACACTAGTAAGGATACAGCGTGACACGAAAAATGTTCAAAAAAGGCCGAACGCAATACTCACAGCGCTGTGGAAGCTTTGAGAGGAATGTATTACGACAAATAGTCAAAGGTGTTATTCTCCAGTGTGTCTTTTCAGAGGGAACCAGAAGCACTTCCTTAACAAGAGCTACACTTAGATTTTAAAGGAGGTTTCTAACATTTAGAGCAAATACCTTAGAATGTTTAGTAGTGTCTCTCGACGGAACGGGCGCCATTGAGATCAGCTGCGGTTTCCTTGAGGAGCGTTGACAACTGAGGGATGGAAAGAGCTCACAGGTTTAGGCGCATAATTCAATCTGCATGGTGCAAAGCACCTTTCATCTTCCAAACAGCGAGAAGTTGGCTCTCAATGAGGGTATTGTGAAGGCTGAGCTCACTTTACGCATTCTAATCTGGTGGTTCAATTTTACCTCCCACAATACACATTTTGATGCAGATGCTTAACATTCGCATCGTAGTCAAGCTTTTAAGAAAGAATGATCGGTAGAAGAACAAACCTATAGCTCCATTAGCATCCCAGTTACTGAAGTTCACGAAATGCAAATTGTCCATGGCATGGGTATAGGAGACCCAAAAGTTGAAAATTTATGACTCTCATGTGAGCCGTTTGCCGAAACAAGACGAAATCAACAATCCACTTCCCGCTAAGCAACATTTAGGAAAAAGTCCGGGTCAGGATGGAGATTTAAATGGTGGCTAACAACGCCACTCTAGTCTTTGCAAGTATTCAGTTGAATGTCTCTTGTAGTGGACACTTCAGTGTAGTCTCTGAGCCACACCATAAGAGATTGAAAGGTTCTTCTCATACAGCGTAACTTAAACATCTTCCGATAGCACTGAAGTTATTTAGTTTATTGCTCAGTGTAAAGAGTGTGAGACTGTGAACAGTACACTAAGGAACAAGAACTTCTTACTTCGGAGGCGCCTTTTTGCACGTGGCCTTTGCAGGGCATCTTTGGTACCGTATTCCCCTCTGGTATGATATGCCTTCTCAAGATTTATAACTACCATAGGGTAGTGCTGTCTCTGAAGTAAGGCCTCACTTACAGCGTTTTTATGTCAGAGCAGAGAAAACGCTTTGGAATGTAACTTGATGAAACTGTGCAGAAAAATTGTGGCCTTCTCTGTCCAGGAAAAAGGCAAATCTTACATAATGTTCAGTCGACGGAGTTCAGCGACATCACAACGTGCATTTTCTAATAATACAGCCACAATCAACAAAGAGAAAAGGAAGGAAGCAGTTGCAAAGTAATACACTACAGGCTAGGCATCCGATATCGCTGTCTCATTTTCTTGTTGCTTAAAGATGCTACGAAGATTTTGAATGCTTTCCATACCTCTGTAAGAGGGGTATTCCCGTTATGTGAAGACGATTATGCCCACCAGTAAGAGGGATTGCGTAAACCAATCCGTCGAACGATTGGCCCTTTGAGGAACGAGGAGGGGACATTAAAGCATTCAGATGCAGAAAATGCTAACCTCCTCAATGACTACTTCTCTTCAGTGTTTACTGAAGAATGTGGTTCCATCCCCCAGCCAATGGATTCCTACTCGGGGGAAAAGCTGGAGGATATGGACTTCACCGAAGTTGAAATCAAAAAAAAGATCAGTGACCTAATGACGAATGAATCACCTGGCCCGGATGGGTTTCTACCTAAAGTGTTGAAAGAAGTGCGCGATCAAGTGTCACGACACCTGAGCGCAATTTCAACATGTCAATCCGGACCAAATGCGTTCCTAGAGACTGGCGTGAGGCAAGGGTAACGCCAATCTTCAAGAAAGGAGATCGTAACCAACCGTCAAACTACCGACCTATCAGTCTGACTTCGATAGTCGGTAAACTCATGGAAAGCATCATGGTGGACAAAGTGACGTCGTATTTAGAGTCAAACCTGCTACTGAGGAGTTCCCAGCACGGCTTCCGAAGGCAACAGTCATGCCTGACGAACCTTGTAGACTTCTTCCACTTCGTTTTTAGTGAGCACGATCGGGACAAGGCGGTGGATGTGGTCTACCAAGACTTTCAGAAAGCCTTTGATAAGGTACCACACCGCCGCCTTCTCCAGAAAGTGCGAGCGCTTGGCATAGACGGAAAGGTAGCCGGCTGGATCAAGAACTAGCTAAGTGGCAGACGGCAACGGGTGGTGGTGAATGGACAGTCTTCTGAGTGGGTGCCCGTTACTAGCGGGGTGCCTCAAGGTTCTGTCCTAGGACCACTACTGTTCATCATCTACGTCAACGACATGGACGGTGACATGGTTGCCAAGATTTTCAAATTTGCCGACGATACCAAGCTTGGTATGAACATTGCAAAGGATGGAAATACTGCCCGCCTGCAGAAAGATCTTAGGAAGATTGGGGAGTGATCGGACACGTGGCAAATGCCTTTTAACGTGGGGAAATGCAAAGTGATGCATATCGGTCACAGAAACCCCCAATCTCAGTATATCCTTAAGGGCACTGATATTGAATCCACCGACACTGAGAAGGACTTGGGTGTAACAATCACTAGTGACCTCAAGTTCTCGAAACAGTGCATTGAGGCGGAGAAAAAGGCCTAAAGGATGCTAGGATATATTAAGCGCCAGTTTGGTTATCGGAACCAGGAGATTGTACTGTGCCTGTACAACTTACTTGTCCGACCGCACCTGGAGTATGCCGTACAATTTTAGAGTCCTTCGTTTCGAAAGGACATCGCGAGATTGGAACGCGTACAAGCCATGGCAACCAAGCTGATTCCCTCTATCCGACATAAAAGTTATGAGGATAGACTAAGGGAATTAGATCTGTTCTCGTTGAAATCCCATAGACTGCGTGGTCAGCTCATCGAAGTTTTCAAAATACTTCGAGGGTTCGACAATGTTGACTACCGGGATATTTTCACATTGAGTTAGAACAGAACGCGCAATCACGGCTTCAAATTCAAATTCTTTCACTTACAGTATCTGTGGTATGTGGAACGCACTTCCAGTGGAAGTTATCAACAGTGAATCTGTTGACCAGTTCAAGTCAAGACTAGACAAGGTCTTGAAAAGTGGCCGTTTAGGGACGCAAAACAATTGAGCAGCCTTGTGCCCGATCGATTGCTAGTCCAAAGGTACCCTCTTTGAATGGACTGGAAGGTCTCCTAGGGTACCTTCTTTCCTTGTTGTTGTTACTCCTAGCTCAACGGAATTCACTGAACTTGAAATCATTCGGGTGACGCTCAAGGCGCATGTAGGAATAACACTAAGCTGACCACTACAGAAGTGGTTGTCATACAAAAAGACTCAACGTCATCAGGTTGTCGGCGAAGAAATCAATGTCTACATCTACCGAACGAAACCCCAAGATTGATGGAGATAAATCAATCTTGTACTGAAATGCGGACCACGGCACTATTGCGAAGCACTGCTGGGGAGATATTTCAGATGCCAGCAGTTCAGAAAATGATATTTGAATGAAAAGATAATCACCACCATGATATTTGAATAAGAAAATAATCACTAACAGAAAATAGGCTGTGAATGCGGAGAGAAGGGGAATTGATTCCAAAATAAAATTGAAGCAATTTTCGTTCACTGATGAGCAAACTCATCCACATTTAGAACAAATATCTTCAGCTCGTCTATCAGGTCGGCAATGATCTGAGCCCTCTAGTTGTTTGAGTGTGCTCCCCAGAATGGGCGTCTATCTTTAAACCTCCTTGCAACACTCTCAAGATGCAAAAGAAGTCACCAGTGTTGAGAGTTGATTGCAGGCCAAAATATCACTATATCTCCTCTCCAGGAGCAGCTGCACTGCTATTGCTTGAATGGAGGTATTTATATCAAAGATAACAAGAAGACATTCTGCAGAGTCTCAATAGCCCATCTTCCTGTCGGTGATGGGGTCCTAAAACCCTTATATCCCAGGAGGGTTGGCAAGGGATAAGTGCCCAGAATAGGCTGTTGCGAAAGGATACCTAAGGTGGAATTGAAATAGACGAGCATCCACAACTCCGTCCAAATGTCCCGGAGTCTGCTTCAATTTCATTGAAGGATTATTCTATCCAGTAATAGCTGCTCGGAGAAGAGGCGGGGCCTCCGTCAAAGAGAAAACCCTAACGAAATTGTCCGTATGATGGCTGAATGCAGAACTCCTGCTGCTTTTTTGTAACAACACTCTGAAGGCGCTTTTGCCTTCGAGATCTTATCTCTATCTGTCAAAATTTTTGCCTTTAGAGGCCGTGGTCACTCATTTGTAGGATCAATGTTCTACAAGCAAATCGTGTTTGCATTGCCTGGGGTTGTTGGAGCCGAAGCAACTCTAGTGGTCTCCTTATTTCTGGGGCAGCTTTACGAGCCCCATGTGACGTCCTCACGACCATATTTAGGAATGCGGCCTCCTGTGAGTCTAATCATTGGTGGAATGATGCCGTCGTTTTGTTTTATGGGAAAGACACACGCTGAGGTTTTGAGTAGAGTCCTACTTTTTGCCGAAACCTGGTGTTAACCCTTTATGCCGCCTTTTTTTACCAAAGGAGAGCCGCTGATAAAATAGAACTCGCAAAAGAGTTCCAAATAGACAAAAAAAAAACGTGATCGTAAGCCTAAAGGGACCAGGAGCAGTGGGCCTCTTTTGAGAAAGAAAGAAGCAAGGAGGTTAGTGAGTGAACTCGATTATCCTCACCACCGAAAGGACCACTATAAGCCTGATGGATCACCCTCACAAAATCTTTCTCCGAGATGGAGATGGGTTTAGCTGGCAAAGTGGCACTACCTTGGGCAGATGGTCACTCCTATCCTTATGATTACTCGCGGGCTAAAATCACGAGGCTATTGGCTTGCACAGGGGCATCTCTAATTTCTGTTTTTGGAAATGAGCCTACGTTATCTGGTTATTCCCCATGGAACATAAGATATTGATTTATACTGCTAGCTCGCGTGCAGAGCTATCTCCATCTCAAAGGGTGTCTCAATATCGCTATCTCCACCCAAGGCATTACAGTTGGCAAACAAGCAATCTGTCATTTCTGTATTCTAATTTGGGATATATATGATAGAAGGCAGTCTGACCTCCTACCAACTATCAATCCAGGACTGAAGGAATGTAAGAAAGGCAAACGGTCTGGTCCTGCTCTTCCTTGCGCTCCTAAAAAGGTTATTCCTTTCGAGAGGTGCGGCAAAAATACCTCTAACATTTTAAACTTTCACCTAGGTGTTGTTAATGAACTTATGCAAGTGCCAATGATGTTTTCATTTAGCTAATGACTTACAATTTTTTTTAAGATACTCTCATCAAGCATATAATTTTTAAAACCAAATGAGCAAAAGCTGTATCCCTTTGTTTAAACAAGAGTAAAATTAACTTTTCATAAATGTTGTTTCTTTTTCCTTTTGTCAACCAACCTTTCAAATGTGGGAGGTATTTCTGCCGCACCCTGTGTCACCGGGAGCGGTCGATTTTAGGTAGCATGCTTGCTGTTTTGGTAGTCCCATGTATTGACAAAGAGGTAACTACCGTTGGAAAGTACTGGCCCTGGGCACCTCTAGAGAAGGAGATGAGGAGGGGGGGAGCAGCTGCATCCAAAGATTAGGGATAAGAGTATATTTCCTATACGCTGGAAAATGGAAGTAAAGGCTGCAGAAAAAGCATATGGGGAACTCCTTCGTTTCTGACGTGAATCTTAGCATGGGCAGCTTTTAAGATGGCAAATGTGGAGCCCCTCTCCTTATAGGGACAGTAAGAGTAGAGCTCCTCCACTGATTGAAGATGTGTTTCTTGTTACTTCGCCCACCCCAACAGCTAGCGAGTGTGAGACCGCGCTTGGAAGACGATCAACACTGTGCATTCAAACTATTGACTTGTGTCTTACCAACACTTTAGAAAAGGAAAATGAGCACTTGGAAAGTAGAAACTTGTGAGGTTAAGAGAAGAGTATCCATAGGATCAGAAATTCTATAAAGTGATAATTTTACACTTATTCAATCTAGGGTCCAGCGTTGATGAGCTTTGCCAATCCACCTGTCATTCGGCGAAATTCTCCCGAAAAAACCACCTTATATTTTTACTGAAAGGATGTGAACATGGTCGATGACTTAACAAAGCCCGTACCTAATCTTGTCATAGCCAGCGGAATTTTGGCAGTTGCAGCAGGTAGGGACCTACTGAATTACTCTGCCACTTATCTAAGGCTCATAACAGAACTTAAGTGCTCCGGGCAACTAGAAACTCTGCGGAGAGAAAAGCAAGTTTGGAATTGGGGAAGGCATGCATTAAATTGTGAGAAGTAGTTTGTATCATTATCCATTATTATCATACCCTGTCTAGAAGAACTGTCAGATAAAAGGGTATAAAAGCGCCAAAGTGAAAAAGGATGAGGAAGGATGCAATGCAGTGTGAGAGCTAATATAGAAGACGATATATGAGTTAACAAAAGATAAAGCAAGCTAAACTGGGGCCGGAAGGGGCGGTAAGACACGTCAGCAAAGCGGACAGAAAAACAAATTTTAGTGTTCCTTACGCGGTATTATTCCTCAGTTCATTATTAAATTGATTTGTTTTTACACTCTGTTTGTAGATATAACCACTGCGCCGCTATGTTTTGGTTTAAATTGGACATCAAGATATCTGTGGAATTATATGTAGTTAAATGGGTGTAGGAAGTTCTGTACTGGTATTTGGAGACTCAGATTGCTGCTATCCTTTTGACACTATTTTGTTCGCAATTTCTATTCTAATTTGATTGGTAAGCATTATTCGACCAATACTTGGACTATTTTGTAATTGACTTATTACATTACAGCTTACTTAACTCGATTTTTTCATTCTCACGTAGGAATCGTAGTAAGAAGTTTATAGTTCAAGATTCTAATGTCATATCTCCACGTTTTCTCGTTTTCTAGGAATTCTCATCTGCCCAGATATTAGAATTACATCAGGTTTATTATATGATTTTTTTCTCCCTGTATCTGTTTGTTTCCAGCTGTAGTATGTTGACTTCTTAATTTTTATTAGCCTATTGCATTCCATATTCGTGGAGTTCAATTCTTAGTGGGTATTATCTGGTAAAGGAAGATAGCGGTGTTTCTATTTGGTGTTGCGTTTGTGTTAAGCTTTGGATATCGCTCTGCCAGTGTTGTGATTTGGGGATTCGGGAGATTCTTCTTTTAGGGATTTACTTCACAATTTCATCGATTACGATTTTTTCCTATTCCTTAGGTGATGAGGATAAGTTCGTCTTCCGTACCATGCGAGATATTTGCCCATTCTGTGTTTTCACTCTTATTTATTAATCTCCTCCGTTTCTTTGTTCTTTCTCGTTACTTTTAGTTTTTTCGCTTATTGCCTTCGATGTGTTATTCAAGACATATATTTGAAAAATTGCCCCTGACTCAACTGCCTTAGGGAATTTAATGGACTCTATTCTGTTCTGTTGCAAATTATTGATGAAGATTAAAAACTGAATTTTAAGCCCATTATAATTCATTCTATTGAGTACATTATATTTTAAATATAAAGGAAAATTTGATTTTCTCCCTGCAGTAAGTATTAGTACGGGTGCAAAAGGAACTTCATTTGGGAATTAGAAAATAGAAATATGTTTGTTTGATAGGTGTTTTGTCCTCATTTAGAGCTGAATGGAAACCCGTGTATCTGCACTCAGTTGGCTAATCGCAGAAGCATCCTCTTGACAAGGTACATATTTCTTCACATAGCACTAGTCCCTCTTAGCTACTTCACACAAAGTTTGGCCTATGATATGGAGAATAAGTACTACGGTAACCTCTAGATAGAATATTCGATCGAAGGCGCCGCCAGTTTCCTACCAAGTAATCGGAATATATGCCATAATTATTGAGTTGAAGTCCCAAGATTCCCGCGCCATTTCGATGAGTTGCGTAGGTTTATTCCTCCCTGCGAATTAACTATATACCTTAATAAAGGCTTATAGCATATGTCTCGGGGTAATTGGTAGTTTATGTATTCAGCGTGAGACCATTGAGTTCTTTTTCGGTAGTGTTACATTCCGACCATTTCAATGACGGTTATCCCAGTTTTATTTAAACTGGTCTCAGAGAGAAGCCATATGGCTTTATACGAGTATAGTACCGTATGTGTGATTTTATCTAGACTAGCTCTAAAAAGTATTAATACTACATACAACTAAATTAAGACTAATTTTTTATTACAAACACCCACCAAATCTCCAAACTATTATTAATAATTAAAGAGTACTAACATTTTACAACGAAAGTTTACAGCCAAAAATTACTCATGCGATACAAAGAACGTACTACACTACAGCAAGAAATTAGATTGGATAATCCATTATATTCTATTTATTTTGATGGTAGAAAAGATAGCACATTTGTTATTGAGATAATAGAGGAAACTCATCACAAGTACAATATAATGGAAAAGCACCTCTCTATGATAGAAGAACCTGGTTCCGAATACCTTGGATACCTGATAATGAAGACAGGTTCTGCAAAAGCTCTATGCAACACAATATTCTCGTATCTAGAAGGAAATAACATTGCAACTGATAAACTCGTTGCTGTGGAATGCGATAGAACGGTAGTAAATACAGGAACACAAGTAGGCATGATCAGAATGTCAGAAGAAAAACTTAATAGAGCACTGCATTGGTTAATTAGTCAGCACCATGCAAATCAACTCCCATTGCGCCATCGCATCAACAATTTGGAAGGGAAATCAACGTTTATCATTGATTTGCCGGACCTATAGGGAAACAACTGGATAAATGTGAGACTCTAAGTGTTATAGAATTCGAACCAATGCCGACTAACTTGCCGTGTGCTGACAGAGGAAATCTAAGAACCGATCATAAGTATCTGTTTGATATCCTTCTATCTATCTCACAAGGTCAATGTTCTGCTGAAATATCGAATGCATGATGGCTTACAACAGCAAATCGGATACTTGGATTTTATGTTTCGACTTCCGACCCTTCTGGCACGCTGAAATCCATTGTTTTGTTCATCATGAAGGTGTATCCACCATGCTGGTTTAAAATGAAAGCTAACTCCTCTTTGCAATATGGACCACTCAACCTCTTCAAGCCAGTGCAACTACTCTAAGGGATGAACAAACAAATTAAAGATACAGTTGCCCCAGTGATTCAAAGGAATACTTATTTTGGCCATGCGGAAAACATTCTTCTCTCTATGCTTCAAGATGAAAGAAATCATGTCCGGAAACTTTCATGGAGAAGAGTTATGAAAACACGAAAAGATTATAAAGGAAAATTAATAGGCCCTTTCAAGATCCCAGACATAAACTTTGATTCAGACGAAAACCTCCACCTAATTAAATGGTAGCAGAACGTTGTGACCAAACCTCCGCTGACGAAGACCCTCTCCAATGATCAACTTGAAGAATTTATTCGTCAATAACCTAAATTGGATATTCCGAGCGGTTGAGAGATGCATCAAACTGGTCACAATTGCGTCATTAGCAGTTTGTGGAGAAGACAAACTGGATGGCCATATAAGGAGTTTAATTGAGTCCAGGAGAAAAATAACCTTATTTAATATCAAGATGGACTTCCTAATGTAAGGTAATAACAATACAAAAATGTAATTGCATTGAATTAAGGTATATTGAAAATAGTAAGAATTTAAATATTCGACTGTTAATTGTTCAATGCTTCTAGTTTAGCGTGATGATAGTAAAAATCTACAGGGTGCATCGAAACAAACGGAATAAAATGAAGGAAAAATTATCAAGTAGTTAATAGATTATTTTTATTCAATAAAATGGTAGTAGAAGTATTGTTTTAAGGTTTTATGGAAATATTTTTTTTACACGTTTTATGGAAATAATATATCCTGTATAAGACATAAATGTTGATGTAACAACTTGAATTTTAAATACAAATAGATCGAACTTTCCCACATTATTTTCTTTTTTTTCAAAGTTTTGATTTCGTCCATCAATAAAACAGGGTAGCGAAATCAATTTTAAAAATTCTTGCAAACCCCCATTTTTCGATACCCCCTAATATAGGTCACCCAGTCAAAAGTACATACACATGCAATTATAAATACCTTGAAAAAATAACTTCTCTCTTGTTAGTTTCAATGTATATTCTCCCTTTCCTAAAGCGCCTATAAATGATCTATTCCTCTTCCTTAGTGCTAAATTGCGTAACTTTGATATTCCCTTGCCTATTATTAATTTCATTAACCTCACCTCAATGTGTACTAAAAACTGTAAGTTTTCTTTTAATTTTAAATTTTATCTTCAAAAGTTTGGTTTATTAATGGGAAATTGCTTATCTTTTGCCCTCTCTAATCTATATATGGAGTTTATAAAAAATACTTTACTTCCCAACATCATCGATTTTTCATTCTTTGGTTGCGATATACGTATAGGCGATATTATTTGTTTGTGGCCTACTTCTAAGGTATAGCAATGGTTTTCTTACTGAACTAAATTCTTTGGTTTCTTCTATTAAATTTATCCTTGAACTGAAACAAAATATTATCCTCCCGTTCGTAGATCTACTTATTCACAGAACTCAATTTGGATTAAAATATTTCGTGTACCGAATGCCTACCAACGCCGGTTCATATATTCATTTTTACTCAGGTCGTAATGATTAAGTCAAACCGTCTGTATTTATTTCAATATTTCTCTAGGGGCTGCGGGTTACCAGCTTGGATTCTTGGATCTTTCGATTTATGTGATCTTTGAAATTGGTACCAATCTTTGCTAACTTAAAAGGTTTCTTGCAGGGTGCCTAGATTGGGCACAAAAATCGTTTTACAGAACTGAAATCCCTCCCAAGTACAATTTTAAGAACTCCCTTGATTTACCGTTATCTGATTCCTTTACATTGCTTCCTTCCTCTTGAAATGTTTAAATGTTTGCGTCATATTCAAGGATAAGTCTACTATGTACAAAATTTCGATTAAAAATGATAATAAAAAAAAGTATAGGGGGAAGGACGTTATTCTATCAATTGTGCCGTTTTCCCAAAGCAATTCTTTAGGCAAACCAAAAAATTATTAAATGTCCGTTTGAACCAACATAAATACAATATTAGAAGAGGTGAAAGTAATAATGCATTCTTTGTTGATTTATCTGTAAATTGCCACCCAATCAATTGGAATTCGTCTAAATTTAGTTACAAATCTGATGACAAAGTTAAAAGACATATTGTCGAAGGCACATTGATTAATTCCTCGCCTAATTTCAAGATATCCCCCGGTATGTTTAAACTGGACAGTGTAATTAAAGGCTTACTATATAGGGAAATTGTCAATTTTTTATTTTTTTTTTATTTTAATGTATTTATAATTGCATGTGTATTACTTATAGCTGTGTGACATATATGTCTACAATCTTTTCTCAAAGTTGAAACTTCCAGAAGATATCTTGGATTTAATGGAAAAAAGCCAATTTTATATGTTTCTTGTAGCCCTTAAAAATTTCCCGCGCCATGATCCGGTAATTTTTGTAATACTTATGTTAACGTAGAAAGACTATAGATAATGTAGCAATTTGTAAATAATTCCATTTCTGTTAATTCTTTAAGATGGCCTAACACGGTCGAAAGACGTTTAGGAATAAAGAATGTCGTTCGCGGATGTTTTTCTCACCTTGAAGACCCCGTTAATAAACTTGTGAGAAATATTGAGAAAATACAAGTAAAAATTAATAATGCTGCCATAACTAAATGTGGACTTCAATAGTACATGCATATATATATATATATGGTTAAGGTAATAGCATAATTAGACAACTGCTCTGCTTAAGGTCCAGCAGGTGATCCTATCCTCCTTGAACTGGAAGACAACACTTAGGGATGACCCATCCATCAGCCCAAAAAAACTGATTTCAAAGACACGCCTTTATGTCATCTCGTTTACCGTCACAGAAAACTGTTATTATTAATATATTAACAGCGTTGACTGATGCCATTACCTTAACCGCACCATTTTGTCTTGGATATTTTTCCATCTTTCGAGCGTTTTGGCTCAGTCAACGCTGTTAATATATTAATAATAACAGTTTTCTGTGACGGTAAACGAGACGACATAAAGGCGTGTCTTTGAAATCAGCTTTTTTGGGCTGATGGATGGGTCATCCCTAAGTGTTGTCTTCCAGTTCAAGGAGGATAGGATCACCTGCTAGACCTGAAGCAGAGCAGTTGTCTAATTATGCCATTACCTTAACCGCACCAATTTGTCTTGGATATTTTTCCATCTTTCGAGCGTTTTGGCAAAAGTCAACGCTGTTAATATATTAATAATAACAGTTTTCTGTGACGGTAAACGAGACGACATAAAGGCGTGTCTTTGAAATCAGCTTTTTTGGGCTGATGGATGGGTCATCCCTAAGTGTTGTCTTCCAGTTCAAGGAGGATAGGATCACCTGCTGGACCTGAAGCAGAGCAGTTGTCTAATTATGCCTTTACCTTAACCGCACCAATTTGTCTTGGATATTTTTCCATCTTTCGAGCGTTTTGGCTCAGTCAACGCTGTTAATATATTGATAATAACAGTTTTCTGTGACGGTAAACGAGACGACATAAAGGCGTGTCTTTGAAATCAGCTTTTTTGGGCTGATGGATGGGTCATCCCTAAGTGTTGTCTTCCAGTTGAGGGAGGATAGGATCACCTGCTGGACCTGAAGCAGAGCAGTTGTCTAATTATGCCATTACCTTAACCGCACCAATTTGTCTTGGATATTTTTCCATCTTTCGAGCGTTTTGGCTCAGTCAACGCTGTTAATATATTGATAATAACAGTTTTCTGTGACGGTAAACGAGACGACATAAAGGCGTGTCTTTGAAATCAGCTTTTTTGGGCTGATGGAGGGGTCATCCCTAAGTGTTGTCTTCCAGTTCAAGGAGGATAGGATCACCTGCTGGACCTGAAGCAGAGCAGTTGTCTAATTATGCCATTACCTTAACCGCACCAATTTGTCTTGGATATTTTTCCATCTTTCGAGCGTTTTGGCTCAGTCACCGCTGTTAATATATTGATAATAACAGTTTTCTGTGACGGTAAACGAGACGACATGAAGGCGTGTCTTTGAAATCAGCTTTTTTGGGCTGATGGATGGGTCATCCCTAAGTGTTGTCTTCCAGTTCAAGGAGGATAGGATCACCTGCTGGACCTGAAGCAGAGCAGTTGTCTAATTATGCCTTTACCTTAACCGCACCAATTTGTCTTGGATATTTTTCCATCTTTCGAGCGTTTTGGCTCAGTCAACGCTGTTAATATATTAATAATAACAGTTTTCTGTGACGGTAAACGAGATGAGATAAAGGCGTGTCTTTGAAATCAGCTTTTTTGGGCTGATGGATGGGTCATCCCTAAGTGTTGTCTTCCAGTTCAAGGAGGATAGGATCACCTGCTGGACCTGAAGCAGAGCAGTTGTCTAATTATGCCTTTACCTTAACCGCACCAATTTGTCTTGGATTTTTTTCCATCTTTCGAGCGTTTTGGCTCAGTCAACGCTGTTAATATATTGATAATAACAGTTTTCTGTGACGGTAAACAAGACGACATAAAGGCGTGTCTTTGAAATCAGCTTTTTTGGGCTGATGGATGGGTCATCCCTAATTGTTGTCTTCCAGTTCAAGGAGGATAGGATCACCTGCTGGACCTGAAGCAGAGCAGTTGTCTAATTATGCCTTTACCTTAACCGCACCAATTTGTCTTGGATATTTTTCCATCTTTCGAGCGTTTTGGCTCAGTCAACGCTGTTAATATATTGATAATAACAGTTTTCTGTGACGGTAAACGAGACGACATAAAGGCGTGTCTTTGAAATCAGCTTTTTTGGGCTGATGGATGGGTCATCCCTAAGTGTTGTCTTCCAGTTCAAGGAGGATAGGATCACCTGCTGGACCTGAAGCAGAGCAGTTGTCTAATTATGCCATTACCTTAACCGCACCAATTTGTCTTGGATATTTTTCCATCTTTCGAGCGTTTTGGCTCAGTCAACGCTGTTAATATATTGATAATAACAGTTTTCTGTGACGGTAAACAAGACGACATAAAGGCGTGTCTTTGAAATCAGCTTTTTTGGGCTGATGGATGGGTCATCCCTAATTGTTGTCTTCCAGTTCAAGGAGGATAGGATCACCTGCTGGATCTGAAGCAGAGCAGTTGTCTAATTATGCCTTTACCTTAACCGCACCAATTTGTCTTGGATATTTTTCCATCTTTCGAGCGTTTTGGCTCAGTCAACGCTGTTAATATATTAATAATAACAGTTTTCTGTGACGGTAAACGAGACGACATAAAGGCGTGTCTTTGAAATCAGCTTTTTTGGGCTGATGGATGGGTCATCCCTAAGTGTTGTCTTCCAGTTCAAGGAGGATAGGATCACCTGCTGGACCTGAAGCAGAGCAGTTGTCTAATTATGCCATTACCTTAAGCGCACCAATTTGTCTTAGATATTTTTCCATCTTTCGAGCGTTTTGGCTCAGTCAACGCTGTTAATATATTAATAATAACAGTTTTCTGTGACGGTAAACGAGACGACATAAAGGCGTGTCTCTGAAATCAGCTTTTTTGGGCTGATGGATGGGTCATCCCTAAGTGTTGTCTTCCAGTTCAAGGAGGATAGGATCACCTGCTGGACCTGAAGCAGAGCAGTTGTCTAATTATGCCTTTACCTTAACCGCACTAATTTGTCTTGGATATTTTTCCATCTTTCGAGCGTTTTGGCTCAGTCAACGCTGTTAATATATTGATAATAACAGTTTTCCTTGACGGTAAACGAGACGACATAAAGGCGTGTCTTTGAAATCAGCTTTTTTGGGCTGATGGATGGGTCATCCCTAAGTGTTGTCTTCCACTTGAGGGAGGATAGGATCACCTGCTGGACCTGAAGCAGAGCAGTTGTCTAATTATGCCATTACCTTAACCGCACAAATTTGCCTTGGATATTTTTCCATCTTTCGAGCGTTTTGGCTCAGTCAACGCTGTTAATATATTAATAATAACAGTTTTCTGTGACGGTAAACGAGAGGACAGAAAGGCGTGTCTTTGAAATCAGCTTTTTTGGGCTGATGGATGGGTCATCCTTAAGTGTTGTCTTCCAGTTCAAGGAGGATAGGATCACCTGCTGGACCTGAAGCAGAGCAGTTGTCTAATTATGCCTTTACCTTAACTGCACCAATTTGTCTTGGATATTTTTCCATCTTTCGAGCGTTTGGCTCAGTCAACGCTGTTAATATATTAATAATAACAGTTTTCTGTGACGGTAAACGAGACGACATGAAGGCGTGTATTTGAAATCAGCTTTTTTTGGGCTGATGGATGGGTCATCCCTAAGTGTTGTCTTCCAGTTCAAGGAGGATAGGATCACCTGCTGGACCTGAAGCAGAGCAGTTGTCTAATTATGCCATTACCTTAACCGCACAAATTTGCCTTGGATATTTTTCCATCTTTCGAGCGTTTTGGCACAGTCAACGCTGTTAATATATTAATAATAACAGTTTTCTGTGACGGTAAACGAGAGGACAGAAAGGCGTGTCTTTGAAATCAGCTTTTTTGGGCTGATGGATGGGTCATCCTTAAGTGTTGTCTTCCAGTTCAAGGAGGATAGGATCACCTGCTGGACCTGAAGCAGAGCAGTTGTCTAATTATGCCTTTACCTTAACCGCACCAATTTGTCTTGGATATTTTTCCATCTTTCGAGCGTTTGGCTCAGTCAACGCTGTTAATATATTAATAATAACAGTTTTCTGTGACGGTAAACGAGACGACATGAAGGCGTGTCTTTGAAATCAGCTTTTTTGGGCTGATGGATGGGTCATCCCTAAGTGTTGTCTTCCAGTTCAAGGAGGATAGGATCACCTGCTGGACCTGAAGCAGAGCAGTTGTCTAATTATGCCTTTACCTTAACCGCACCAATTTGTCTTGGATATTTTTCCATCTTTCGAGCGTTTTGGCTCAGTCAACGCTGTTAATATATTGATAATAACAGTTTTCTGTGACGGTAAACGAGACGACATAAAGGCGTGTCTTTGAAATCAGCTTTTTTGGGCTGATGGATGGGTCATCCTTAAGTGTTGTCTTCCAGTTCAAGGAGGATAGGATCACCTGCTGGACCTGAAGCAGAGCAGTTGTCTAATTATGCCTTTACCTTAACCGCACCAATTTGTCTTGGATATTTTTCCATCTTTCGAGCGTTTTGGCTCAGTCAATGCTGTTAATATATTAATAATAACAGTTTTCTGTGACGGTAAACGAGACGACATAAAGGCGTGTCTTTGAAATCAGCTTTTTGGGGCTGATGGATGGGTCATCCCTAAGTGTTGTCTTCCAGTTCAAGGAGGATAGGATCACCTGCTGGACCTGAAGCAGAGCAGTTGTCTAATTATGCCTTTACCTTAACCGCACCAATTTGCCTTGGATATTTTTCTATCTTTCGAGCGTTTTTGCTCAGTCAACGCTGTTAATATATTAATAATAACAGTTTTCTGTGACGGTAAACGAGACGACATTAAAGCGTGTCTTTGAAATCAGCTTTTTTGGGCTGATGGATGGGTCATCCCTAAGTGTTGTCTTCCAGTTCAAGGAGGATAGGATCAACTGCTGGACCTGAAGCAGAGCAGTTGTCTAATTATGCCATTACCTTAACCGCACCAATTTGTCTTGGATATTTTTCCATCTTTCGAGCGTTTTGGCTCAGTCAACGCTGTTAATATATTAATAATAACAGTTTTCTGTGACGGTAAACGAGACGACATAAAGGCGTGTCTTTGAAATCAGCTTTTTTTGGGCTGATGGATGGGTCATCCCTAAGTGTTGTCTTCCAGTTCAAGGAGGATAGGATCACCTGCTGGACCTGAAGCAGAGCAGTTGTCTAATTATGCCTTTACCTTAACCGCACCAATTGTGTCTTGGATATTTTTCCATCTTTCGAGCGTTTTGGCTCAGTCAACGCTGTTAATATATTAATAATAACAGTTTTCTGTGACGGTAAACGAGACGACATAAAGGCGTGTCTTTGAAATCAGCTTTATTGGGCTGATGGATGGGTCATCCCTAAGTGTTGTCTTCCAGTTCAAGGAGGATAGGATCACCTGCTGGACCTAAAGCAGAGCAGTTGTCTAATTATGCCTTTACCTTAACCGCACCAATTTGTCTTGGATATTTTTCCATCTTTCGAGCGTTTTGGCTCAGTCAACGCTGTTAATATATTGATAATAACAGTTTTCTGTGACGGTAAACGAGACGACATAAAGGCGTGTCTTTGAAGTCAGCTTTTTTGGGCTGATGGATGGGTCATCCCTAAGTGTTGTCTTCCAGTTCAAGGAGGATAGGATCAACTGCTGGACCTGAAGCAGAGCAGTTGTCTAATTATGCCATTACCTTAACCGCACCAATTTGTCTTGGATATTTTTCCATATATATATATATATATATATATATATATATATTTATATATGCAGAATGTATTTTTTAATTTTAAATGCAGCTTCTTTATAATTTTCGCTACAATTTCGATGGATGATTTAAGGCAACGAAAACTACTTGGAAGAGGCATGACTTTATTTACTCAGACGTCTTTCTTCTTGGTATTAGGTCATTTTCGGGGCAGAATTGTTACCAATTACCAATTATTGCAAATGTGTGCGTATGTGTTTGTAGGGGACAAAGCGTGTATAGATAAAAAGAAATAGAGTTGTGAAAAGATTCGGCTTCATTATATGTTTTTTTTTTTTAATCTTTTGCCTTGTTATTAGATTTAGTTATTTTTCATGGCGTTCACGCCATTTGTCTTAAAAATTCTTTAATGTATGAGTTACCATATTTTGTTGAATTTATTTTATCGTGGGTCACTTTGTTTAGTATGAATTTTCATCTTCAGTAGTAAAAGCATTTCTCATAAGGAGAACGGCACTTCGTCACCGGCAGCCATGAGAGCAAGGCTGGAAATCAAGCGTGGCTTCTGGATTTCCTGTTTTAGTTATTCACTTGTATAATTTCATCATTCATTTCTTGATTAACCAGTTCCTGCTTATTCCTAGTCTCTTCCTTAGTGAGTAATTTATTGGAGCTTAACCTCGCGTCCCTGTGCATCTCTTCTTGGCCTCTTCTTCCTCTGCTGCGCGTGCCGGTACATTGATTTATTCTAAATGATCTTTAGTCTCCTACTTTGTGTCTTTGAGTCACACGATAGAGTGAAGGCGGAATATAGCAGTAAAGATCTTACAACGGAATTTTTGATTTTCTTCTTATTAATCTCAAGGATGTTACTCAACTTGTATAGAGTTCTGAATGTTGCCGATACTTTCGAAATTCAATCAATGACGTGCTTCCTCTACTCAGATGAAGTGATCTTCATTCCAAGTAATTTGCACCTGTAGTATAGAGATGGTGCCTATCCCCAACACTGGCTTCTGATAGTAGTCACCTTCCAAATGTGATTACCGGGAATTTATCTTGGTTTTTGCTTATTTTCCATTTGGCTCGATGTTTAATCTTTCGTTTTCTGCTGCCTCATACGCTCTTGAATAGGTGAGTTACGCCAAGGCCAGTGTATTATCTCGCTGAAATCATCCACCTTTTTGAATGTTAAGGCAAGTGGAGTTCATAGGGGCTGGGACATCTGCGGTATATATCAAATGGAAAGTGGGAGAGAGACACTCCCCTTGACGGTTTCCCGCATTGGACGTAAACTCCGGTCCGTCCGTGCTTCCCAAATTGATATACGCTGCTATCTCCATGGCATAGACACAGAGAGTTTTGTCTAAGCTTTAATTTAACCCGAGCCGCAGAATCTTGTACTGTATTCCTCATTGTCAAACCTGATAAATCATTCAGGGCGCTTTCTGTCGTATTCAAATTTGACCTCCACGCAGGTAGCAACGTAATTGGATGAAACGCTTCGGTGTACCTTACTGCGATGATTGCGTTGACCCTCAGACTGTTCGGCACCTTCTCGACCCAGTACTAGGACGAGCCCCGTTACTACCACTTATCCCTGGTGCAGTATTAAAAAGCATTTAAAAATTATTTTATACATTATCTACTATAGAATTGATACCCTTGTCTTCAAATACCACGACCTTCGCACGCACGTAGTTTGATGTTGATTGGAACCGGAAATTCTATTTTAGAATCTTCGACACAAACGTCAACATTCTCGCGCTACTATAATAACTACATACACTTTGCATTCATCGAAATGGATTTGTGTTACCAGTGAACTTCAACAAAGGAATTAAAAACTCGAAAATACAAATATAAATACTAGAAAGGTTATTTTTCTACGTATGCTCTATTTGATTCAAAACCCACTTCTAACCTGTTTACAATTTTATAACCATTTAATGTTAAACCAATATTTTAGATTAAAGCAGGTCTTAAAGATTGATTTAAGCTATTCGAGTGAATTAAAATCAAGTTATTTTGAATTACTTTTTAAAAATAAGAAACATGAAAAATATTGAAGCGAGTTAAGTTAAGGATGTATAGGGGCTTTGGGAACGAAACGTTGTTGCAATATCGAAGGATATAATCCCCGGTCTAGAAAATATTTTATACGTCATATTCTGACAATTAGAAAAATGAGGATACCGTGCATGCTTTTGCAGACAACAGGTTTGCCACAAATTTCTGTTAAATTCTTATGTGTTAGGAGATAGAAAAAGTAGCAAATGTCAGGTTAACATATTTATTATACAGCAGAGGTTATTTTTGTTCGGCTGAGTGTGACTTCTGTAAATTAGCTTTGGTGTCAAATCCTTTTCTCCCTCATGAAACTCCCATTAAGGAGGCTTCTTTTGTAGTGACCATCTTACTATGGTATATTTTCAATTGTAAAATGTCTGTTTAAGGCTAGAGGAAGAAGAATCCTGGAAAAAATATGTGTCCTTTATAACCTCTGAATTCCTCGGTGTTCATTGATTCCTCTTACGTGTAGGTAGGAGCTGCTCTGTCCATATCTTTTAATCCCTGTTTGAGAGTGATCATTGCTAATGTATCTACGTGTATCATATAGAATATGAGCTCTTTATTAATTTATATACCTTTGGTTTGTTTGTATATGGAGGAAATCGAGCTTTTTAAGCCTTGTCTCTTCTTAAATTGAATCTCAAGTGCTTTATTTTATTTGCATAAGGTCAGAAGTAGTGCCCTTCTATTACCTACTTTTGGAAATCTATTGACCGGCACCACACCAGAGAAGCGCACAAAATCAGCCTTATATTCTTTTGAAGAAAGCCATAGCAATTCCTTATTCCTTATTGATCCCTCTGTCTGCTGATACGAGTGCTAACCTATTATTAATATACGACTTTGCTCGGTTAAATTGGACATTACTTACGGTGTATACTCATCTTTTGGCGCACAGCTACTCTGGATGATGGACATAATCACTCACATTTGGTGTCTTAATTGTGAGTATGGCTCATCTACTAGTGTTTATTTGAGGTTCTTCTAGTTGACTATGGAAAAATTCAGCTTACTTTAATTCTTTAACATTTCACTTGGACATTTCCACTCGAGTTCTGCGTCTACCCGAGTATCAGAAGGCCTCTATTTCAAACGCGGTAAACGCTAATCGCACAGTATAATTTTCGGGTTTAGGCAGTGAATTGATCGGTTCTGTGGATACTGAGACTTCCACCATTGAATATTTGTAGCTATTTATTTGCTTCCCGGTATTCCACAATAAAAAGAATTAATATGTTTGTTAATAATAAATCTGTAGGCCCTTTTTAAATGGCTTAACATATCTTCGGCTGCAGAACTTTACTAATTTGTCACATGGTCGACAAATATTCTACAACATTCCCCATTTGCCAAGCAATCGCTTTTTTACAGAATATTATTCATAGGTTTATTATGAGTTTAAATAAGGCCTCTATGCAGACCTGTTCCCTCCCTTCGAGATTTTGTGAATCCAATAATTGCTTCACCGTCTTTATTGTTTGACTAGGATCATTATCTTGAATGAAAAGAGGCTCAGTTTTCAAAATGTTGTGGGAGAACGGATCACATAGTCTTGAAGCAGATTTTTTTCTACCACAACGTGTTCTTTGCCCCCTATTCTGATGTCTTACCAATTATTACACTTTTTGATCGACTACGATATCTCAAAATATCTGACAATACAATTTATTTTTTTCATTCTTCCACCAGTCCTGATTTCTGAAGTTTTTTTCGACATTTACTAATCTCACTGGCCTTATAAATGACTGGTATCATATATACCAATCGGAAAAAAGAGTAAAAGGAGGGTGGAGTTATATATTTCTTATGAATTTTTACGTATAAATGGAAGTTATAAGCATTCTTTCTGAAGTTTTCAATGCATTTACCTAAATTTAAATTACTCTGCTTATAACGTTTCTATCAAATAGAACTTGGACATATATCAAAGGCAAATTTCAATGAATCTACTGTGCAATTGTCCTGTAAATCAAACAATATTTTGAGAAAATCGATTATTTTTATTGTACTTTTCTGAGATTTAGGTAATTTAGAAAGACGTCAAAGTGGATGAAACATCACCAAACTCCTTCTATTCGAAAGTTTAGGGCATGAGTCACGGCAACGTCTCGTTTGATTGTTCTGGTCAGAGGAATCTTAGAACGCATTATCTTTCCCTCAACTGGAACGATGGTTCCCATTTGAATGCCACTGGTATTTTAGGCAGGTTGTTTTATTTAAAATTTTTGTCTAATTCAGTTCTTGGAGAAGTCGGGGGCTTTCGCAACATTTCTGAGCTCACCTTAATGGCCAAAACTATATATGTATATCTGAAAGTTTTTGGAGTATTTTAAGGATGCCGTCTAGTTTTAGGTGAATGCACCACATTAGCACTTTGAAATTTTATTTAACTAAAATATATATTTTATTGACATTTTAGTCATTATATTTAATTCATGGAAAAATATTTATTTACCTTCCGTTGCGTAAAATAAGTGTCAATATTTGAAGCTTGCGGTTGTTTGGTCTCTTTAGTTATCACAATAAATAGAGGAACTAATTAACTTACTCAATCTTCATTACTCTATCAATGGCCATATCTAATAATTTTTTCACCAGATTGTTAGTTAAACTGAATCTTACGCAGCCGCGGTATCTATTTCCTATATAAAGACCTAAGCACTCTCGCATTACACTTTAGTGTCGAGGTGGACTATATCAACTAGTCTCTATAATGCACTTTAAATAGCAATTGCAAGGAATAATTTTCCTCTACGATGAGTAAAATACCACGTGAAGTGTATCGGCTAAATGAAAGTTAATATAGCCAATTGAAGTAGTGCTATTTAGGGCTGTTAAAATGTTTTAATATTCGTACTTGCCATATTGGCATGGATAGGGAGCTTCCTTAAGTTGTGCCAGATACTGTCCAAATGTAGATAAGCATAAAAATAGTAAACAAAGTTTGGAAGTAAATTTTCTCTTTGATAATTACTTGCAAGTAATAATAATCATTGCTGCAGTTGCAATATGACAGAAGGATAAGAATGGATTAAATGAAAAAATAGAGGCTCACCTGTAATGACCTCGAGGTATATTAGTGAAGATCATCAGTATCATGCGGTTTTTCACAATGTGATTGTGCGCTCATAAGTGTTACAAATTCTATGATAGGACAGTTTTCGGGAAATCCTCAGACATTACTGCCATTGCGTTTTCGCCATATAAAAAAGAAACGTCCGAGTGCATTCCAAGACTAGATCCTTATCCCCTATTTACGAATCACGAAAGGAATAGAAATTGTATTCTTCCTGCCCTAGCACACAAAATTATATTATTTTTATTTGGCAAAGGCTTTTACGCGCTTTACCGCACCTTCATATTTAATATTATCAACATAATGTGGGCCATCTATGGAGATCTTCACGCCGTCTGGCGCATTTATCTTTCTTGTTAATTAAATCCAAATTAGATATCGATTTATAATTTTTAAAGTTGTAAGAAGGGTATTATTTTTAGCGAAGTAATTTTATCTCTTGAATTTCTTTCCCTATTCTCATTAAATAAAATTTATTTGTTTGTCTTTTCAACTTGGCATTCTTTTTCATTAAATAAAATGCCACTTTGGTCATAACAATTTCCTTTGTTACCTCAACGGAAAAAATTAATGTCTTTCTTTCGCTTTGCTCTAATCTATTTATTTTAATCGGTATAATACGGTTTTATTAGCTTTCAAAATACATAACCGCAAAGGGAAATTTTCTAGCTTGCTAAAGGGAGTTGAGCCCATTCTCATTACCTAGGTGCTCACAAAGTGGCCTGCTTATTTTATAAAACAGGTGGAGATAGGAAAAATAAGCCCAATTCCAGTGTCTTACGATTCCATTGTCTCCCTTTAGTCGCAGGCGATTCTATAATCCACTATGTCAGCCGCAAAGTTACAATGTTATTTTGGTAATAACAATGTAACTTTGCGGCTGATTTTAATGAAATTTAAAAACCCTTATGTTGTTTTATATTCTATTTCGAATGATGTAATTGCCAAGGTCATCCCAAGGTTATCCCGGGAAATATGTTGTTTTTATAATAACATCCTAACTATTTGGCGGACTTTAACGAAATTTGAAAAAACATATGTTGCTTTACATTCTCTTTTGAATGATATAATTGCCAAAGTCCTTTCAAGGTTAGCCGAAGAATTACTTCGTAATAACATCATAACTCTTCCGCCGATTCTAACTAAATTTAAAACTCTTATGTTGTTATACATTCTTTTTAGAATGATATAATTGCCTTGGTCCTCCCAAGGTTAGTCCTGGAAGTTTTGAAAATTATGAAGGTTGTAAGGTTATAAATCAGAAAATGTGAGACCATGCGACTTTTGGTCAGCAGACCTTGTTTGGCCTCGTCTATTTTTTTATATCGTTCTCTCCACACAATTTCTCCCACCTTTTTCTTCTCATACTTTCTGGTCAAATGCCTCTTTTATTTCGACCGAATTAAATATATCTGTAAATAATTGCAGTGAGGAATTTTCGAGCTGACAACTCACGATGTTAAAACTAAGGAAAATAGTTAATAACGTCGAAAGAAATTGTTTGCATAATACAGATAAGAAAAAATCGCCAATTTTGATTGCTCTCACCCCTCCTTTACTGCTAATACTTTTGGGACCTAAAATCTGATATTGGCAATTATCATTTTAAAACTGTTGCAGCACTTATCTTATAATTTCAGTTTTAATTTCTACGAACTCAGTGAGTATTGGTCTTAAAAAAGGGAAAAAATGATTTAAGTATATCATTTAATAAATGTAAATGGGGATGAAAAAGGTTAGGAAAACACAAACGAATTTCCTAAAAATGAAGAATATTCAGTATTAGCTCAAGAAAAGTAGCAAGCGAGATTTTGAAAGTTGAGAGAAATTCCCTGAATTTAAATAAAAGTATCACAAATAAGATGGTGATAAGTTTATTAAGACCAGGAAAGATTTGTGGTCGGCTTCTGTCAGTCCTATCCGTTCAAACTTTTCAAACTCTTAGAAATACAGTACCGTCTTAAAATATCAGAATGCAAGTGATTCTATCAGATCATCTTCCATAATTTTGCCCAAGAACATCTCAGAATTGTAAAACTAGTCTATTATATACTACACATTTGTACTAGGAAAATATGAGTAATATTGTAGGAAGAAGTCAGAGTCTATAGACACGCACACACTCATGAATACATTTAAAGACGTACAGGCAGACCTGACCTTTTCCCCATGAGTCCACTCCCCCCTTCCCATACTGGTTTACGCCAAAATGTTCCAGACTCCTAACCTTAGCTAGTGGTATTTTTTCAAGGGAATCAGAATCTGAACACTCGCACATACTCATGAAAAGATTCAAAACAAACACACACATATTTCATTGCGACCCAAGTCTATCCACCCCACTCTCTTATTGGTTTATCGCCAAAGTGTCCCTAGCTCTGTTACCCCTCACCCCTACTCAGTGATATTTTTGTCAAGGGAATCAGAGCTACACACACACATAAACACACATACACACTTTTTGGTTTGTCGCCAAAATGTTCCAAGCCCCGTCCCCCTCTGCTCGCCCTGTCACTGACCCTTTTTTGGAGCAAATATCTAGGTATTATTCAAATTCAGGATGCAACTGGTGATAAGATCTATTTACATATTCCAGTCCTTCAATAGTGTGAATAAATACTTTTGATTATATCATGGAATGATTCAAGACAGCATTCCACTCTGCGGTTACAATTAGGTTGGGAACTTCAATTACGTAGTTCATATTATATGATTCCTGCAGATCGTTTAATAATACCATCTAATTTTCGGTTTGCTCGAAATAAACTTTATAGAGAACATATGTCGGGAATAGAGATTAATAGCGCCATGTGACCCAGAAGCCATGAGGCTGAGCACAAGGTCGGGGAAGCCGAGTAAATTGATGGAAACCGTGAGAAACTGAAGCTAATTCCGCTGATAAGGCAGAAGCATGAATTCCTAGCGCACGGACGCAAGAAGACGCTGCCCGTCTCTTCGGGCGTTATCAAGAAACCCCCTGGAGCTCATCTATATCTCCCGGTTGAGTATTTGGTTAAGAAGATCTCCTTCCTTAGTCTGATGCATTTTCACTTAAGGCTAGTCCATATATAATGCTCAGCTCACCCAGAAAAGAGCACTATAGGCCCGTCTTTCTGCACAAAACAGATCGTTGCCTCGATTCAGCTTCGTTCCCCTTTTTGAGCTGCAGAGCAGGAATTCTCAACAAATATATCTTGCTCCAATCAATTAGCTATTCTTAAATTCAGTTTTAACTTCTTCTGGCACAAGTACTCCCACAATTTCACTCCATAAAGCCTCCAAACCTAAGCTAGGCTCCAGCGACTAAATTAGAGTTTCTTGACCGCTTTATCAGCGGAATTGGCTCTAGTCTCTCACGGTTCAAACAAATTTTCTCCGCCTCGCCCGACTTCCTGCCCAGCCTCATCGCTTCTGGGTCACAATTTTAAAAAGGGGTATATAATTAATATAATTACGAGAATTCAAATCATTATTACACCCCGATCATTTCTTTAATTTAGAGGCAATGTCTATTCTTTGCTTAAAAAACTACGTTAATCTTTCTATACATTTTTCCGAACTTCCTCTGTAATATTTAAATCATCCTAAAAGTTATGATGTTATAACCAAAACAAAATAATTTCCTGGATAATATTATGAGGACCGTGGTAATCATATAATTCGTAAAAAAATGTAAAACAACATAAGGGTTTCGGGAAAATCGGCCTTATAGTTACATAAGAGTTTCAATTATTTCTTTAGAATTAGTGGAATAGTTACAATGTCATTATCTAAACAAAAAAGAAAAATTGAGACCGACCGACATAATGAGATGTAGAGGCACCTGCGACTAAAAAGGTTCTGGTGATCAAAACTCACATGCTCTCAGTTATTCTTATTTATGCCCTACTACCTTCGAAACTTTCAATAATTTCCTGACTAACCTTGGTAGGATCTTTGCAATTAAAGCATTTGAAATGGAATGTAAAACACATGAGGTTTTCGAATTTCGTTAGAATTGGCCAAAAAGTTATGAGGCTGTAGCCAAATAATTTCCCGGTTAACCTTGGATGGGCTTTTTCAATTATATCATTCGAAGGAGAATGTAAAACAACATAAGTTTGGCAAATTTTGTTATAATAGGCCGAATGTTTACAATTTTATTACCAAAACAAAAAATAAGCAAAACGGCTATCGACCGACATAGTGAGATGTAGAATCCCCCGCGACTAAACAAGGTTTGCTGACTAAAAGTTACGTGCTTGCACTTATTCTGATTTATGACCTTATTATCTTCAAAACCTTCAATAATTTTTGTACTAACCTTGGGAGGACCTTGATAATTATATCATTCTCAAGATAATGTAAAAAAAACATAATGTTTTGAAATTTCGTTAGAATAGGCAAAGGTTGTGACGTTATTGCCAAATAATTCCTCAGAAAAATCTTTCGAAAGAGAATTTATAACAAAATAAGAGTTTTAAACTTTGTTAGAATCGGCCTAATAGTTAGGACGTTATTGCCAAAAGAATATAATTCATGGGCTAACCTTGGAAGGAACTTGCACTTATATAATTCGAAAGTATATGTAAAACAACATAAGGGATTCAAATCTCGTTATAAACGGCCAAATAGTTACAATGTTATTTCCAAAACCTCCCAAAATCAAAACATGTACCGACCGACCGTCCCACACTGTGAGATATAGTTTTGCCCGCGACTAAAAATGTTGGTCAGTGACCCTATGACGTTGTTTTTTCTTCATCATTTGCCTTGGCTGAATTTTATTGGTACCAAAAGATTTCATTCTTTTACTATGTCTCTCCTTGAAATTTGTGATTTCGTTCTGTGTAACCACTTTAAGATTTCCAAGTATATTTTCTTCATTAAAATCAATTACATCGGGGGAAACAGGAATTTGACGTATCTTCCAGAACAATCACCTCAGAATATTTCAGATTTAGGATTTCGGCAATACTTCTTGTGTCGCTAACCATTTCTTCCTTATCATTTTTATTTTGGCCTCTATAATATAGAATCGATTTCCTTTTATCGAAAAATGCATGAAACTCGTTGGGATTTTCTTTACACTTCTTAGAAAGATAAATTTCTTACTGAAATTTTGATTTTTGTACTTCGCTTTTTACTCGGCACCAATAATGGACATAATAGAACATAATGAAAAAAGGTGTCGTATTTTGAAGCTAAACTGTTCATTTTGAAGACTTTCGTATCGGAATTTGCCTCTCTGAATTTAGGAATATTACTTACTTACTATTCAAATTCAAAGGCTACTTTTAAGTTTAATAAAATAAAATTATAGTGTATTTTGTCTATTTTTTTGACAACAGACCCAATTTAACAAAAATTCATTTGTTATAATGAAATCAAGGATGTTTGGCTTGCCCGTTGGATCATTATACATTTAGCTAAGATAACTCTCACTCAAAAACCGAGCAAATGCTTTGCCTAATTTTCAGATCCTTCTGCAATACATCTAAATTCAGAAAGTTGAAATCTGCCAAGCAAAATTCTCTAGAATATACTATTTCATTTAATAATTTGTCTCTTAATTTGATCACAAATTAAACTTTCCCTTCAATTCTGTACTCCCTGATTTTTTCCAATATTCTGTTATGTATTAATGTGAAAATGTTAACCTATCGATATTAAAGGAACTGGCACTGTTGTAGCAATCCCCCCAAATTAGGAGTTGTCTAAAACCATGCCCAACCTCACAAATCTTCCTCCGTTTAGATGTAGTCAACCTGACAAAAATAGTCCTATCTTTGGCAGGAATGATCTGAAAATTTGAAAGTTAATGCGTTTTTCTCGCAAAGAGTTTAAAACAGTAATTAATGTAACGAGCTCTTCCCAGTAAATGGTTACAACAATTCACTTTCAGCAATACACTTGAAAGAATAATTTTACAGCTTCTTTATTTAAGTTTTATCAATGGCAACCTCTAACACGCCAGCAGCTTCTCCGATCTGGTATAAAAAATAATATTACTTCCCAGATGTATTTTTCTCTCTCTTCGTCTACAAGGTCGGAAACTAAGTTAGATGATTCTTCAACCTACATTTAGCCAGGCGCTTGCGACTAACCACATCTACTTGGTTTTCTTTAGCACTGAGAGACAAAATTGATCATCAAATTGACTACCCAAATCTACTTTGTCAACCATCAAATTTCTCAGATTTCTTTAATATTACTATCCGAACTAATAACGATAACTCTAAAATGAATCGCATCTTGGTTTACCTGTGAAAAGGAGAAAATTAACCCTTTCTAAAGATATCAAATTCTTTGGTTCACTTTTCTTTTATGAATATTCAATTATTTTCCTTGAACTTCTCATGTCTCCTAATATGTTTCTTTACGCTTTTTAACTCATAGCATTAAAGAACACCGGAATAAATACAAGTGAGATTTTCCTCCTCACTCCAAGTCTCCTGAACCAAAGTAAAGGTTTCAGCCTAAGAACTAGCAATACGCCTTCACTTGGTTTACTGCTTCAGCTGACGGCCAACGAAAACCGAACCTCTTAGCTAACTATTGAGACTATCCACGATGACTCTTTGTAATCTGAAGATAATTTGGTAAAGTCAGTTTTCATATATGTCTAGGGCCACTGATATTTTCCTTTTGTTTTCTAAATGGAAACGTCAATTTGTTATTTTATAGAACACTAGGAACTTCTTAAGAGCCTTACAACTTGTATTTATCGAGACTGAAGGATCCCCCAGTCCTGGAAAAATTGCTTTGCTGAGACCATGAAGGATTTTAGCCATTTCTTTTATGATTTGAGAAAGATCTGTAGGAGTAAGAACTTGAAATTTTGGTTAAATGGTTTCTTTCTTAGCTGAATGCCATTCTCAATTTTCTTGACAGTGAGATGATCATGCTTCAAATCTTTATAAATTTGGCGAGAAGACTCATTTTCTCAATTTTATTCTATAAAATCTTTCTCCTCTCGGGAAAGCTCCATTTTTCCCGCCACGATTTTCGGAAATTGCATCTTGCAAAGATATCTGGACGGTTGTGGTAATCATCAGTCAGAAAATCGACTATAAACTAAATAATATCTGAGATAAATACACTGTCTAACAAAATTTAACTTTTTGTCGACTTCACAGATCAGAATAATATTTTTTTAATGTATATTTATGTATAAATTTCCCAAATGGATTTCTTTTTTTGTAAGTTAAAGATTTTAACGAATTTCATTCTCTAATTTCTTATTTTCAGATTATTTAATTAGACAAAATTTTTAATAAGAGCAACAATTTGAATTAAAATGGCAAAAGGACAGTGTAAAAATATCCCTGATAAATTCTGCTACATATGTGGTTCAGTAACATTAAAGAAAAAATAAAAAAAAATTCTTCTATAGTGAAAAAACTATGTAATTTGTATTTTGGATATAAAATTGGCGGCCAAGATAAACCATGGGCACCACAAATCTGTTCCACGACATGCTTTAATTCGTAAATCAAAATGGTCTGAGGGAAAAATAAAAAGCTTTTGATTTGGTGTTCCAATGGTAGGGTGGGAGCCCTAAGATCATACCACTGACTGATATTTCTGATTGGTAGACATACAAAGTAAATAATTGTTTATTGTCTAATGTACCTATATTTAGGACTAGTATACTGTAATATTATGTTTTTACAATATAAAATTAATTAAGTTTAGAAGCATTTAATTGTAATCACACATATGTACATAACTTTAAATTTTATCAATATAATTTCCAAAGGTTTAGGTAAAACAACGAAGTCCGCTTCACCTGTAGTATATCCCAACCTTAGATCTGCTTTTCGGCCTATACCTCACTCAAAAGACATTACAGTACCCACCTGCAGAAATTGTTTTCTCTAACTCTGATGAATCAGATATGGAATCATGTGAACCAGAAACTGAAATTTATGTTCCTGAAACTGTTGATACGCCTCCAAAATCTTTCTAACATCTTGATCTAGATGATCTTGTAAGAGAGCTAAACTTAACAAAGCAGTGGGTTAATTACTGACCTCAAAACTGAAAGAAAGAAATTTAATAGCAGAAAATGATCAAATTACTAAGTTTTGCATTCGATCAAACAATTTACAAGACAAATTTTCATTTGACAACAATTAAGGCAAAGGAAATAATATTTCACATCTCTTTGAAGAATTAGCTATACATTATGAACCCAGTCAATGGAGACTTTTCATTGATGCTTCTTTATATAGTAGTAAAGACGTGCTTCTGCATAATGGAAATAAACTACCATCGATACCAGTAGCTCAATCTGTTGTTTTGAAAGAAACTTATGAGAATTTAAATTTCATTTTAAAAAGAATTAAATACAATGAACAACAATGGTTGATTTGTTCTGACTTTGAGGCACTAGCTATTTTAAATGGCTTGCAGTCAGGGTACACATAATTCATGTGTTTTTGTGCCAATAGGACATTAGAGCTCGGGGAAAACATTACATACGCTCAGAATGGCCTTTAAGAGAAGAGACAAAAGTAGGCTGTCATAATGTCATACATGAACCATTGGTTCCCAAGGAAAACATAATTTTGCCACCACTTCACATAAAATTAGGTGGAATGAAATAATTTGTAAAAGCCTTAAAGCATGATCAGCCATCCTTATTATATTTAAAAATAAAATTTCCTAAGATTAGTGATGCTAAAATTAAAGAATAAATCTTTGTTGGTCCTCAGATTTGACAAATTCTGGTAGATAGTGATTTTGAGGCAAAATTGATCAAGCCAGAATTTGAGGCCTTGCATAGTTTCCAAGGTGTATGTAATGATCTACTTGAATGAACAAATCAGAAAATTACAACATTCTGTCTCAGAATTTGATTAGGTCTTATAATGAGTTGGGATGTAGTATGTCACTAAAGGTGCTTTTTTTACATTCCCATCTGTCCCTCTTTCCATAGTATCCAGCAGGCGTCAGCGATGAGCATGGTGAAAGATTCCACCAAGATATTGCTACTATATAAAATCTTTATAAAGGGAAATGGAGTCCTGCAATGCTTGCTGAATTCTGCTGGACTTTCACAGACAGACAAGATGTTGTACATAAAAAGAAGCCTAAATATTCTAAAAATATATGACTATTGTATAGATTTTGAAAAAATTTTAAATCTTCATTATTTTTCACTAATTCAATAATTAAAAAGGAGATTATGGGAGTATTTGAATAATAAATTCATCTTAGTTTGGTAATGACTTATGTTTTTTTATCAAAGTTTTTTCTAACAATTCTTTTATAATATCCAAAAGCAAAATGGTAAAAGTCAGAAATAAATATAAGTATCGAAATTTTGTGATTTTTTTAAAACCCAAAGAATTACAAATGGTAAAGTTCAGAAAATTTATTTTTATATATCTTCTATAACTATATTTTAGCAACGTGATATTTTGAAAGGGTAAAAATTTAGTTTAGTTCCTTTTTAAAATTATTATAATTGGCGAAGTTCTGAAAATTTCTAAAAATTTAACCATGGCTGCTTTTTATTAGATTTTAAATTCTATTAATCTTATTAGCGAAGTGCAAGCTACGCCTGGAGTGGCGAAGCCATTGCCTGGTAAAAATATATTAATTTCTTTTAATGAATAAGCTTTTTGTTTCCACTTATCTTTGTACTTTTTCGAAAATAATATAAGAATAATAACAAATATTTCATACCTCTATATACTGAATAATCGAATATTAATAAAAAGTGAATGTGCCAATTACAAAATTGAAGTCATTTCATGAAAAATAATGGTCATTTTTGTAATCTATGCAAAAAAACTAGAATAGAAAACTACTTGCTCATTTCTGTAGCAACATTATTGTTTGACAGTGTTATTTTTGCGAGTATCCACTAAAATATTTATTACATTAATAAACGTATCGGAAACAAAAAATAATTTATACACTTTAAAACGAAAAAGATTAGAAGCTAAAGGGATACTGCCTATAATCTTTAGACACACTATAGTGCTAAAAGTAATTTTAGCATTATGTGGATAAAATAAGGGAATAACCCAGAGTCACATACTCAATTAAGAAAACGGCGTTAAGGGACATCGATAGAACCTCAAAATCAGGCATATATGTACAAAGGTCAATTTACTCTTTGTACACTTATAGATATCAGGCAATGCTAAATTTATTAAATATCTAAGTACCTTAGTTTATATTAATATTTACAACAGAGGATTAACTCTGAACGCAAAACGGGTTTAAAATTAGAAGGATGAGCCCCCTAAAAAACGAAAAATTTATCAAATAATAAAAACGACCAAAGGAAGGAAAATAGATTCGTTAATGCCTAAAGAACTGAGTCGAGAAAAAGAACACACTAGAATCAAGGGCCTCCAAGGTTTTTTCCTTTTTTGTCTCATCGTGCGAGGGACGAGGAAGGACGGTTAATTGCACAAAATTTCTTGTTGTTATTTACTCCTCAGTAGCGGAAACTAACTCAATTTGGTAAGAATATTGATAAAAAAAGTGTTAAAGAGGAGCAAGTGAAGTTGCAACTAAGATATATAGGCACATATGGATACGCGGCTATATATCTTCCACACATTTTCACTCCCCTCACCCATTTTCATCCATTTACTCATAGATCATCCCATATTTAGTCATATCTAATTTCTTTTTCGACTAATATCTATTTATGGATAACTAAGCGCTTTAACATTTTAGTGGAGATTTCCTCTTTGGGTTTCGCTACTTACGTTTAGGTAACAACTAGAACTTTATATACTTTAGCTTAGAGTCTCTTATTTTTCTTTATATTTTTTCAGAGCTAGTAATAAATACCGGTAGATATAACCAAACCTGAGTGAATATAACTCATTAAAAGAAAATAAAAAAGTAACGGTTGTCATCCAGGCCACAATAACAGAATAATATTGGAATACTTAGAACTTCATGTTTTATTTACCCTAAAACATGATTTAGTTTATCTTGAGCTCCTTGGCAGAAAATATTTTCTTATTTTTTCATGAAAAACATGTAATAACTTGGAAATAGGGAGATTCAGAGCCAACTTTTAGTTAAAAGCAACACGAAATCCTTGTAATAAAGAAATTGGCAACTTCGCTTGGGCTCAGAAATGTGAGTTCTAACTTTTTAAACATAAAAACTTGTTTCTCTTTTCTCAACCTTATCAAAGGAATTAAGTTACTTCAATTAAAATATTTAAATTAAAATATTTAAATCTTATCGTTTTAAATAAAGTTTCGATCAAAGAATGAGTCATTTAAGCGAGAGCCACATATTCCTCAAGCTTATTTATGACCATTTAGAAATTTACCACATGTATTTGGCATTTTCCTCTATAAAATGAAGTAAAAGTTATTTTACTTATCCATGTACAGTGACATAAAAGGTGTAAAAATACAAGTGATTGAGAAAATACTATCAAAAATGATTGAATTCTAAAGTACCCACTCTTAATCAATTGGCCACATGTCTGAAGGAAATGAAATTAAATTATCAAGAATTAATTAGAAATTCTATCTCATATTATGTCGATTAATTAATGTCTTTTTGAATAAGATATTACAAGTATTATATCGTAAGCACAATATTTCATAAAATAAATGCAGTTTTTGAAGCATAGCTGTCCTATATGACCTAGGGAACTTGCTAAAACCTCTCTGGATTTTCATATAAAATGCTACCATTTTGAAGTCATCAATCAATTCCCAGCCATAATCTTTAGAACTCAAAGCTTTCCCTAGGATTTTGACAGTGTTGTACTATACTTTGTGATAAATTGAATCGGCCAAGGCAGGGAATAGATGCTTCTTACAAGTTTGGAGAAGTATGTACAAAGTTATTGTTATTTAGGAGCAGTAAGTGAAGAGCCTTCCTTCCTCTGCATTAAATATAATTTTAAATGCGTAAAAGTTGGTAAAACTCGACAACATGTCTTCCTTCGACATCTTTAAGTCACAAGGTATGTCTCTTGCAGTCAGTAGAGAAAGAGTCATCAAGGCATTCTAGAGGAGGAGAATACAGAACGGATTAGTATAAAACTAGAATAAAAGTAATAGGTCACAATTGCGACTTTGGTTTCGTTTTATAAATATTAAATGGTTAACGCATATCACCGTAGTTTTTAACGCAACACTAAGTGATCAAAGAAGTATGATTCCACGTAATTCAGGGAAGAAAACAGAAATTGTTGCTAAAATAAAATTCTTATCCTCCAAACAGCATTGAGCTGATAACGGTTCAGACTCTCTCCGTAAAAAATCACTTTCACTTGTGATTAAAGAATTAATCACTGAATTTTGAGATCTCTCTTATTTTATAAGATTCGCGACATTGACTAAAAAAAATAGGAGGCACTTGTTTTTAGGCTTGAACTATGAAAGTTATGAACATAATTAATTACAAAGATAGTCCTAGACTAGCAGAGTTCAGAACTCAAGTGGCATCTACTTCCTTAACTTGGATTAGAGATGCGTGAGAACTATGAGTGCATAGGAAATTTTGCACAGTTATGCGTGGTTTGATTTCCAAGGATTTTTTGTCACCGAATTTTAGTACCAATTCTGAAGATGAAAAGGCTACTTGGTGCCGCTTGTTGGCTTCAAATACGCTCTTCGTAGAATGCATTTCGTGATTGCCGGATGCGTGAATGTGATCAGTTATTCTTTAACGGTACAGAAATCTTCGGTGCTGGATTCACTACTCTTCATTTGGCGGAAACTCTGAAAGTCTATAGATAGAACTATCTGAATCTCTAGCTACTTTCCAATTGGCCTTTAATAATAATGGGCTGCACTTCGCGCGGCAACCAACAAATAAAAATGTAATAAAATATGGTACCATTCGTTTTAAATTTCAAATAACATTATATTTTGACATTCTACTTATATTGATTTATTTCACAATATTTTCCATTATTATTGAATATTATAATTAATATTTAATTATACAAAAGTATCTAATAAGGTAGTTTTTCTTAGTATTTCCTTCATAAAATGGGTTTATAATTAGAGCGATTAATAGATTTAAATAAAAAAAAACATTTGGTTAAGTTTATAGTATATGGGTTGTTTTTAAATAAAAATATTTTATGTTGAGCTGAACTAAAGTGTAGGCATTATATTAATTGGATAAAGTAAAGATATTCCCTCCTAAGATAAAAGGAGGGATTAACTTTACTTGGTTAATTGGGGGAGAGATGTCCTTTACTTGATAAAATGGGAGGTATACGAGGTTATGAAATCTTAATTTTAAAGCTACAGAAATAAGCATAAATTAAGAATTAAACGCATGCTAGGATGTAAAAGAGAAATGCTAAACTATTATATACAGGAATGTATGTGGTTTGAAAGACATAAATACAGTTTTAAATAATTTTTTCGATATGACTGAAATCCAATACTATTTAAATTAAGTGATTAAAATTTAATTTCTAGAGTTTTACAAAGTTTAGAATTTTTATTATTTTAAAATAAAATTTCTAATAAATATGTTCCTAAATAAATTTGTTAAGTTATTTTTTTTTATTCCATCATGAGAGGGATTAGCTTAACTAATGTAATTTTGGGAGAGATGATCTTTACTTGGTAAAATGGGAGGGACTATCTTTACTTGATCCTTATTTTTTTATATGATTGACGTTATTTGGAGGGATTATGGTGGATATTTAATTAGCTGGAATGGGGATATCTGGAAAACAACGATTCAATATTTGCCATATGCCGCTATATCTCTTCTTTAATGCTCAGGTCACAAATTCTCTTTATTAAATTCTCCACTCTTTTATTGAAATTAAATATATAAAGACTATTGTATCATAATTATTACTTACACTAATACATATAAGCAGATTTTTTATTATTATTAAACTTAAAATATTTAATTCCAATTTTGTGCATTTTTGAACGTTTTAATGTTCTCGAGCTAAAAAAACAAAAATATTTAGTTAGGGACACAATAACAAACTGCGTACGTAACTGACAGATCGCATCTGCATAAGAAACAACAAATAAAGCTCATTTGCCCGTAAGCAATCGAATTCTTCTAAAAGAGAGGTACTACGACTTCGGGAAGAGTATTCTTCTTTAGAGCATTTATCCATTCGGATTCTGTTAAGTCAAATATTTTTTTTAAAGTCAACTCATTATGAGATTTAATAAAGCACATCAAATTGCTCATTTTTCACTTTTCTTTGAGTCTCTTCTTCCATATTACATACAATGTGGACACAACGAGCGTTTGCATCTTTCTATTGATGTAAAGCATAAGGGTTTAAAGGCACTTTTTTAGTTACACCTTCTGGATTACAAACTAAACTAATAACTTTTAAGTTAATAGACTTAATCTTTGCATGCAGAATGAAACTCTACTTCGATCTTATGTACTTGGGATGACTTTTATGTGTGTTTTAGTAACTGAAGCCTATTTTTGAATTTCTTGGCATTGAGCTAGTATTAGCCATTTGGCCAAACTAAAAGAATAATGATAAGCAATAATCTTAAGTGGTTACAATCTTTCCTTTATGTTAGTTAAATGTAGGAAGAAAAGGCTTGCCTTTGTAGCAACATATTGGCTTTTTAAAGGGCTGCTTTCTGGACAGTAATGTCTATATGATAGGGGAAATAAAAGTTTTAAGCATATATTTAATACCACATATAATCTTCCTGTCTTACTTGTCAATAATTCACATTCTCGCCTTGCGATCAGCAATATAATACGGGACCAAGCTTTTGCATTATTTATCCGTTCAGTTTATTCTTTATTGTATCTGCCGTCTTGCCTCTAGAGAAGTGACAGTCACTGAATCTATAAAGCGTGCTACTTTTCCGTCTTAAATGCTATTGAAATGCCCTACATGAATCATCTCTTAATCTAATGGGGAAAAATCTTTTAAAATATTTAATCATCAACTGTATTTAGTTTCCAGAATGGCACGGTATTTCAACCATGACAAGTATTAACGTATGGTACTAATAAAAAGAATCTCGTTCAAATGAGGGCAAAACTTATTAAGTAACTGTGTGTTTTGGCATTTACAGATTTTTTATTCGCGTTTTCCATCAATCTGTCCAGCAATAATGTGAGATTAAATGTTCGGATTCAACCTAAGGAATTGCAATAGTGGTCAAATGTACAAAGCGATGGGAGAAAGTATACTAAACCTGATCTAAACTTACCTAACCTATCTTTAAAACTAATAATTTCTCTAAAGAATGATGAGATACATGTTTAATTCACAATAAAAAAACATTAGGATGAAATTTACAAAAGTAATGGAAAAGGCGATTTGAACCACATATGTAGTGTAGCAAGAGCACAGCTCTGATGAATCTTAGAATATATGAGAATGGCACGCCCTATATAATCCAGTATCAGATGTAGCATGGACCAGTAAGCCTCAGCTAAAATTTCCAAGGCATGTTGCCATCTCATCTGAAATCTTTTTAGAATTTAGGCCGCTATGAATATATAAATCTTGGATACATTTTTACTTGCTCTTTGATCACCGTTTTATATACAAGTCTCTTCTTACAAACTTTTATTCTGTGATACACCGTTGGATTTCGCTTTATTTAAATTAAAACAATATTCATCCTCTAGGGAATCTGAGAATTCTTATTTTAAATTATGGAATAAGATTAATTGATTTTTCTATGGTAAAGAGTTTCTAAGCCACAGATTCATAAAGAAAATTCCCTACTTGTGACCGGATTGACCCCTCACTGACGGTTCTTTTTAACCTAAAATTTCCTTAGACAGCGGGATCCGATATCTCGCTTAATTACTATCATAATACGACTTCTTTATTTAGTTTGATTGATGTTTAGAAACTTTCAAATGTCTGAAAATGTTATTCATAGTCGAACAACTGTTCCCCCCTCCCATAGTAGAATGATTACTATTTAATATCATACACCGCTACTGTGCACTCTTTCAAACATAATGGAATCTCTAGTAATAAACTCAAAAAAAGAGGATTTATATTCTTAGATTAATTTTGGCATATATAGAATCACCCATGGTATCAAACAGCCACCTCGCTTTATAAAAGCATGCAACATACACAAATTTCCTCCAACGTAGGAATATAATAGTAACCATTGACAAGCAACTCTCCAATTTCTTATTGAACTTTTTCTTCTACATTTCCCCTTCCAAATTTTTAACAAAAGTCCCTTTACCTTTGGTGATGACGGCACGATACTCTAGAAATCTTTATTATTAGAAACAAGCGATGGCTACAACAAAACCTAATAACCACCTCGTTTTAAAAATTCTCCCTTTTACTTTTTAAAACCCACAAAGTTTAGTATAACGAGCATTTAGGCATCATACTCTCAAACATGCAACTTAAATAGAACAAATAAAATGATAACGGCACACTGTACAGAGAAATTTTCGAAAGCACCGATGAAACTCAGTAATCAAATGAATGAAAATATTAATACACTCCGAGCCCGAAGTTTACAGAAACAACGCTTGGACAGCACAAGAAATCCATACTCAATAATCACAAGCAGTATATCTGCGCCTTATTCACCTTGACTTAAGGCCTAAGACTGCAATCTTGCATCATCTCTCATCAGAAATCTAGAGTAGATTAAAAGTAAGTAGCTGGCCTCCTTACGTTATACACACATAATACTCCAATAAGCGCATTTATCTCAGAATCAAATGATCTGTCTAATAAACACTCTCTAGCTACGCGCGGGACAATTTCTTCTTCATAGGCAAAATACAGTTCAAAATATGTAAAACAGTGAGAAACTCCTCCGGTTGACATAGCTCTGCCTTGGTACAGGTAATATTTTGGCAATTAAAAGGTAATGCAAATGAAAGCTGTCTTATAAGAGAACAATATTTTATTTTTACCTTAAATTCAGGATAAATTTCGTTTCTCTCCTTAGCTGCATGAAGAAGCTTGATGCTTCGAAACGAATCCTGCACTTGTGAACTAAAAATAAAAGTCGTTTTCTTAAAAAAACATTCTAAATTAGGAATGGAGTATTAAGGTGAACCCTATACGAATACCGTGTAAAAAAAAATAACGTGCATTCAGAAAGAGAGAAACATTGTTTATGCATTACAATATCTGCAAATAATTGATTATTCTTGTAAAAGCCAAGCTTGAGTGGACAAAAAATTCATTCTCTTCGAAAAGCAGGGATAACAATTAAAAAGGCCAATTGAAACATAGATTTTTGTCTGTCTTAGAAAAGATGGAATATCCGTTATCTTCCCGTATATGTATATGAGATCTCCTTCGGAGGGCTTGGATGAAGAGCTAGTTAGCTATAAAATTGTCCTTTTAACAGCATTTATTTATGTATATATATAAATATATATATATATATATATATATTTATATAGTATTTCTCTCATTAGCGCGAGAGAATTCTTAAAATAAATCCAGCATACCGCAAGAAAGAGAATACAAGGTAATTTGTTTTGGGAAAAAGTTATTTCGTAATTAGAAACATCATATTGGGGTGGAATGTGAACCAACCACACTGAGCCAGCGAGCAATCGCTTTGATTCCAATTGAAGAGAGCTTTCAACAACTTAGGTATATATAATAGTGAGAAGTACTCCAATAAAGTTCCTCGAAGTTGGTGCCAGTAAGAAACAATAGCGATCCTCTACTTTAAGATCCGACATGTGGCAGCAGTTTGAATCAGTTTGAAATCCCAGTCGATAACAAGGGAAGGCCGCTCACGGAAGGCTGTATCTTCTATGCGCTTTGGTTCAGTTATTCGGTTTTTTATCCTGATCCAAAGCACCGTTAAGGCAGAGGAGGAGATCATCAAGACATCATGCCCTAAGCTTGAGGCTGCTGCAACGAAGGACGCAGCAGCTTGAGAACATGAAAGATTTTTCCGATCTCAAGTCGTGGTCAGAGCTAGGGTCATTGGGTTCTTGGACGGCCTTCTCCTCTGTGGGCTTTTAAAAGCAGAAGGGCATCTTTGGATGTCTACATCCGACACCGTTGAGCCAGAAAAAAAGAGAGGACGAATGGGAAGTGTCTTTAACGGCAACCTTATTTAACAACCTCTCCTCGTCAGCCTCTTACTTCCTCTTCCTCATCTGCCCCTTCTTCATTTCATCAGTCTTCTTGGCAACAGCGGATACATGAAGTTGATCGACACTCCCCATTGAACAGAACTGTCTGTTCTTCCTCTGCAGTTCCAAAAGGGAAAAATCTTCTTTTGAGAGGTTGGCCTCTGCGATCTTACCGCTCTCGATATCGAAGACTTCCTGAAAGTAACCCTTCCAAACTTCCCTCGTTGTTATGGTGATAGGTGCCTTCCGCTTGGCTTACATCTTAAGAGTCACTTACTCGTAGTGAATGTTCGTGATATTACGACGCATCATGTGCTTTGCCTTGACAGTGAGGTTCGCTTTTTCGCACACATCGTTCAGCCTGAGAGAGGTGCTCTTGGCTGCCTACGGTGGGGGAAGACGAGGAGGACATGTTCCTGCGAGGGCAGTCGGGTTCACAAGAAACATTGATTTGGTGACTTTTCCATGAGACAGAGATAATTCATGCTTCGTGTGGAAGAAATAATCTGAAGGGAAAGTTAATACCCTCACCATGGAAACCCCTTACTCCCACTGGCACCACAGAAAAGACAAAAGTGTGTGACCTGTTAATATTGTTCGATTTGTAAAGATTTTGTACAAAGCACTTTTTATGGGAAAGATAAAAAAGAAAGCCTGTGGTGCTAAAATTGTTGCACTTTACAAAACATGAAAAATCCTAATATATATATATATATATATATATATATATATATATATATATATATATATATATATATATATATATGCAAAACATCACACAGGAGAATAAACTGAAATTTTTTTAAAGTATTTGGAATCCGCGGGAAGCAGCAGATATTGCTTATATCTCTTTCGCTCGATTGGCCTAGATCTAGAGGCCAGGGGCTGCTTCTAACGGTGAAAGGAGACATCGTGCCCGGTTGGGAGCAATCGGCCGCCTAAAGCTAGGCAATACCAAGTCAGTAAGGTGCCTTCTCGCCATGCATTGTTAGTCTCACTGGGCACGTGGGGTTAAGGGTGGAAACCGACAAGCGGATCGCCAAATCTGCACCAGGTATCAAACCTCGGCAATCAAGTTGGGCCCTTGAATGTGAGAACTATGACGCCATGTTTCTCAAATAATCTGCAATGCATCAGTGATGCACGAAAGACTGCAGTGATTGATCAAGAGCTGATCAGTCTGCAGTCAGACATCGACGACCTCCAAGAGACCAATGTGCCAGAGTCTCGATCCTTCAGAGAGGAAGACCTTATATTCTTCTGGCAAGGGAAACCTACACACGAACTTAGAGAGCATGAAGTGAGTTTTGATGTTCGAATGACCTGCTGGATTCCATCATTCCGCACGCAGAAGGAACTAAGCGCATCCTGTTTCTTGAGCTCGACACCACAGCTGAACCTGTCCATCTTATCAGTGCTCATGCCCAAACAGTGACCTCACATACCGATACCAATGATAAATTCTACAAAGAACTGAATACAGTTATAAGCCATATCTTTGAGAAATAGTACTTCTTTGTCATCGGCTATTTCACGCCAGGGGGGCCACCGACTGTAATTCTTGGCCTATAGGTCTCGGATAGTTCGGTATCTGGAGGATAAAGGAAAACAGATAGTGCCTGCTGGAACTATGTTACCAGCACCATCTCTGAGTTATTAACACTTTCTTCAACGCCAAACCCAAAGACAGAATCTCCTGGAGACACCCCTGATTTAAGCATTGGCAACTACTAGACCTGATCCTCACCAGACCTCACAGCTGCCAAGCATCATACTCACACGGACCTATCAGAGCGGTGACTGTGACTCCGACCACTTCCTGGATTGTAGCGAAGTCAAGATGCGTGAAAATGACTGTGTCGTACTAAATAAGAGAGCAAAGCTCGCATTAAAGTATGCAAGATAGGCAACCAGGGAAGATTTGGAGAGTTTGCTGCCCCTCTGGATAAATTCCTGCTTAGCCCACCAACAACAAATGCTGGTGAGATATGGGAAAACATTTTTAAAAATCGCATACAATGCCGCTGTGAACATCTTTGGCAGAAAGAATATAAAGCCTGCAGCCTGGTTTAAAGCCCACTCTAAAGAACTAAGACCAGTCCTCGAAGATATGAGGAATGCCCTGTTTGCATACAAAGCAAGCCCTAGCGAGAGAAATCTGAAGTACTCCGATCTGATCACAGTAAAGTGCAGCAGACAGGCAGGCATTGCGCGGATGAAAATTGGCTATAGTTCTGCTCCAAGATTCAGGTCGCAGCAGGCATCGGCACATCAGGGGAATGTATGATTGCATCAAGGTAACCTTTAACCTAATTAAAAAATTACTGCCCCCCTTAAGTCTGCTTTAGGTAAAATTATCCATATCTGGACCAAGCAGATGGAGCGCTAGGTAGAGCATTATTCTGAGTCTTACGCCAGGGAAAACATGGTCTCTGATGATGCACTGAACATTATTGATTGTCTGCCCATCTTTAAAGAGATTTATAATGAACCAATAGTATACAAGATCAGCAAAGCACTGGACTCTCTTTTCCCTGACAAAGCACGTGGTAAAAATGTTCCCCCTGCCGAAGTCCTTAAGTTGCATAGAAAGATAATCATCACAGAACTGCACGAGATTCCGTGCCTCTGCTGAAATGAATCTGAAGTACCTCATGTATGAGAGATGTTAACATTGTCACCGTCTCCAAAAACAAAGCCGACAGAAGCAACCATAAAAACTACCGTGTCATCTCCCTCCTCAGCCTTGTGTACCGGCTGTTCGCCCGTGTTGCACTGTAGAAACTCTAAAGTCTATCAGAGATAGTTTATCGTGAATCCCAGTGTGGCTTCTGTGCAGACAGCTCCACAATCGATATGGTCTTCTCCTTCCGAGAACTTTAGGAGCAATGCAGAGACTGAGGCAACCACGCTTCGTTGCCTTCATAGATCTAACGAAGATTTTTAACTTAGTCAGCATGGACGGACTATTCAAGATACCTTCTAGCAACCGCTGTACACCCAGACTGTTCAGCATCATTACGTTGCTTCACAATAACATGAGAAGCACTATGGTCTTCTTCGATGGCTCTACATCTGACTCCTTTAGCAGCCAGAGAGGGGTAAAATAGGGTTGTGACAACGCCTCGTTATTGATCGTGATTCTCCTTAGCAGTCATGCTGAAGCATGCCGTCAGAAGTGTAACTGAAGTTATATACCTAGGCACTAGGTTGTACGGGCAGCTTTTCCGTCTCTCCAGACTAAGAGTGAAGTCGAAATTCCAGCTGAAGTGCCTTCTAGACTGCCTCTTTGCTGATGATCCTGCGGTCACAACTCACTCAGTCGTCGACCATCGGCAACTCATAACCCGCTTTAGCTAGGCCTGTCAAGACTTTGGCCTTACCCTCATTCTAGAGGACTCACAAGTCATGGCGCAAGATGCAGATTCTCTACCTCACATCTGCATCTCCAACCACGTACAGGAGGTTGTCAAGGACTTTTTGTACCTGGGCTCCACTATATCTGACTCACACTCTCTTGACACTGAGCTCATCACGTGGAGAGGCAAAGCCTCTACCACCATGGGAAACTTGAACACGATAGTATGGGGCATCAATAAGTTTTCAGAGAACACCAAATTTCATGTCCACAATGCCTGTATTGTGAGTACCCTTCTGTAATCAGGTGCATCTTGGACTATGTGAGAACGATAGAAACCTAAGCTCAACGCCTTTCACATGCACAGTCTGCGACGCATCCTAAACATCAAATACAGGACAAAGATCTCAACAGCATTTTCCTGGAGAGAGCTGAAATCCTCTGCATGTACGGCCTGCTGAAACAGACGCATTATCTGGCTTGGACACGTTGTGAGGATGACGATGTCCGGACCCCCAAAAGCAAAGCCGCTCACACTCGAGTGATTCTCACATCTCAAGCACCGTAAGAGTGAGAGGAGAAGAACCCTGCCCCAACGAGCTCCCGTTCTTTAATTACGTTGAAGAATCAGCCCCCGTCACAGGCGACGAAAATTCCAGCAGCGGCCACAACATTTCAAAGCGAGAGATAAGTCCTCCAGCGACATCCGGCAATCCCTAATACCTACCTGTAAGTTAACAATGACATTTATATCTCAATTGCGATAGTAGAAGTTTAGTACGTCCCACGTTTTAAAGGAGAGTAGAAACCATTCTTCTTGAACCTAGGTCATATGTGTTTGTAGATGTGAGTACGTTAATTTAATGTTTTATGCTAATCAAATAGGGTCGTGATAAAAATACTAATTTACAATTGGTATGTTTACTGGAAGCCTACTTGTTTATGTTTTGTCATTGAAAGATCTTTGAGGCCAAAGATAGAAATGTGTTTACTGTTGGTTTGTAATATATAATTTAAAATAAATGTTTATTTTGGTAGATTCTGGTGTTTCCTCTTATCCTTATGTGTTTAAAAATAGCTCTTCCTTAAGAACTAAACCACTAAAATAGCACTCTTAAAACAAAGCCTACTTTATCATAGAAGTAACTCACGCCCCTTAAAGCATACTGCTACTAAAAGGGTGTCAAAGAGTAGAGGGATCAAAGCCAAGGGTCTTCTACGACATATAATAAAAGTGGTGTCAGGTCTAGAAAGAACCCAGCAGTGTCTATTTAAGGAGGAGCTAACACATAAAAGGAACACCAGGAATAATAGAATATTTGACGAGTGGAAAATTGGTAAAGTTAGAGGTGGATACCATCTAAAGGTAATTGTTAGGCCTAAGTGGTAAGTTTCGGTGGTGGATTAGGTCAGGCTTGATTAAAAACAAGGTAGATGACTGATATAAGCGCGATGGCATTGTTTGACCTTTATCGGAAGCAAGGTCAAAGCCTCGGACTGGAGGGATCAAAGCCATGGGTCATTCTACGACAACCTTGACGCCTCTTGGTTTCTCATTCTCCAACATAATTAAAGCGCGGGAGCTCGTTGGGGCTGGGTTCTTCTCCTCTTACTCATACGGAGCTTGAGATGGGAGAGTGACTCGAGTGAGGGCGGGTTTACTTTTCTTTAGTCAGACTTTTCTCCAGTCTGTAAAGGATTGTTCGGTATGGCACCGATATCAAGATTGACTATTCTTGTTAATTTGGCCCAGAAAGGGGGGAATGATTTTCACAATCTGATCCTATCGTTTCTGACGGAAATAGTCTAGTATGACTGAAGGATCGATCTTCACGAACTGAACCTTCTTCTCTCTTATCGAATTTTAATCTTTTTGTCTGGCTGAAGGATCGATCTTCACGAACTGATCCTCCTTCTTCGGTATCGACTTCTAATCTTCTTGTCTGGCTACAGGATCGATCTTCACGAACTGATCCTTCTTCTATCGTATCGACTTCTAATTTTCGTGTCTGGCTGAATGATCTATCTTTACGAACTGATACTTCTACTTCGTATCGACTTCTAATCCTTTTTTTTTCTTTTCGGGGCTTATTTATAGGCGCTCATGGCCCCAACTAAAGGGGAAAGTGACCAGGCTACACGGATGGGAATGCGAATGGTAAGAGCAAAAAGTGCAGCGGTTGTCACTGGGGTGCCCAAGTCGGCTCGCTAATTAGAGAGACTCTCAACCGCACCGCTACTTGGAGGGCCTTTTGACTAACAACGTTTTTTTTTTACATAACCACGGGTTTATGGGTCTCGTAGGTAATTGGATCGTTAGAGCATCGTTTAAGGGCCTTATGTGGTCGCCTTAAAAAATATGTTACCTCCAACTGCCCTAAAACGGTAAGGAGATCAAACCGAGTAGGCAGTTACAGTTATTTGCCGGCTATCGTTCCCTCGATTCTCCTCATGGGGTAGGCTCGCTCGTCCGGCTTTCTCCAAAAGGATGGGGGCTTTACCGTACATCTCCTCCTCTGGGATGCTTAATGTGGACATTTCTCTACAATAATACCTCTTGGGTTTTTAATATTTACTTAATCCTATCATAGCTTCGATTGTAGTCTGTTTCTTTATTTATTATATCGATGTTTTCAGTCCATGTGTCTTTTTGTTGCTCCTAGATTAACACGAATATTTCTCCATTCAATCCCCTGAAATCGCTGTATGTATATTTCGTTGTTGTAAATCCTCTTCTATATTCTGACAGCAGTCTAATCTCGTTTCCTGTAACAATAATTTATGTAGGACTTCTAAATAGCTAGAGGGTCTTCTATTAATTTTAGGGAATAGCTACCTCATCCAACGTTTTATCTCGTTTCTAATCTTATTCAGTTCCCCATCGATATCTTTTAAGGTGCTCTTAAGTCCCACCTTCTTTCGTTTTACTTTCAATTCGTTCTAAGATAACATTTTAATTGTTTTGTATATATATATACTGGTTCCATGTGGTAGTTGATAGGAAGACTGAAACTAGCCAAGAAACTCATATTTTGTAACCGATTATCCTAGAATATAAGTTTGGATGCTTGTTACCAGGCGTTGTATTAAACTTTATTTTTTAACGAGTATATCTGATAAAGAGCTTTAAAGAGTAAAATGAACTATAATTTAAAATTCACCATTGAAAATAGGCTACTTTAAATTAAGAAGAATAAATTAAAATAAATGGCAAAGAAAATAAGCCAAAAAATCGAAACAAAAGCAAAAGCAAAACATAAAAGAAGGAATCAACTCCTTTGTTGTGGAGAGAACCACCTCCCACCGGTGAAGGAACATACAACCAACATAAAGAACAGAAAAAAAATTGGCGGAGGCCAACCTAGTCCACATATCTGTGTAGATGAAAATGTTGCAAATACAAGGGAAAAGGGGACGCTACCCCGTTCGTCGTTATACGGACAGGTAACACGCGGGAACATCCCCGAGATGGGATATTAAACAAGAATGAGCCAAATGTTCTGTGGCGCAAAGCATTAACCGTAAAAAGTGAAAGGAAACCCTGCATCTCATTGCAGTGCATTTCAAGGATTTTCGCAATTTGAAGACAACAGAAAACAAAACGAAGTAATCGTAGCATTGGAAGTTAGGTCCAGGAGAACAGAAGCTGCGCAATGGTACGCAACCTTAAGGTCCTCTCAGTTGTCTTCCATCTTTTCTGCTAAGGAACATGGATGGGTGCTCTGATTCATGCTCTGTAGTGGGTGTAAGGAGAAGTAAAACGCTGGTATGGGTGTACAGTCCTCAAGGAAACTGTTCCGTCCCTTTTGGCGCTCCCATTCAGCGGAATTGTCATATCTACAGGGACCCAGCAGTTGATAATCTCAACACTCACCTGGCCCTCGGCAGCTATGGCGCCTCGGATATCGCAAACCAAGGTGTGTTGTGATTCCAAAGACCAAGAGTAATAAATTCATAATTATAAGTGGATAAATATCGCAATCGGGTCACCAAACCTGTTCTTTACTAAGCGTTCCAATGCAGTTCAGCCGTTAAGACAGATACAGCCCAGGGTAGATCCCATCTACCTTGAAACAGAGAGATACGGCGTGGTAACATACCCATTACTTAGACTTGGACCCATCCATATACACTAGTAAGGATACAGCGTGACACGAAAAATGTTCAAAAAAGGCCGAACGCAATACTCACAGCGCTGTGGAAGCTTTGAGAGGAATGTATTACGACAAATAGTCAAAGGTGTTATTCTCCAGTGTGTCTTTTCAGAGGGAACCAGAAGCACTTCCTTAACAAGAGCTACACTTAGATTTTAAAGGAGGTTTCTAACATTTAGAGCAAATACCTTAGAATGTTTAGTAGTGTCTCTCGACGGAACGGGCGCCATTGAGATCAGCTGCGGTTTCCTTGAGGAGCGTTGACAACTGAGGGATGGAAAGAGCTCACAGGTTTAGGCGCATAATTCAATCTGCATGGTGCAAAGCACCTTTCATCTTCCAAACAGCGAGAAGTTGGCTCTCAATGAGGGTATTGTGAAGGCTGAGCTCACTTTACGCATTCTAATCTGGTGGTTCAATTTTACCTCCCACAATACACATTTTGATGCAGATGCTTAACATTCGCATCGTAGTCAAGCTTTTAAGAAAGAATGATCGGTAGAAGAACAAACCTATAGCTCCATTAGCATCCCAGTTACTGAAGTTCACGAAATGCAAATTGTCCATGGCATGGGTATAGGAGACCCAAAAGTTGAAAATTTATGACTCTCATGTGAGCCGTTTGCCGAAACAAGACGAAATCAACAATCCACTTCCCGCTAAGCAACATTTAGGAAAAAGTCCGGGTCAGGATGGAGATTTAAATGGTGGCTAACAACGCCACTCTAGTCTTTGCAAGTATTCAGTTGAATGTCTCTTGTAGTGGACACTTCAGTGTAGTCTCTGAGCCACACCATAAGAGATTGAAAGGTTCTTCTCATACAGCGTAACTTAAACATCTTCCGATAGCACTGAAGTTATTTAGTTGATGCTCAGTGTAAAGAGTGTGAGACTGTGAACAGTACACTAAGGAACAAGAACTTCTTACTTCGGAGGCGCCTTTTTGCACGTGGCCTTTGCAGGGCATCTTTGGTACCGTATTCCCCTCTGGTATGATATGCCTTCTCAAGATTTATAACTACCATAGGGTAGTGCTGTCTCTGAAGTAAGGCCTCACTTACAGCGTTTTTATGTCAGAGCAGAGAAAACGCTTTGGAATGTAACTTGATGAAACTGTGCAGAAAAATTGTGGCCTTCTCTGTCCAGGAAAAAGGCAAATCTTACATAATGTTCAGTCGACGGAGTTCAGCGACATCACAACGTGCATTTTCTAATAATACAGCCACAATCAACAAAGAGAAAAGGAAGGAAGCAGTTGCAAAGTAATACACTACAGGCTAGGCATCCGATATCGCTGTCTCATTTTCTTGTTGCTTAAAGATGCTACGAAGATTTTGAATGCTTTCCATACCTCTGTAAGAGGGGTATTCCCGTTATGTGAAGACGATTATGCCCACCAGTAAGAGGGATTGCGTAAACCAATCCGTCGAACGATTGGCCCTTTGAGGAACGAGGAGGGGACATTAAAGCATTTAGATGCAGAAAATGCTAACCTCCTCAATGACTACTTCTCTTCAGTGTTTACTGAAGAATGTGGTTCCATCCCCCAGCCAATGGATTCCTACTCGGGGGAAAAGCTGGAGGATATGGACTTCACCGAAGTTGAAATCAAAAAAAAGATCAGTGACCTAATGACGAATGAATCACCTGGCCCGGATGGGTTTCTACCTAAAGTGTTGAAAGAAGTGCGCGATCAAGTGTCACGACACCTGAGCGCAATTTCAACATGTCAATCCGGACCAAATGCGTTCCTAGAGACTGGCGTGAGGCAAGGGTAACGCCAATCTTCAAGAAAGGAGATCGTAACCAACCGTCAAACTACCGACCTATCAGTCTGACTTCGATAGTCGGTAAACTCATGGAAAGCATCATGGTGGACAAAGTGACGTCGTATTTAGAGTCAAACCTGCTACTGAGGAGTTCCCAGCACGGCTTCCGAAGGCAACAGTCATGCCTGACGAACCTTGTAGACTTCTTCCACTTCGTTTTTAGTGAGCACGATCGGGACAAGGCGGTGGATGTGGTCTACCAAGACTTTCAGAAAGCCTTTGATAAGGTACCACACCGCCGCCTTCTCCAGAAAGTGCGAGCGCTTGGCATAGACGGAAAGGTAGCCGGCTGGATCAAGAACTAGCTAAGTGGCAGACGGCAACGGGTGGTGGTGAATGGACAGTCTTCTGAGTGGGTGCCCGTTACTAGCGGGGTGCCTCAAGGTTCTGTCCTAGGACCACTACTGTTCATCATCTACGTCAACGACATGGACGGTGACATGGTTGCCAAGATTTTCAAATTTGCCGACGATACCAAGCTTGGTATGAACATTGCAAAGGATGGAAATACTGCCCGCCTGCAGAAAGATCTTAGGAAGATTGGGGAGTGATCGGACACGTGGCAAATGCCTTTTAACGTGGGGAAATGCAAAGTGATGCATATCGGTCACAGAAACCCCCAATCTCAGTATATCCTTAAGGGCACTGATATTGAATCCACCGACACTGAGAAGGACTTGGGTGTAACAATCACTAGTGACCTCAAGTTCTCGAAACAGTGCATTGAGGCGGAGAAAAAGGCCTAAAGGATGCTAGGATATATTAAGCGCCAGTTTGGTTATCGGAACCAGGAGATTGTACTGTGCCTGTACAACTTACTTGTCCGACCGCACCTGGAGTATGCCGTACAATTTTAGAGTCCTTCGTTTCGAAAGGACATCGCGAGATTGGAACGCGTACAAGCCATGGCAACCAAGCTGATTCCCTCTATCCGACATAAAAGTTATGAGGATAGACTAAGGGAATTAGATCTGTTCTCGTTGAAATCCCATAGACTGCGTGGTCAGCTCATCGAAGTTTTCAAAATACTTCGAGGGTTCGACAATGTTGACTACCGGGATATTTTCACATTGAGTGAGAACAGAACGCGCAATCACGGCTTCAAATTCAAATTCTTTCACTTACAGTATCTGTGGTATGTGGAACGCACTTCCAGTGGAAGTTATCAACAGTGAATCTGTTGACCAGTTCAAGTCAAGACTAGACAAGGTCTTGAAAAGTGGCCGTTTAGGGACGCAAAACAATTGAGCAGCCTTGTGCCCGATCGATTGCTAGTCCAAAGGTACCCTCTTTGAATGGACTGGAAGGTCTCCTAGGGTACCTTCTTTCCTTGTTGTTGTTACTCCTAGCTCAACGGAATTCACTGAACTTGAAATCATTCGGGTGACGCTCAAGGCGCATGTAGGAATAACACTAAGCTGACCACTACAGAAGTGGTTGTCATACAAAAAGACTCAACGTCATCAGGTTGTCGGCGAAGAAATCAATGGCTACATCTACCGAACGAAACCCCAAGATTGATGGAGATAAATCAATCTTGTACTGAAATGCGGACCACGGCACTATTGCGAAGCACTGCTGGGGAGATATTTCAGATGCCAGCAGTTCAGAAAATGATATTTGAATGAAAAGATAATCACCACCATGATATTTGAATAAGAAAATAATCACTAACAGAAAATAGGCTGTGAATGCGGAGAGAAGGGGAATTGATTCCAAAATAAAATTGAAGCAATTTTCGTTCACTGATGAGCAAACTCATCCACATTTAGAACAAATATCTTCAGCTCGTCTATCAGGTCGGCAATGATCTGAGCCCTCTAGTTGTTTGAGTGTGCTCCCCAGAATGGGCGTCTATCTTTAAACCTCCTTGCAACACTCTCAAGATGCAAAAGAAGTCACCAGTGTTGAGAGTTGATTGCAGGCCAAAATATCACTATATCTCCTCTCCAGGAGCAGCTGCACTGCTATTGCTTGAATGGAGGTATTTATATCAAAGATAACAAGAAGACATTCTGCAGAGTCTCAATAGCCCATCTTCCTGTCGGTGATGGGGTCCTAAAACCCTTATATCCCAGGAGGGTTGGCAAGGGATAAGTGCCCAGAATAGGCTGTTGCGAAAGGATACCTAAGGTGGAATTGAAATAGACGAGCATCCACAACTCCGTCCAAATGTCCCGGAGTCTGCTTCAATTTCATTGAAGGATTATTCTATCCAGTAATAGCTGCTCGGAGAAGAGGCGGGGCCTCCGTCAAAGAGAAAACCCTAACGAAATTGTCCGTATGATGGCTGAATGCAGAACTCCTGCTGCTTTTTTGTAACAACACTCTGAAGGCGCTTTTGCCTTCGAGATCTTATCTCTATCTGTCAAAATTTTTGCCTTTAGAGGCCGTGGTCACTCATTTGTAGGATCAATGTTCTACAAGCAAATCGTGTTTGCATTGCCTGGGGTTGTTGGAGCCGAAGCAACTCTAGTGGTCTCCTTATTTCTGGGGCAGCTTTACGAGCCCCATGTGACGTCCTCACGACCATATTTAGGAATGCGGCCTCCTGTGAGTCTAATCATTGGTGGAATGATGCCGTCGTTTTGTTTTATGGGAAAGACACACGCTGAGGTTTTGAGTAGAGTCCTACTTTTTGCCGAAACCTGGTGTTAACCCTTTATGCCGCCTTTTTTTACCAAAGGAGAGCCGCTGATAAAATAGAACTCGCAAAAGAGTTCCAAATAGACAAAAAAAAAACGTGATCGTAAGCCTAAAGGGACCAGGAGCAGTGGGCCTCTTTTGAGAAAGAAAGAAGCAAGGAGGTTAGTGAGTGAACTCGATTATCCTCACCGCCGAAAGGACCACTATAAGCCTGATGGATCACCCTCACAAAATCTTTCTCCGAGATGGAGATGGGTTTAGCTGGCAAAGTGGCACTACCTTGGGCAGATGGTCACTCCTATCCTTATGATTACTCGCGGGCTAAAATCACGAGGCTATTGGCTTGCACAGGGGCATCTCTAATTTCTGTTTTTGGAAATGAGCCTACGTTATCTGGTTATTCCCCATGGAACATAAGATATTGATTTATACTGCTAGCTCGCGTGCAGAGCTATCTCCATCTCAAAGGGTGTCTCAATATCGCTATCTCCACCCAAGGCATTACAGTTGGCAAACAAGCAATCTGTCATTTCTGTATTCTAATTTGGGATATATATGATAGAAGGCAGTCTGACCTCCTACCAACTATCAATCCAGGACTGAAGGAATGTAGGAAAGGCAAACGGTCTGGTCCTGCTCTTCCTTGCGCTCCTAAAAAGGTTATTCCTTTCGAGAGGTGCGGCAAAAATACCTCTAACATTTTAAACTTTCACCTAGGTGTTGTTAATGAACTTATGCAAGTGCCAATGATGTTTTCATTTAGCTAATGACTTACAATTTTTTTTAAGATACTCTCATCAAGCATATAATTTTTAAAACCAAATGAGCAAAAGCTGTATCCCTTTGTTTAAACAAGAGTAAAATTAACTTTTCATAAATGTTGTTTCTTTTTCCTTTTGTCAACCAACCTTTCAAATGTGGGAGGTATTTCTGCCCACCCTGTGTCACCGGGAGCGGTCGATTTTAGGTAGCATGCTTGCTGTTTTGGTAGTCCCATGTATTGACAAAGAGGTAACTACCGTTGGAAAGTACTGGCCCTGGGCACCTCTAGAGAAGGAGATGAGGAGGGGGGGAGCAGCTGCATCCAAAGATTAGGGATAAGAGTATATTTCCTATACGCTGGAAAATGGAAGTAAAGGCTGCAGAAAAAGCATATGGGGAACTCCTTCGTTTCTGACGTGAATCTTAGCATGGGCAGCTTTTAAGATGGCAAATGTGGAGCCCCTCTCCTTATAGGGACAGTAAGAGTAGAGCTCCTCCACTGATTGAAGATGTGTTTCTTGTTACTTCGCCCACCCCAACAGCTAGCGAGTGTGAGACCGCGCTTGGAAGACGATCAACACTGTGCATTCAAACTATTGACTTGTGTCTTACCAACACTTTAGAAAAGGAAAATGAGCACTTGGAAAGTAGAAACTTGTGAGGTTAAGAGAAGAGTATCCATAGGATCAGAAATTCTATAAAGTGATAATTTTACACTTATTCAATCTAGGGTCCAGCGTTGATGAGCTTTGCCAATCCACCTGTCATTCGGCGAAATTCTCCCGAAAAAACCACCTTATATTTTTACTGAAAGGATGTGAACATGGTCGATGGCTTAACAAAGCCCGTACCTAATCTTGTCATAGCCAGCGGAATTTTGGCAGTTGCAGCAGGTAGGGACCTACTGAATTACTCTGCCACTTATCTAAGGCTCATAACAGAACTTAAGTGCTCCGGGCAACTAGAAACTCTGCGGAGAGAAAAGCAAGTTTGGAATTGGGGAAGGCATGCATTAAATAGTGAGAAGTAGTTTGTATCATTATCCATTATTATCATACCCTGTCTAGAAGAACTGTCAGATAAAAGGGTATAAAAGCGCCAAAGTGAAAAAGGATGAGGAAGGATGCAATGCAGTGTGAGAGCTAATATAGAAGACGATATATGAGTTAACAAAAGATAAAGCAAGCTAAACTGGGGCCGGAAGGGGCGGTAAGACACGTCAGCAAAGCGGACAGAAAAACAAATTTTAGTGTTCCTTACGAGGTATTATTCCTCAGTTCATTATTAAATTGATTTGTTTTTACACTCTGTTTGTAGATATAACCACTGCGCCGCTATGTTTTGGTTTAAATTGGACATCAAGATATCTGTGGAATTATATGTAGTTAAATGGGTGTAGGAAGTTCTGTACTGGTATTTGGAGACTCAGATTGCTGCTATCCTTTTGACACTATTTTGTTCGCAATTTCTATTCTAATTTGATTGGTAAGCATTATTCGACCAATACTTGGACTATTTTGTAATTGACTTATTACATTACAGCTTACTTAACTCGATTTTTTCATTCTCACGTAGGAATCGTAGTAAGAAGTTTATAGTTCAAGATTCTAATGTCATATCTCCACGTTTTCTCGTTTTCTAGGAATTCTCATCTGCCCAGATATTAGAATTACATCAGGTTTATTATATGATTTTTTTCTCCCTGTATCTGTTTGTTTCCAGCTGTAGTATGTTGACTTCTTAATTTTTATTAGCCTATTGCATTCCATATTCGTGGAGTTCAATTCTTAGTGGGTATTATCTGGTAAAGGAAGATAGCGGTGTTTCTATTTGGTGTTGCGTTTGTGTTAAGCTTTGGATATCGCTCTGCCAGTGTTGTGATTTGGGGATTCGGGAGATTCTTCTTTTAGGGATTTACTTCACAATTTCATCGATTACGATTTTTTCCTATTCCTTAGGTGATGAGGATAAGTTCGTCTTCCGTACCATGCGTGATATTTGCCCATTCTGTGTTTTCACTCTTATTTATTAATCTCCTCCGTTTCTTTGTTCTTTCTCGTTACTTTTAGTTTTTTCGCTTATTGCCTTCGATGTGTTATTCAAGACATATATTTGAAAAATTGCCCCTGACTCAACTGCCTTAGGGAATTTAATGGACTCTATTCTGTTCTGTTGCAAATTATTGATGAAGATTAAAAACTGAATTTTAAGCCCATTATAATTCATTCTATTGAGTACATTATATTTTAAATATAAAGGAAAATTTGATTTTCTCCCTGCAGTAAGTATTAGTACGGGTGCAAAAGGAACTTCATTTGGGAATTAGAAAATAGAAATATGTTTGTTTGGTAGGTGTTTTGTCCTCATTTAGAGCTGAATGGAAACCCGTGTATCTGCACTCAGTTGGCTAATCGCAGAAGCATCCTCTTGACAAGGTACATATTTCTTCACATAGCACTAGTCCCTCTTAGCTACTTCACACAAAGTTTGGCCTATGATATGGAGAATAAGTACTACGGTAACCTCTAGATAGAATATTCGATCGAAGGCGCCGCCAGTTTCCTACCAAGTAATCGGAATATATGCCATAATTATTGAGTTGAAGTCCCAAGATTCCCGCGCCATTTCGATGAGTTGCGTAGGTTTATTCCTCCCTGCGAATTAACTATATACCTTAATAAAGGCTTATAGCATATGTCTCGGGGTAATTGGTAGTTTATGTATTCAGCGTGAGACCATTGAGTTCTTTTTCGGTAGTGTTACATTCCGACCATTTCAATGACGGTTATCCCAGTTTTATTTAAACTGGTCTCAGAGAGAAGCCATATGGCTTTATACGAGTATAGTACCGTATGTGTGATTTTATCTAGACTAGCTCTAAAAAGTATTAATACTACATACAACTAAATTAAGACTAATTTTTTATTACAAACACCCACCAAATCTCCAAACTATTATTAATAATTAAAGAGTACTAACATTTTACAACGAAAGTTTACAGCCAAAAATTACTCATGCGATACAAAGAACGTACTACACTACAGCAAGAAATTAGATTGGATAATCCATTATATTCTATTTATTTTGATGGTAGAAAAGATAGCACATTTGTTATTGAGATAATAGAGGAAACTCATCACAAGTACAATATAATGGAAAAGCACCTCTCTATGATAGAAGAACCTGGTTCCGAATACCTTGGATACCTGATAATGAAGACAGGTTCTGCAAAAGCTCTATGCAACACAATATTCTCGTATCTAGAAGGAAATAACATTGCAACTGATAAACTCGTTGCTGTGGAATGCGATAGAACGGTAGTAAATACAGGAACACAAGTAGGCATGATCAGAATGTCAGAAGAAAAACTTAATAGAGCACTGCATTGGTTAATTAGTCAGCACCATGCAAATCAACTCCCATTGCGCCATCGCATCAACAATTTGGAAGGGAAATCAACGTTTATCATTGATTTGCCGGACCTATAGGGAAACAACTGGATAAATGTGAGACTCTAAGTGTTATAGAATTCGAACCAATGCCGACTAACTTGCCGTGTGCTGACAGAGGAAATCTAAGAACCGATCATAAGTATCTGTTTGATATCCTTCTATCTATCTCACAAGGTCAATGTTCTGCTGAAATATCGAATGCATGATGGCTTACAACAGCAAATCGGATACTTGGATTTTATGTTTCGACTTCCGACCCTTCTGGCACGCTGAAATCCATTGTTTTGTTCATCATGAAGGTGTATCCACCATGCTGGTTTAAAATGAAAGCTAACTCCTCTTTGCAATATGGACCACTCAACCTCTTCAAGCCAGTGCAACTACTCCAAGGGATGAACAAACAAATTAAAGATACAGTTGCCCCAGTGATTCAAAGGAATACTTATTTTGGCCATGCGGAAAACATTCTTCTCTCTATGCTTCAAGATGAAAGAAATCATGTCCGGAAACTTTCATGGAGAAGAGTTATGAAAACACGAAAAGATTATAAAGGAAAATTAATAGGCCCTTTCAAGATCCCAGACATAAACTTTGATTCAGACGAAAACCTCCACCTAATTAAATGGTAGCAGAACGTTGTGACCAAACCTCCGCTGACGAAGACCCTCTCCGATGATCAACTTGAAGAATTTATTCGTCAATAACCTAAATTGGATATTCCGAGCGGTTGAGAGATGCATCAAACTGGTCACAATTGCGTCATTAGCAGTTTGTGGAGAAGACAAACTGGATGGCCATATAAGGAGTTTAATTGAGTCCAGGAGAAAAATAACCTTATTTAATATCAAGATGGACTTCCTAATGTAAGGTAATAACAATACAAAAATGTAATTGCATTGAATTAAGGTATATTGAAAATAGTAAGAATTTAAATATTCGACTGTTAATTGTTCAATGCTTCTAGTTTAGCGTGATGATAGTAAAAATCTACAGGGTGCATCGAAACAAACGGAATAAAATGAAGGAAAAATTATCAAGTAGTTAATAGATTATTTTTATTCAATAAAATGGTAGTAGAAGTATTGTTTTAAGGTTTTATGGAAATATTTTTTTTACACGTTTTATGGAAATAATATATCCTGTATAAGACATAAATGTTGATGTAACAACTTGAATTTTAAATACAAATAGATCGAACTTTCCCACATTATTTTCTTTTTTTTCAAAGTTTTGATTTCGTCCATCAATAAAACAGGGTAGCGAAATCAATTTTAAAAATTCTTGCAAACCCCCATTTTTCGATACCCCCTAATATAGGTCACCCAGTCAAAAGTACATACACATGCAATTATAAATACCTTGAAAAAATAACTTCTCTCTTGTTAGTTTCAATGTATATTCTCCCTTTCCTAAAGCGCCTATAAATGATCTATTCCTCTTCCTTAGTGCTAAATTGCGTAACTTTGATATTCCCTTGCCTATTATTAATTTCATTAACCTCACCTCAATGTGTACTAAAAACTGTAAGTTTTCTTTTAATTTTAAATTTTATCTTCAAAAGTTTGGTTTATTAATGGGAAATTGCTTATCTTTTGCCCTCTCTAATCTATATATGGAGTTTATAAAAAATACTTTACTTCCCAACATCATCGATTTTTCATTCTTTGGTTGCGATATACGTATAGGCGATATTATTTGTTTGTGGCCTACTTCTAAGGTATAGCAATGGTTTTCTTACTGAACTAAATTCTTTGGTTTCTTCTATTAAATTTATCCTTGAACTGAAACAAAATATTATCCTCCCGTTCGTAGATCTACTTATTCACAGAACTCAATTTGGATTTAAATATTTCGTGTACCGAATGCCTACCAACGCCGGTTCATATATTCATTTTTACTCAGGTCGTAATGATTAAGTCAAACCGTCTGTATTTATTTCAATATTTCTCTAGGGGCTGCGGGTTACCAGCTTGGATTCTTGGATCTTTCGATTTATGTGATCTTTGAAATTGGTACCAATCTTTGCTACCTTAAAAGGTTTCTTGCAGGGTGCCTAGATTGGGCACAAAAATCGTTTTACAGAACTGAAATCCCTCCCAAGTACAATTTTAAGAACTCCCTTGATTTACCGTTATCTGATTCCTTTACATTGCTTCCCTCCTCTTGAAATGTTTAAATGTTTGCGTCATATTCAAGGATAAGTCTACTATGTACAAAATTTCGATTAAAAATGATAATAAAAAAAAGTATAGGGGGAAGGACGTTATTCTATCAATTGTGCCGTTTTCCCGAAGCAATTCTTTAGGCAAACCAAAAAATTATTAAATGTCCGTTTGAACCAACATAAATACAATATTAGAAGAGGTGAAAGTAATAATGCATTCTTTGTTGATTTATCTGTAAATTGCCACCCAATCAATTGGAATTCGTCTAAATTTAGTTACAAATCTGATGACAAAGTTAAAAGACATATTGTCGAAGGCACATTGATTAATTCCTCGCCTAATTTCAAGATATCCCCCGGTATGTTTAAACTGGACAGTGTAATTAAAGGCTTACTATATAGGGAAATTGTCAATTTTTTATTTTTTTTTATTTTAATGTATTTATAATTGCATGTGTATTACTTATAGCTGTGTGACATATATGTCTACAATCTTTTCTCAAAGTTGAAACTTCCAGAAGATATCTTGGATTTAATGGAAAAAAGCCAATTTTATATGTTTCTTGTAGCCCTTAAAAATTTCCCGCGCCATGATCCGGTAATTTTTGTAATACTTATGTTAACGTAGAAAGACTATAGATAATGTAGCAATTTGTAAATAATTCCATTTCTGTTAATTCTTTAAGATGGCCTAACACGGTCGAAAGACGTTTAGGAATAAAGAATGTCGTTCGCGGATGTTTTTCTCACCTTGAAGACCCCGTTAATAAACTTGTGAGAAATATTGAGAAAATACAAGTAAAAATTAATAATGCTGCCATAACTAAATGTGGACTTCAATAGTACATGCATATATATATATATATGGTTAAGGTAATAGCATAATTAGACAACTGCTCTGCTTCAGGTCCAGCAGGTGATCCTATCCTCCTTGAACTGGAAGACAACACTTAAGGATGACCCATCCATCAGCCCAAAAAAGCTGATTTCAAAGACACGCCTTTATGTGGTCTCGTTTACCGTCACAGAAAACTGTTATTATTAATATATTAACAGCGTTGACTGATGCCATTACCTTAACCGCACCATCTTGTCTTGGATATTTTTCCATCTTTCGAGCGTTTTGGCTCAGTCAACGCTGTTAATATATTAATAATAACAGTTTTCTGTGACGGTAAACGAGACGACATAAAGGCGTGTCTTTGAAATCAGCTTTTTTGGGCTGATGGATGGGTCATCCCTAAGTGTTGTCTTCCAGTTCAAGGAGGATAGGATCACCTGCTGGACCTGAAGCAGAGCAGTTGTCTAATTATGCCATTACCTTAACCGCACCAATTTGTCTTGGATATTTTTCCATCTTTCGAGCGTTTTGGCTCAGTCAACGCTGTTAATATATTAATAATAACAGTTTTCTGTGACGGTAAACGAGACGAGATAAAGGCGTGTCTTTGAAATCAGCTTTTTTGGGCTGATGGATGGGTCATCCCTAAGTGTTGTCTTCCAGTTCAAGGAGGATAGGATCACCTGCTGGACCTGAAGCAGAGCAGTTGTCTAATTATGCCTTTACCTTAACCGCACCAATTTGTCTTGGATATTTTTCCATCTTTCGAGCGTTTTGGCTCAGTCAACGCTGTTAATATATTGATAATAACAGTTTCCTGTGACGGTAAACGAGACGACATAAAGGCGTGTCTTTAAAATCAGCTTTTTGGGGCTGATGGATGGGTCATCCCTAAGTGTTGTCTTCCAGTTCAAGGAGGATAGGATCACCTGCTGGACCTGAAGCAGAGCAGTTGTCTAATTATGCCTTTACCTTAACCGCACCAATTTGTCTTGGATATTTTTCCATCTTTCGAGCGTTTTGGCTCAGTCAACGCTGTTAATATATTAATAATAACAGTTTTCTGTGACGGTAAACGAGACGACATAAAGGCGTGTCTTTGAAATCAGCTTTTTTGGGCTGATGGATGGGTCATCCCTAAGTGTTGTCTTCCAGTTCAAGGAGGATAGGATCACCTGCTGGACCTGAAGCAGAGCAGTTGTCTAATTATGCCTTTACCTTAACCGCACCAATTTGTCTTGGATATTTTTCCATCTTCCGAGCGTTTTGGCTCAGTCAACGCTGTTAATATATTGATAATAACAGTTTTCTGTGACGGTAAACGAGACGACATAAAGGCGTGTCTTTGAAATCAGCTTTTTTGGGCTGATGGATGGGTCATCCCTAAGTGTTGTCTTCCATTTGAGGGAGGATAGGATCAGCTGCTGGACCTGAAGCAGAGCAGTTGTCTAATTATGCCATTACCTTAACCGCACCAATTTGTCTTGGATATTTTTCCATCTTTCGAGCGTTTTGGCTCAGTCAACGCTGTTAATATATTAATAATAACAGTTTTCTGTGACGGTAAACGAGACGAGATAAAGGCGTGTCTTTGAAATCAGCTTTTTTGGGCTGATGGATGGGTCATCCCTAAGTGTTGTCTTCCAGTTCAAGGAGGATAGGATCACCTGCTGGACCTGAAGCAGAGCAGTTGTCTAATTATGCCTTTACCTTAACCGCACCAATTTGTCTTGGATATTTTTCCATCTTTCGAGCGTTTTGGCTCAGTCAACGCTGTTAATATATTGATAATAACAGTTTCCTGTGACGGTAAACGAGACGACATAAAGGCGTGTCTTTAAAATCAGCTTTTTGGGGCTGATGGATGGGTCATCCCTAAGTGTTGTCTTCCAGTTCAAGGAGGATAGGATCACCTGCTGGACCTGAAGCAGAGCAGTTGTCTAATTATGCCTTTACCTTAACCGCACCAAATTGTCTTGGATATTTTTCCATCTTTCGAGCGTTTTGGCTCAGTCAACGCTGTTAATATATTAATAATAACAGTTTTCTGTGACGGTAAACGAGACGACATAAAGGCGTGTCTTTGAAATCAGCTTTTTTGGGCTGATGGATGGGTCATCCCTAAGTGTTGTCTTCCAGTTCAAGGAGGATAGGATCACCTGCTGGACCTGAAGCAGAGCAGTTGTCTAATTATGCCTTTACCTTAACCGCACCAATTTGTCTTGGATATTTTTCCATCTTCCGAGCGTTTTGGCTCAGTCAACGCTGTTAATATATTGATAATAACAGTTTTCTGTGACGGTAAACGAGACGACATAAAGGCGTGTCTTTGAAATCAGCTTTTTTGGGCTGATGGATGGGTCATCCCTAAGTGTTGTCTTCCATTTGAGGGAGGATAGGATCAGCTGCTGGACCTGAAGCAGAGCAGTTGTCTAATTATGCCATTACCTTAACCGCACCAATTTGTCTTGGATATTTTTCCATCTTTCGAGCGTTTTGGCTCAGTCAACGCTGTTAATATATTGATAATAACAGTTTTCTGTGACGGTAAACGAGACGACATAAAGGCGTGCCTTTGAAATCAGCTTTTTTGGGCTGATGGATGGGTCATCCCTAAGGGGTGTCTTCCAGTTCAAGGAGGATAGGATCACCTGCTGGACCTGAAGCAGAGCAGTTGTCTAATTATGCCTTTACCTTAACCGCACCAATTTGTCTTGGATATTTTTCCATCTTTCGAGCGTTTTGGCTCAGTCAACGCTGTTAATATATTAATAATAACAGTTTTCTGTGACGGTAAACGAGACGACATAAAGGCGTGTCTTTGAAATCAGCTTTTTTGGGCTGATGGATGGGTCATCCCTAAGTGTTTTCTTCCAGTTCAAGGAGGATAGGATCACCTGCTGGACCTGAAGCAGAGCAGTTGTCTAATTATGCCTTTACCTTAACCGCACCAATTTTTCTTGGATATTTTTCCATCTTTCGAGCGTTTTGGCTCAGTCAACGCTGTTAATATATTGATAATAACAGTTTTCTGTGACGGTAAACGAGACGACATAAAGGCGTGTCTTTGAAATCAGCTTTTTTGGGCTGATGGAGGGGTCATCCCTAAGTGTTGTCTTCCAGTTCAAGGAGGATAGGATCACCTGCTGGACCTGAAGCAGAGCAGTTGTCTAATTATTCTATTATCTTAACCGCACCAATTTGTCTTGGATATTTTTCCATCTTTCGAGCGTTTTGGCTCAGTCACCGCTGTTAATATATTGATAATAACAGTTTTCTGTGACGGTAAACGAGACGACATAAAGGCGTGTCTTTAAAATCAGCTTTTTTGGGCTGATGGATGGGTCATCCCTAAGTGTTGTCTTCCAGTTCAAGGAGGATAGGATCACCTGCTGGACCTGAAGCAGAGCAGTTGTCTAATTATGCCTTTACCTTAACCGCACCAATTTGTCTTGGATATTTTTCCATCTTTCGAGCGTTTTGGCTCAGTCAACGCTGTTAATATATTAATAATAACAGTTTTCTGTGACGGTAAACGAGACGAGATAAAGGCGTGTCTTTGAAATCAGCTTTTTTGGGCTGATGGATGGGTCATCCCTAAGTGTTGTCTTCCAGTTCAAGGAGGATAGGATCACCTGCTGGACCTGAAGCAGAGCAGTTGTCTAATTATGCCTTTACCTTAACCGCACCAATTTGTCTTGGATATTTTTCCATCTTTCGAGCGTTTTGGCTCAGTCAACGCTGTTAATATATTGATAATAACAGTTTTCTGTGACGGTAAACGAGACGACATAAAGGCGTGTCTTTGAAATCAGCTTTTTTGGGCTGATGGATGGGTCATCCCTAAGTGTTGTCTTCCAGTTCAAGGAGGATAGGATCACCTGCTGGACCTGAAGCAGAGCAGTTGTCTAATTATGCCTTTACCTTAACCGCACCAATTTGTCTTGGATATTTTTCCATCTTTAGAGCGTTTTGGCTCAGTCAACGCTGCTAATATATTGATAATAAAAGTTTTCTGTGACAGAACGAGACGACATAAAGGCGTGTCTTTGAAATCAGCTTTTATGGGCTGATGGATGGGTCATCCCTAAGTGTTGTCTTCCAGTTCAAGGAGGATAGGATCACCTGCTGGACCTGAAGCAGAGCAGTTGTCTAATTATGCCTTTACCTTAACCGCACCAATTTGTCTTGGATATTTTTCCATCTTTCGAGTGTTTTGGCTCAGTCAACGCTGTTAATATATTGATAATAACAGTTTTCTGTGACGGTAAACGAGACGACATAAAGGCGTGTCTTTGAAATCAGCTTTTTTGGGCTGATGGATGGGTCATCCCTAAGTGTTGTCTTTCAGTTCAAGGAGGATAGGATCACCTGCTGGCCATGAAGCAGAGCAGTTGTCTAATTATGCAATTACCTTAACCGCACCAATTTGTCTTGGATATTTTTCCATCTTTCGAGCGTTTTGGCTCAGTCAACGCTGTTAATATATTGATAATAACAGTTTTCTGTGACGGTAAACGAGACGACATAAAGGCGTGTCTTTGAAATCAGCTTTTTTGGGCTTATGGATGGGTCATCCCTAAGGGGTGTCTATCAGTTCAAGGAGGATAGGATCACTTGCTGGACCTGAAGCAGAGCAGTTGTCTAATTATGCCATTACCTTAACCGCACCAATTTGTCTTGGATATTTTTCCATCTTTCGAGCGTTTTGGCTCAGTCAACGCTGTTAATATATTGATAATAACAGTTTTCTGTGACGGTAAACGAGACGACATAAAGGCGTGTCTTTGAAATCAGCTTTTTTGGGCTGATGGATGGGTCATCCCTAAGTGTTGTCTTCCAGTTCAAGGAGGATAGGATCACCTGCTGGACCTGAAGCAGAGCAGTTGTCTAATTAAGCCTTTACCTTAACCGCACCAATTTGTCTTGGATATTTTTCTATCTTTAGAGCGTTTTGGCTCAGTCAACGCTGTTAATATATTGATAATAACAGTTTTCTGTGACAGAACGAGACGACATAAAGGCGTGTCTTTGAAATCAGCTTTTATGGGCTGATGGATGGGTCATCCCTAAGTGTTGTCTTCCAGTTCAAGGAGGATAGGATCACCTGCTGGACCTGAAGCAGAGCAGTTGTCTAATTATGCCTTTACCTTAACCGCACCAATTTGTCTTGGATATTTTTCCATCTTTCGAGCGTTTTGGCTCAGTCAACGCTGTTAATATGTTGATAATAACAGTTTTCTGTGACGGTAAACGAGACGACATAAAGGCGTGTCTTTGAAATCAGCTTTTTTGGGCTGATGGATGGGTCATCCCTAAGTGTTGTCTTCCAGTTCAAGGAGGATAGGATCACCTGCTGGACCTGAAGCAGAGCAGTTGTCTAATTAAGCCTTTACCTTAACCGCACCAATTTGTCTTGGATATTTTTCCATCTTTAGAGCGTTTTGGCTCAGTCAACGCTGTTAATATATTGATAATAACAGTTTTCTGTGACAGAACGAGACGACATAAAGGCGTGTCTTTGAAATCAGCTTTTATGGGCTGATGGATGGGTCATCCCTAAGTGTTGTCTTCCAGTTCAAGGAGGATAGGATCACCTGCTGGACCTGAAGCAGAGCAGTTGTCTAATTATGCCTTTACCTTAACCGCACCAATTTGTCTTGGATATTTTTCCATCTTTCGAGCGTTTTGGCTCAGTCAACGCTGTTAATATATTGATAATAACAGTTTTCTGTGACAAAACGAGACGACATAAAGGCGTGTCTTTGAAATCAGCTTTTTTGGGCTGATGGATGGGTCATCCCTAAGTGTTGTCTTCCAGTTCAAGGAGGATAGGATCACCTGCTGGACCTGAAGCAGAGCAGTTGTCTAATTATGCCATTACCTTAACCGCACCAATTTGTCTTGGATATTTTTCCATCTTTCGAGCGTTTTGGCTCAGTCAACGCTGTTAATATATTAATACTAACAGTTTTCTGTGACGGTAAACGAGACGACATAAAGGCGTGTCTCTGAAATCAGCTTTTTGGGCTGATGGATGGGTCATCCCTAAGTGTTGTCTTTCAGTTCAAGGAGGATAGGATCACCTGCTGGACCTGAAGCAGAGCAGTTGTCTAATTATGCCTTTACCTTAACCGCACCAATTTGTCTTGGATATTTTTCCATCTTTCGATCGTTTTGGCTCAGTCAACGCTGTTAATATATTAATAATAACAGTTTTCTGTGACGGTAAACGAGACGACATAAAGGCGTGTCTTTGAAATCAGCTTTTTTGGGCTGATGGATGGGTCATCCCTAAGTGTTGTCTTCCAGTTCAAGGAGGATAGGATCACCTGCTGGACCTGAAGCAGAGCAGTTGTCTAATTATGCCATTACCTTAACCGCACCAATTTGTCTTGGATATTTTTCCATCTTTCGAGCGTTTTGGCTCAGTCAACGCTGTTAATATATTGATAATAACAGTTTTCTGTGACGGTAAACAAGACGACATAAAGGCGTGCCTTTGAAATCAGCTTTTTTGGGCTGATGGATGGGTCATCCCTAAGTGTTGTCTTCCAGTTCAAGGAGGATAGGATCACCTGCTGGACCTGAAGCAGAGCAGTTGTCTAATTATGCCTTTACCTTAACCGCACCAATTTGTCTTGGATATTTTTCCATCTTTCGAGCGTTTTGGCTCAGTCAACGCTGTTAATATATTAATAATAACAGTTTTCTGTGACGGTAAACGAGACGACATAAAGGCGTGTCTTTGAAATCAGCTTTTTTGGGCTGATGGATGGGTCATCCCTAAGTGTTGTCTTCCAGTTCAAGGAGGATAGGATCACCTGCTGGACCTGAAGCAGAGCAGTTGTCTAATTATGCCTTTACCTTAACCGCACCAATTTGTCTTGGATATTTTTCCATCTTTCGAGCGTTTTGGCTCAGTCAACGCTGTTAATATATTGATAATAACAGTTTTCTGTGACGGTAAACGAGACGACATAAAGGCGTGTCTTTGAAATCAGCTTTTTTGGGCTGATGGATGGGTCATCCCTAAGTGTTGTCTTCCAGTTCAAGGAGGATAGGATCACCTGCTGGACCTGAAGCAGAGCAGTTGTCTAATTATGCCATTACCTTAACCGCACCAATTTGTCTTGGATATTTTTCCATCTTTCGAGCGTTTTGGCTCAGTCGCCGCTGTTAATATATTGATAATAACAGTTTTCTGTGACGGTAAACGAGACGACATAAAGGCGTGTCTTTGAAATCAGCTTTTTTGGGCTGATGGATGGGTCATCCCTAAGTGTTGTCTTCCAGTTCAAGGAGGATAGGATCACCTGCTGGACCTGAAGCAGAGCAGTTGTCTAATTATGCCTTTACCTTAACCGCACCAATTTGTCTTGGATATTTTTCCATCTTTCGAGCGTTTTGGCTCAGTCAACGCTGTTAATATATTAATAATAACAGTTTTCTGTGACGGTAAACGAGACGAGATAAAGGCGTGTCTTTGAAATCAGCTTTTTTGGGCTGATGGATGGGTCATCCCTAAGTGTTGTCTTCCAGTTCAAGGAGGATAGGATCACCTGCTGGACCTGAAGCAGAGCAGTTGTCTAATTATGCCTTTACCTTAACCGCACCAATTTGTCTTGGATATTTTTCCATCTTTCGAGCGTTTTGGCTCAGTCAACGCTGTTAATATATTGATAATAACAGTTTTCTGTGACGGTAAACGAGACGACATAAAGGCGTGTCTTTAAAATCAGCTTTTTTGGGCTGATGGATGGGTCATCCCTAAGTGTTGTCTTCCAGTTCAAGGAGGATAGGATCACCTGCTGGACCTGAAGCAGAGCAGTTGTCTAATTATGCCTTTACCTTAACCGCACCAATTTTTCTTGGATATTTTTCCATCTTTCGAGCGTTTTGGCTCAGTCAACGCTGTTAATATATTGATAATAACAGTTTTCTGTGACGGTAAACGAGACGACATAAAGGCGTGTCTTTGAAATCAGCTTTTTTGGGCTGATGGATGGGTCATCCCTAAGTGTTGTCTTCCAGTTCAAGGAGGATAGGATCACCTGCTGGACCTGAAGCAGAGCAGTTGTCTAATTATGCCATTACCTTAACCGCACCAATTTGTCTTGGATATTTTTCCATCTTTCGAGCGTTTTGGCTCAGTCAATGCTGTTAATATATTGATAATAACAGTTTTCTGTGACGGTAAACGAGACGACATAAAGGCGTGTCTTTGAAATCAGCTTTTTTGGGCTGATGGATGGGTCATCCCTAAGTGTTGTCTTTCAGTTCAAGGAGGATAGGATCACCTGCTGGACCTGAAGCAGAGCAGTTGTCTAATTGAGCCTTTACCTTAACCGCACCAATTTGTCTTGGATATTTTTCCATCTTTAGAGCGTTTTGGCTCAGTCAACGCTGTTAATATATTAATAATAACAGTTTTCTGTGACGGTAAACGAGACGAAATAAAGGCGTGTCTTTGAAATCAGCTTTTTTAGGCTGATGGATGGGTCATCCCTAAGTGTTGTCTTCCAGTTCAAGGAGGATAGGATCACCTGCTGGACCTGAAGCAGAGCAGTTGTCTAATTATGCCTTTACCTTAACCGCACCAATTTGTCTTGGATATTTTTCCATCTTTCGAGCGTTTTGGCTCAGTCAACGCTGTTAATATATTGATAATAACAGTTTTCTGTGACGGTAAACGAGACGACATAAAGGCGTGTCTTTAAAATCAGCTTTTTGGGGCTGATGGATGGGTCATCCATGAGGGGTGTCTTTCAGTTCAAGGAGGATAGGATCACCTGCTGGACCGGAAGCAGAGCAGTTGTCTAATTATGCCTTTACCTTAACCGCACCGATTTGTCTTGGATATTTTTCAATCTTTCGAGCGTTTTGGCTTAGTCAACGCTGTTAATATATTGATAATAACAGTTTTCTGTGACGGTAAATGAGACGACATAAAGGCGTGTCTTTGAAATCAGCTTTTTTGGGCTGATGGATGGGTCATCCCTAAGTGTTGTCTTCCAGTTCAAGGAGGATAGGATCACCTGCTGGACCTGAAGCAGAGCAGTTGTCTAATTATGCCATTACCTTAACCGCACCAATTTGTCTTGGATATTTTTCCATCTTTCGAGCGTTTTGGCTCAGTCAACGCTGTTAATATATTGATAATAACAGTTTTCTGTGACGGTAAACGAGACGACATAAAGGCGTGTCTTTGAAATCAGCTTTTTTAGGCTGATGGATGGGTCATCCCTAAGTGTTGTCTTCCAGTTCAAGGAGGATAGGATCACCTGCTGGACCTGAAGCAGAGCAGTTGTATAATTATGCCTTTACCTTAACCGCACCAATTTGTCTTGGATATTTTTCCATCTTTCGAGCGTTTTGGCTCAGTCAACGCTGTTAATATATTGATAATAACAGTTTTCTGTGACGGTAAAGGAGACGACAGAAAGGCGTGTCTTTGAAATCAGCTTTTTTGGGCTGATGGATGGGTCATCCTTAAGTGTTGTCTTCCAGTTCAAGGAGGATAGGATCACCTGCTGGACCTGAAGCAGAGCAGTTGTCTAATTATGCCTTTACCTTAACCGCACCAATTTGTCTTGGATATTTTTCCATCTTTCGAGCGTTTGGCTCAGTCAACGCTGTTAATATATTAATAATAACAGTTTTCTGTGACGGTAAACGAGACGACATAAAGGCGTGTCTTTGAAATCAGCTTTTTTGGGCTGATGGATGGGTCATCCCTAAGTGTTGTCTTCCATTTGAGGGAGGATAGGATCAGCTGCTGGACCTGAAGCAGAGCAGTTGTCTAATTATGCCATTACCTTAACCGCACCAATTTGTCTTGGATATTTTTCCATCTTTCGAGCGTTTTGGCTCAGTCAACGCTGTTAATATATTGATAATAACAGTTTTCTGTGACGGTAAACGAGACGACATAAAGGCGTGCCTTTGAAATCAGCTTTTTTGGGCTGATGGATGGGTCATCCCTAAGGGGTGTCTTCCAGTTCAAGGAGGATAGGATCACCTGCTGGACCTGAAGCAGAGCAGTTGTCTAATTATGCCTTTACCTTAACCGCACCAATTTGTCTTGGATATTTTTCCATCTTTCGAGCGTTTTGGCTCAGTCAACGCTGTTAATATATTAATAATAACAGTTTTCTGTGACGGTAAACGAGACGACATAAAGGCGTGTCTTTGAAATCAGCTTTTTTGGGCTGATGGATGGGTCATCCCTAAGTGTTTTCTTCCAGTTCAAGGAGGATAGGATCACCTGCTGGACCTGAAGCAGAGCAGTTGTCTAATTATGCCTTTACCTTAACCGCACCAATTTTTCTTGGATATTTTTCCATCTTTCGAGCGTTTTGGCTCAGTCAACGCTGTTAATATATTGATAATAACAGTTTTCTGTGACGGTAAACGAGACGACATAAAGGCGTGTCTTTGAAATCAGCTTTTTTGGGCTGATGGAGGGGTCATCCCTAAGTGTTGTCTTCCAGTTCAAGGAGGATAGGATCACCTGCTGGACCTGAAGCAGAGCAGTTGTCTAATTATTCTATTATCTTAACCGCACCAATTTGTCTTGGATATTTTTCCATCTTTCGAGCGTTTTGGCTCAGTCACCGCTGTTAATATATTGATAATAACAGTTTTCTGTGACGGTAAACGAGACGACATAAAGGCGTGTCTTTAAAATCAGCTTTTTTGGGCTGATGGATGGGTCATCCCTAAGTGTTGTCTTCCAGTTCAAGGAGGATAGGATCACCTGCTGGACCTGAAGCAGAGCAGTTGTCTAATTATGCCTTTACCTTAACCGCACCAATTTGTCTTGGATATTTTTCCATCTTTCGAGCGTTTTGGCTCAGTCAACGCTGTTAATATATTAATAATAACAGTTTTCTGTGACGGTAAACGAGACGAGATAAAGGCGTGTCTTTGAAATCAGCTTTTTTGGGCTGATGGATGGGTCATCCCTAAGTGTTGTCTTCCAGTTCAAGGAGGATAGGATCACCTGCTGGACCTGAAGCAGAGCAGTTGTCTAATTATGCCTTTACCTTAACCGCACCAATTTGTCTTGGATATTTTTCCATCTTTCGAGCGTTTTGGCTCAGTCAACGCTGTTAATATATTGATAATAACAGTTTTCTGTGACGGTAAACGAGACGACATAAAGGCGTGTCTTTGAAATCAGCTTTTTTGGGCTGATGGATGGGTCATCCCTAAGTGTTGTCTTCCAGTTCAAGGAGGATAGGATCACCTGCTGGACCTGAAGCAGAGCAGTTGTCTAATTATGCCTTTACCTTAACCGCACCAATTTGTCTTGGATATTTTTCCATCTTTAGAGCGTTTTGGCTCAGTCAACGCTGCTAATATATTGATAATAAAAGTTTTCTGTGACAGAACGAGACGACATAAAGGCGTGTCTTTGAAATCAGCTTTTATGGGCTGATGGATGGGTCATCCCTAAGTGTTGTCTTCCAGTTCAAGGAGGATAGGATCACCTGCTGGACCTGAAGCAGAGCAGTTGTCTAATTATGCCTTTACCTTAACCGCACCAATTTGTCTTGGATATTTTTCCATCTTTCGAGTGTTTTGGCTCAGTCAACGCTGTTAATATATTGATAATAACAGTTTTCTGTGACGGTAAACGAGACGACATAAAGGCGTGTCTTTGAAATCAGCTTTTTTGGGCTGATGGATGGGTCATCCCTAAGTGTTGTCTTTCAGTTCAAGGAGGATAGGATCACCTGCTGGCCATGAAGCAGAGCAGTTGTCTAATTATGCAATTACCTTAACCGCACCAATTTGTCTTGGATATTTTTCCATCTTTCGAGCGTTTTGGCTCAGTCAACGCTGTTAATATATTGATAATAACAGTTTTCTGTGACGGTAAACGAGACGACATAAAGGCGTGTCTTTGAAATCAGCTTTTTTGGGCTTATGGATGGGTCATCCCTAAGGGGTGTCTATCAGTTCAAGGAGGATAGGATCACTTGCTGGACCTGAAGCAGAGCAGTTGTCTAATTATGCCATTACCTTAACCGCACCAATTTGTCTTGGATATTTTTCCATCTTTCGAGCGTTTTGGCTCAGTCAACGCTGTTAATATATTGATAATAACAGTTTTCTGTGACGGTAAACGAGACGACATAAAGGCGTGTCTTTGAAATCAGCTTTTTTGGGCTGATGGATGGGTCATCCCTAAGTGTTGTCTTCCAGTTCAAGGAGGATAGGATCACCTGCTGGACCTGAAGCAGAGCAGTTGTCTAATTAAGCCTTTACCTTAACCGCACCAATTTGTCTTGGATATTTTTCCATCTTTAGAGCGTTTTGGCTCAGTCAACGCTGTTAATATATTGATAATAACAGTTTTCTGTGACAGAACGAGACGACATAAAGGCGTGTCTTTGAAATCAGCTTTTATGGGCTGATGGATGGGTCATCCCTAAGTGTTGTCTTCCAGTTCAAGGAGGATAGGATCACCTGCTGGACCTGAAGCAGAGCAGTTGTCTAATTATGCCTTTACCTTAACCGCACCAATTTGTCTTGGATATTTTTCCATCTTTCGAGCGTTTTGGCTCAGTCAACGCTGTTAATATGTTGATAATAACAGTTTTCTGTGACGGTAAACGAGACGACATAAAGGCGTGTCTTTGAAATCAGCTTTTTTGGGCTGATGGATGGGTCATCCCTAAGTGTTGTCTTCCAGTTCAAGGAGGATAGGATCACCTGCTGGACCTGAAGCAGAGCAGTTGTCTAATTAAGCCTTTACCTTAACCGCACCAATTTGTCTTGGATATTTTTCCATCTTTAGAGCGTTTTGGCTCAGTCAACGCTGTTAATATATTGATAATAACAGTTTTCTGTGACAGAACGAGACGACATAAAGGCGTGTCTTTGAAATCAGCTTTTATGGGCTGATGGATGGGTCATCCCTAAGTGTTGTCTTCCAGTTCAAGGAGGATAGGATCACCTGCTGGACCTGAAGCAGAGCAGTTGTCTAATTATGCCTTTACCTTAACCGCACCAATTTGTCTTGGATATTTTTCCATCTTTCGAGCGTTTTGGCTCAGTCAACGCTGTTAATATATTGATAATAACAGTTTTCTGTGACAAAACGAGACGACATAAAGGCGTGTCTTTGAAATCAGCTTTTTTGGGCTGATGGATGGGTCATCCCTAAGTGTTGTCTTCCAGTTCAAGGAGGATAGGATCACCTGCTGGACCTGAAGCAGAGCAGTTGTCTAATTATGCCATTACCTTAACCGCACCAATTTGTCTTGGATATTTTTCCATCTTTCGAGCGTTTTGGCTCAGTCAACGCTGTTAATATATTAATACTAACAGTTTTCTGTGACGGTAAACGAGACGACATAAAGGCGTGTCTCTGAAATCAGCTTTTTGGGCTGATGGATGGGTCATCCCTAAGTGTTGTCTTTCAGTTCAAGGAGGATAGGATCACCTGCTGGACCTGAAGCAGAGCAGTTGTCTAATTATGCCTTTACCTTAACCGCACCAATTTGTCTTGGATATTTTTCCATCTTTCGAGCGTTTTGGCTCAGTCAACGCTGTTAATATATTAATAATAACAGTTTTCTGTGACGGTAAACGAGACGACATAAAGGCGTGTCTTTGAAATCAGCTTTTTTGGGCTGATGGATGGGTCATCCCTAAGTGTTGTCTTCCAGTTCAAGGAGGATAGGATCACCTGCTGGACCTGAAGCAGAGCAGTTGTCTAATTATGCCATTACCTTAACCGCACCAATTTGTCTTGGATATTTTTCCATCTTTCGAGCGTTTTGGCTCAGTCAACGCTGTTAATATATTGATAATAACAGTTTTCTGTGACGGTAAACAAGACGACATAAAGGCGTGCCTTTGAAATCAGCTTTTTTGGGCTGATGGATGGGTCATCCCTAAGTGTTGTCTTCCAGTTCAAGGAGGATAGGATCACCTGCTGGACCTGAAGCAGAGCAGTTGTCTAATTATGCCTTTACCTTAACCGCACCAATTTGTCTTGGATATTTTTCCATCTTTCGAGCGTTTTGGCTCAGTCAACGCTGTTAATATATTAATAATAACAGTTTTCTGTGACGGTAAACGAGACGACATAAAGGCGTGTCTTTGAAATCAGCTTTTTTGGGCTGATGGATGGGTCATCCCTAAGTGTTGTCTTCCAGTTCAAGGAGGATAGGATCACCTGCTGGACCTGAAGCAGAGCAGTTGTCTAATTATGCCTTTACCTTAACCGCACCAATTTGTCTTGGATATTTTTCCATCTTTCGAGCGTTTTGGCTCAGTCAACGCTGTTAATATATTGATAATAACAGTTTTCTGTGACGGTAAACGAGACGACATAAAGGCGTGTCTTTGAAATCAGCTTTTTTGGGCTGATGGATGGGTCATCCCTAAGTGTTGTCTTCCAGTTCAAGGAGGATAGGATCACCTGCTGGACCTGAAGCAGAGCAGTTGTCTAATTATGCCATTACCTTAACCGCACCAATTTGTCTTGGATATTTTTCCATCTTTCGAGCGTTTTGGCTCAGTCGCCGCTGTTAATATATTGATAATAACAGTTTTCTGTGACGGTAAACGAGACGACATAAAGGCGTGTCTTTGAAATCAGCTTTTTTGGGCTGATGGATGGGTCATCCCTAAGTGTTGTCTTCCAGTTCAAGGAGGATAGGATCACCTGCTGGACCTGAAGCAGAGCAGTTGTCTAATTATGCCTTTACCTTAACCGCACCAATTTGTCTTGGATATTTTTCCATCTTTCGAGCGTTTTGGCTCAGTCAACGCTGTTAATATATTAATAATAACAGTTTTCTGTGACGGTAAACGAGACGAGATAAAGGCGTGTCTTTGAAATCAGCTTTTTTGGGCTGATGGATGGGTCATCCCTAAGTGTTGTCTTCCAGTTCAAGGAGGATAGGATCACCTGCTGGACCTGAAGCAGAGCAGTTGTCTAATTATGCCTTTACCTTAACCGCACCAATTTGTCTTGGATATTTTTCCATCTTTCGAGCGTTTTGGCTCAGTCAACGCTGTTAATATATTGATAATAACAGTTTTCTGTGACGGTAAACGAGACGACATAAAGGCGTGTCTTTAAAATCAGCTTTTTTGGGCTGATGGATGGGTCATCCCTAAGTGTTGTCTTCCAGTTCAAGGAGGATAGGATCACCTGCTGGACCTGAAGCAGAGCAGTTGTCTAATTATGCCTTTACCTTAACCGCACCAATTTTTCTTGGATATTTTTCCATCTTTCGAGCGTTTTGGCTCAGTCAACGCTGTTAATATATTGATAATAACAGTTTTCTGTGACGGTAAACGAGACGACATAAAGGCGTGTCTTTGAAATCAGCTTTTTTGGGCTGATGGATGGGTCATCCCTAAGTGTTGTCTTCCAGTTCAAGGAGGATAGGATCACCTGCTGGACCTGAAGCAGAGCAGTTGTCTAATTATGCCATTACCTTAACCGCACCAATTTGTCTTGGATATTTTTCCATCTTTCGAGCGTTTTGGCTCAGTCAATGCTGTTAATATATTGATAATAACAGTTTTCTGTGACGGTAAACGAGACGACATAAAGGCGTGTCTTTGAAATCAGCTTTTTTGGGCTGATGGATGGGTCATCCCTAAGTGTTGTCTTTCAGTTCAAGGAGGATAGGATCACCTGCTGGACCTGAAGCAGAGCAGTTGTCTAATTGAGCCTTTACCTTAACCGCACCAATTTGTCTTGGATATTTTTCCATCTTTAGAGCGTTTTGGCTCAGTCAACGCTGTTAATATATTAATAATAACAGTTTTCTGTGACGGTAAACGAGACGAAATAAAGGCGTGTCTTTGAAATCAGCTTTTTTAGGCTGATGGATGGGTCATCCCTAAGTGTTGTCTTCCAGTTCAAGGAGGATAGGATCACCTGCTGGACCTGAAGCAGAGCAGTTGTCTAATTATGCCTTTACCTTAACCGCACCAATTTGTCTTGGATATTTTTCCATCTTTCGAGCGTTTTGGCTCAGTCAACGCTGTTAATATATTGATAATAACAGTTTTCTGTGACGGTAAACGAGACGACATAAAGGCGTGTCTTTAAAATCAGCTTTTTGGGGCTGATGGATGGGTCATCCATGAGGGGTGTCTTTCAGTTCAAGGAGGATAGGATCACCTGCTGGACCGGAAGCAGAGCAGTTGTCTAATTATGCCTTTACCTTAACCGCACCGATTTGTCTTGGATATTTTTCAATCTTTCGAGCGTTTTGGCTTAGTCAACGCTGTTAATATATTGATAATAACAGTTTTCTGTGACGGTAAATGAGACGACATAAAGGCGTGTCTTTGAAATCAGCTTTTTTGGGCTGATGGATGGGTCATCCCTAAGTGTTGTCTTCCAGTTCAAGGAGGATAGGATCACCTGCTGGACCTGAAGCAGAGCAGTTGTCTAATTATGCCATTACCTTAACCGCACCAATTTGTCTTGGATATTTTTCCATCTTTCGAGCGTTTTGGCTCAGTCAACGCTGTTAATATATTGATAATAACAGTTTTCTGTGACGGTAAACGAGACGACATAAAGGCGTGTCTTTGAAATCAGCTTTTTTAGGCTGATGGATGGGTCATCCCTAAGTGTTGTCTTCCAGTTCAAGGAGGATAGGATCACCTGCTGGACCTGAAGCAGAGCAGTTGTATAATTATGCCTTTACCTTAACCGCACCAATTTGTCTTGGATATTTTTCCATCTTTCGAGCGTTTTGGCTCAGTCAACGCTGTTAATATATTGATAATAACAGTTTTCTGTGACGGTAAAGGAGACGACAGAAAGGCGTGTCTTTGAAATCAGCTTTTTTGGGCTGATGGATGGGTCATCCTTAAGTGTTGTCTTCCAGTTCAAGGAGGATAGGATCACCTGCTGGACCTGAAGCAGAGCAGTTGTCTAATTATGCCTTTACCTTAACCGCACCAATTTGTCTTGGATATTTTTCCATCTTTCGAGCGTTTGGCTCAGTCAACGCTGTTAATATATTAATAATAACAGTTTTCTGTGACGGTAAACGAGACGACATAAAGGCGTGTCTTTGAAATCAGCTTTTTTGGGCTGATGGATGGGTCATCCCTAAGTGTTGTCTTTCAGTTCAAGGAGGATAGGATCACCTGCTGGACCTGAAGCAGAGCAGTTGTCTAATTATGCCTTTACCTTAACCGCACCAATTTGTCTTGGATATTTTTCCATCTTTCGAGCGTTTTGGCTCAGTCAACGCTGTTAATATATTGATATTAACAGTTTTCTGTGACGGTAAACGAGACGACATAAAGGCGTGTCTTTGAAATCAGCTTTTTTGGGCTGATGGATGGGTCATCCTTAAGTGTTGTCTTCCACTTCAAGGAGGATAGGATCACCTGCTGGACCTGAAGCAGAGCAGTTGTCTAATTATGCCTTTACCTTAACCGCACCAATTTGTCTTGGATATTTTTCCATCTTTCGAGCGTTTTGGCTCAGTCAACGCTGTTAATATATTAATAATAACAGTTTTCTGTGACGGTAAACGAGACGACATAAAGGCGTGTCTTTGAAATCTGCTTTTTTGGGCTGATGGATGGGTCATCCCTAAGTGTTGTCTTCCAGTTCAAGGAGGATAGGATCACCTGCTGGACCTGAAGCAGAGCAGTTGTCTAATTATGCCTTTACCTTAACCGCACCAATTTGCTTTGGATATTTTTCCATCTTTCGAGCGTTTTGGCTCAGTCAACGCTGTTAATATATTAATAATAACAGTTTTCTGTGACGGTAAACGAGACGACATAAAGGCGTGTCTTTGAAATCAGCTTTTTTGGGCTGATGGATGGGTCATCCCTAAGTGTTGTCTTCCAGTTCAAGGAGGATAGGATCAACTGCTGGACCTGAAGCAGAGCAGTTGTCTAATTATGCCATTACCTTAACCGCACCAATTTTTCTTGGATATTTTTCCATCTTTCGAGCGTTTTGGCTCAGTCAACGCTGTTAATATATTAATAATAACAGTTTTCTGTGACGGTAAACGAGACGACATAAAGGCGTGTCTTTGAAATCAGCTTTTTTTGGGCTGATGGATGGGTCATCCCTAAGTGTTGTCTTCCAGTTCAAGGAGGATAGGATCACCTGCTGGACCTGAAACAGAGCAGTTGTCTAATTATGCCTTTACCTTAACCGCACCAATTTGTCTTGGATATTTTTACATCTTTCGAGCGTTTGGCTCAGTCAACGCTGTTAATATATTAATAATAACAGTTTTCTGTGACGGTAAACGAGACGACATAAAGGCGTGTCTTTGAAATCAGCTTTTTTGGGCTGATGGATGGGTCATCCCTAAGTGTTGTCTTTCAGTTCAAGGAGGATAGGATCACCTGCTGGACCTGAAGCAGAGCAGTTGTCTAATTATGCCTTTACCTTAACCGCACCAATTTGCTTTGGATATTTTTCCATCTTTCGAGCGTTTTGGCTCAGTCAACGCTGTTAATATATTAATAATAACAGTTTTCTGTGACGGTAAACGAGACGACATAAAGGCGTGTCTTTGAAATCAGCTTTTTTGGGCTGATGGATGGGTCATCCCTAAGTGTTGTCTTCCAGTTCAAGGAGGATAGGATCAACTGCTGGACCTGAAGCAGAGCAGTTGTCTAATTATGCCATTACCTTAACCGCACCAATTTTTCTTGGATATTTTTCCATCTTTCGAGCGTTTTGGCTCAGTCAACGCTGTTAATATATTAATAATAACAGTTTTCTGTGACGGTAAACGAGACGACATTAAGGCGTGTCTTTGAAATCAGCTTTTTTTGGGCTGATGGATGGGTCATCCCTAAGTGTTGTCTTCCAGTTCAAGGAGGATAGGATCACCTGCTGGACCTGAAACAGAGCAGTTGTCTAATTATGCCTTTACCTTAACCGCACCAATTGTGTCTTGGATATTTTTCCATCTTTCGAGCGTTTTGGCTCAGTCAACGCTGTTAATATATTAATAATAACAGTTTTCTGTGACGGTAAACGAGACGACATAAAGGCGTGTCTTTGAAATCAGCTTTTTTGAGGTGATGGATGGGTCATCCCTAAGTGTTGTCTTCCAGTTCAAGGAGGATAGGATCACCTGCTGGACCTAAAGCAGAGCAGTTGTCTAATTATGCCTTTACCTTAACCGAACCAATTTGTCTTGGATATTTTTCCATCTTTCGAGCGTTTTGGCTCAGTCAACGCTGTTAATATATTGATAATAACAGTTTTCTGTGACGGTAAACGAGACGACATAAAGGCGTGTCTTTGAAGTCAGCTTTTTTGGGCTGATGGATGGGTCATCCCTAAGTGTTGTCTTCCAGTTCAAGGCGGATAGGATCAACTGCTGGACCTGAAGCAGAGCAGTTGTCTAATTATGCCATTACCTTAACCGCACCAATTTGTCTTGGATATTTTTCCATATATATATATATATATATATATATATATATTTATATATATTTATATATGCAGAATGTATTTTTTAATTTTAAATGCAGCTTCTTTATAATTTTCGCTACAATTTCGATGGATGATTTAAGGCAACGAAAACTACTTGGAAGAGGCATGACTTTATTTACTTAGACGTCTTTCTACTTGGTATTAGGTCATTTTCGGGGCAGAATTGTTACCAATTACCAATTATTGCAAATGTGTGCGTATGTGTTTGTAGGGGACAAAGCGTGTGTATAGATAAAAAGAAATAAAGTTGTGAAAAGATTCGGCTTCATTATATGTTTTGTTTTGTGAATCTTTTGCCTTGTTATTAGATTTAGTTATTTTTCATGGCGTTCACGCCATTTGTCTTAAAAATTCTTTAATGTATGAGTTACCATATTTTGTTGAATTTATTTTATCGTGGGTCACTTTGTTTAGTATGAATTTTCCTCTTCAGTAGTAAAAGCATTTCTCATAAGGAGAACGGCACTTCGTCACCGGCAGCCATGAGAGCAAGGCTGGAAATCAAGCGTGGCTTCTGGATTTCCTGTTTTAGTTATTCAGTTGTATAATTTCATCATTCATTTCTTGATTAACCAGTTCCTGCTTATTCCTAGTCTCTTCCTTAGTGAGTAATTTATTGGAGCTTAACCTCGCGTCCCTGTGCATCTCTTCTTGGCCTCTTCTTCCTCTGCTGCGCGTGCCGGTACATTGATTTATTCAAAATGATCTTTAGTCTCCTACTTTGTGTCTTTGAGTCACACAATAGAGTGAAGGCGGAATATAGCAGTAAAGATCTTACAACGGAATTTTTGATTTTCTTCTTATTAATCTCAAGGATGTTACTCAACTTGTATAGAGTTCTGAATGTTGCCGATACTTTCGAAATTCAATCAATGACGTGCTTCCTCTACTCAGATGAAGTGATCTTCATTCCAAGTAATTTGCACCTGTAGTATAGAGATGGTGCCTATCCCCAACACTGGCTTCTGATAGTAGTCACCTTCCAAATGTGATTACCGGGAATTTATCTTGGTTTTTGCTTATTTTCCATTTGGCTCGATGTTTAATCTTTCGTTTTCTGCTGCCTCATACGCTCTTGAATAGGTGAGTTACGCCAAGGCCAGTGTATTATCTCGCTGAAATCATCCACCTTTTTGAATGTTAAGGCAAGTGGAGTTCACAGGGGCTGGGACATCTGCGGTATATATCAAATGGAAAGTGGGAGAGAGACACTCCCCTTGACGGTTTCCCGCATTGGACGTAAACTCCGGTCCGTCCGTGCTCCCCAAATTGATATACGCTGCTATCTCCATGGCATAGACACAGAGAGTTTTGTCTAAGCTTTAATTTAACCCGAGCCGCAGAATCTTGTACTGTATTCCTCATTGTCAAACCTGATAAATCATTCAGGGCGCTTTCTGTCGTATTCAAATTTGACCTCCACGCAGGTAGCAACGCAATTGGATGAAACGCTTCGGTGTACCTTACTGCGATGATTGCGTTGACCCTCAGACTGTTCGGCACCTTCTCGACCCAGTACTAGGACGAGCCCCGTTACTACCACTTATCCCTGGTGCAGTATTAAAAAGCATTTAAAAATTATTTTATACATTATCTACTATAGAATTGATACCCTTGTCTTCAAATACCACGACCTTCGCACGCACGTAGTTTGATGTTGATTGGAACCGGAAATTCTATTTTAGAATCTTCGACACAAACGTCAACATTCTCGCGCTACTATAATAACTACATACACTTTGCATTCATCGAAATGGATTTGTGTTACCAGTGAACTTCAACAAAGGAATTAAAAACTCGAAAATACAAATATAAATACTAGAAAGGTTATTTTTCTACGTATGCTCTATTTGATTCAAAACCCATTTCTAACCTGTTTACAATTTTATAACCATTTAATGTTAAACCAATATTTTAGATTAAAGCAGGTCTTAAAGATTGATTTAAGCTCTTCGAGTGAATTAAAATCAAGTTATTTTGAATTACTTTTTAAAAATAAGAAACATGAAAAATATTGAAGCGAGTTAAGTTAAGGATGTATAGGGGCTTTGGGAACGAAACGTTGTTGCAATATCGAAGGATATAATCCCCGGTCTAGAAAAGATTTTATACGTCATATTCTGACAATTAGAAAAATGAGGATACCGTGCATGCTTTTGCAGACAACAGGTTTGCCACAAATTTCTGTTAAATTCTTATGTGTTAGGAGATAGAAAAAGTAGCAAATGTCAGGTTAACATATTTATTATACAGCAGAGGTTATTTTTGTTCGGCTGAGTGTGACTTCTGTAAATTAGCTTTGGTGTCAAATCCTTTTCTCCCTCATGAAACTCCCATTAAGGAGGCTTCTTTTGTAGTGACCATCTTACTATGGTATATTTTCAAGTGTAAAATGTCTGTTTAAGGCTAGAGGAAGAAGAATCCTGGAAAAAATATGTGTCCTTTATTACCTCTGAATTCCTCGGTGTTCATTGATTCCTCTTACGTGTAGGTAGGAGCTGCTCTGTCCATATCTTTTAATCCCTGTTTGAGAGGGATCATTGCTAATGTATCTACGTGTATCATATAGAATATGAGCTCTTTATTAATTTATATACCTTTGGTTTGTTTGTATATGGAGGAAATCGAGCTTTTTAAGCCTTGTCTCTTCTTAAATTGAATCTTAAGTGCTTTATTTTATTTGCATAAGGTCAGAAGTAGTGCCCTTCTATTACCTACTTTTGGAAATCTATTGACCGGCACCACACCAGAGAAGCGCACAAAATCAGCCTTATATTCTTTTGAAGAAAGCCATAGCAATTCCTTATTCCTTATTGATCCCTCTGTCTGCTGATACTTGTGCTAACCTATTATTAATATACGACTTTGCTCGGTTAAATTGGACATTACTTACGGTTTATACTCATCTTTTGGCGCACAGCTACTCTGGATGATGGACATAATCACTCACATTTGGTGTCTTAATTGTGAGTATGGCTCATCTACTAGTGTTTATTTGAGGTTCTTCTAGTTGACTATGGAAAAATTCAGCTTACTTTAATTCTTTAACATTTCACTTGGACATTTCCACTCGAGTTCTGCGTCTACCCGAGTATCAGAAGGCCTCTATTTCAAACGCGGTAAACGCTAATCGCACAGTATAATTTTCGGGTTTAGGCAGTGAATTGTTCGGTTCTGTGGATACTGAGACTTCCACCATTGAATATTTGTAGCTATTTATTTGCTTCCCGGTATTCCACAATAAAAAGAATTAATATGTTTGTTAATAATAAATATGTAGGCCCTTTTTAAATGGCTTAACATATCTTCGGCTGCAGAACTTTACTAATTTGTCACATGGTCGACAAATATTCTACAACATTCCCCATTTGCCAAGCAATCGCTTTTTTACAGAATATTATTCATAGGTTTATTATGAGTTTAAATAAGGCCTCTATGCAGACCTGTTCCCTCCCTTCGAGATTTTGTGAATCCAATAATTGCTTCACCGTCTTTATTGTTTGACTCGGATCATTATCTTGAATGAAAAGAGGCTCAGTTTTCAAAATGTTGTGAGAGAACGGATCACATAGTCTTGAAGCAGATTTTTTCTACCACAACGTGTTCTTTGCCCCCTATTCTGATGTCTTACCAATTATTACACTTTTTGATCGACTACGATATCTCAAAATATCTGAAAATACAATTTATTTTTTTCATTCTTCCACCAGTCCTGATTTCTGAAGTTTTTTTCGACATTTACTAATCTCACTGGCCTTATAAATGACTGGTATCATATATACCAATCGGAAATAAGAGTAAAAGGAGGGTGGAGTTATATATTTCTTATGAATTTTTACGTATAAATGGAAGTTATAAGCATTCTTTCTGAAGTTTTCAATGCATTTACCTAAATTTAAATTACTCTGCTTATAACGTTTCTATCAAATAGAACTTGGACATATATCAAAGGCAAATTTCAATGAATCTACTGTGCAATTGTCCTGTAAATCAAACAATATTTTGAGAAAATCGATTATTTTTATTGTACTTTTCTGAGATTTAGGTAATTTAGAAAGCCGTCAAAGTGGATGAAACATAACCAAACTCCTTCTATTCGAAAGTTTAGGGCATGAGTCACGGCAACGTCTCGTTTGATTGTTCTGGTCAGAGGAATCTTCGAACGCATTATCTTTCCCTCAACTGGAACGATGGTTCCCATTTGAATGCCACTGGTATTTTAGGCAGGTTGTTTTATTTTAAATTTTTGTCTCATTCAGTTCTTGGGGAAGTCGGGGGCTTTCGCAACATTTCTGAGCTCACCTTAATGGCCCAAACTATATATGTATATCTGAAAGTTTTTGGAGTATTTTAAGAATGCCGTCTAGTTTTAGGTGAATGCACCACATTAGCACTTTTAAATTTTATTTAACTAAAATATATATTTTATTGACATTTTAGTCATTATATTTAATTCATGGGAAAATATTTATTTACCTTCCGTTGCGTAAAATAAGTGTCAATATTTGAAGCTTGCGGTTGTTTGGTCTCTTTAGTTATCACAATAAATAGAGAAACTAATTAACTTACTCAATCTTCATTACTCTATTAATGGCCATATCTAATAATTTTTTCACCAGATTACACTTTAGTGTCGAGGTGGACTATATCAACTAGTCTCTATAATGCACTTTAAATAGCAATTGCAAGGAATAATTTTCCTCTACGATGAGTAAAATACCACGTGATGTGTATCGGCTAAATGAAAGTTAAAATAGCCAATTGAAGTAGTGCTATTTAGGGCTGTTAAAATGTTTTAATATTCGTACTTGCCATATTGACATGGATAGGGAGCTTCCTTAAGTTGTGCCAGATACTGTCCAAATGTAGATAAGCATAAAAATAGTAAACAAAGTTTGGAAGTAAATTCTCTCTTTGATAATTACTTGCAAGTAATAACAATCATTGCTGCAGTTGCAATATGACAGAAGGATAAGAATGGATTAAATGAAAAAATAGAGGTTCACCTGTAATGACCTCGAGGTATATTAGTGAAGATTATCAGTATCATGCGGTTTTTCACAATGTGATTGTGCGCTCATAAGTGTTACAAATTCCATAATAGGACAGTTTTCGAGAAATCCTCAGACATTACTGCCATTGCGTTTTCGCCATATAAAAAAGAAACGTCCGAGTGCATTCTAAGACTAGATCCTTATCCCCTATTTACGAATCACGAAAGGAATAGAAATTGTATTCTTCCTGCCCTAGCACACAAAATTATATTATTTTTATTTGGCAAAGGCTTTTACGCGCTTTACCGCACCTTCATATTTAATATTATCAACATAATGTGGGCCATCTATGGAGATCTTCACGCCGTCTGGCGCATTTATCTTTCTTGTTAATTAAATCCAAATTAGATATCGATTTATAATTTTTAAAGTTGTAAGAAGGGTATTATTTTTAGCGAAGTAATTTTATCTCTTGAATTTCTTTCCCTATTCTCATTAAATAAAATTTATTTGTTTGTCTTTTCAACTTGGCATTTTTTTCATTAAATAAAATGCCACTTTGGTCATAACAATTTCCTTTCTCACCTCAACGGAAAAAATTAATGTCTTTCTTTCGCTTTGCTCTAATCTATTTATTTTAATCGGTATAATACGGTTTTATTAGCTTTCAAAATACATAACCGCAAAGGGAAATTTTCTAGCTTGCTAAAGGGAGTTGAGCCCATTCTCATTACCTAGGTGCTCACAAAGTGGCCTGCTTATTTTATAAAACAGGTGGAGATAGGAAAAATAAGCCCAATTCCAGTGTCTTACGATTCCATTGTCTCCCTTTAGTCGCAGGCGATTCTATAATCCACTATGTCAGCCGCAAAGTTACAATGTTATTTTGGTAATAACAATGTAACTTTGCGGCTGATTTTAATGAAATTTAAAAACCCTTATGTTGTTTTATATTCTATTTCGAATGATGTAATTGCCAAGGTCATCCCAAGGTTATACGCGAAATATGTTGTTTTTATAATAACATCCTAAATATTTGGCGGACTTTAACGAAATTTGAAAAAAACATATATTGCTTTACATTCTCTTTCGAATGATATAATTGCCAAAGTCCTTTCAAGGTTAGCCGAAGAATTACTTCGTAATAACATCATAACTCTTCCGCCGATTCTAACTAAATTTGAAACTCTAATGTTGTTATACATTCTTTTTAGAATGATATAATTGCCTTGGTCCTCGCAAGGTTAGTCCTGGAAGTTTTGAAAATTATGAAGGTCGTAAGGTTATAAATCAGAAAATGTGAGACCATGCGACTTTTGGTCAGCAGACCTTGTTTGGCCTCGTCTATTTTTTTATATCGTTCTCTCCACACAATTTCTCCTACCTTTTTCTTCTCATACTTTCTGGTCAAATGCCTCTTTTATTTCGACCGAATTAAATATATCTGTAAATAATTGCAGTGAGGAATTTTCGAGCTGACAACTCACGATGTTAAAACTAAGAAAAATAGTTAATAACGTCGAAAGAAATTGTTTGCATAATACAGATAAGAAAAAATCGCCAATTTTGATTGCTCTCACCCCTCCTTTACTGCTAATACTTTTGGGACCTAAAATCTGATATTGGCAATTATCATTTTAAAACTGTTGCAGCACTTATCTTATAATTTCAGTTTTAATTTCTACGAACTCAGTGAGTATTGGTTTTAAAAAAGGGAAAAGATGATTTAAGTATATCATTTAATAAATGTAAATGGGGATGAAAAAGGTTAGGAAAACACAAACGAATTTCCTAAAAATGAAGAATATTCAGTATTAGCTCAAGAAAAGTAGCAAGCGAGATTTTGAAAGGTTGAGAGAAATTCCCTGAATTTAAATAAAAGTAGCACAAATAAGATGGTGATAAGTTTATTAAGACCAGGAAAGATTTGTGGTCGGCTTCTGTCAGTCCTATCCGTTCAAACTTTTCAAACTCTTAGAAATACAGTACCGTCTTAAAATATCAGAATGCAAGTAATTCTATCAGATCATCTTCCATAATTTTGCCCAAGAACATCTCGGAATTGTAAAACTAGTCTATTATATACTACACATTTGTACTAGGCAAATATGAGTAATATTGTAGGAAGAAGTCAGAGTCTATAGACACGCACACACTCATGAATACATTTAAAGACGTACAGGCAGACCTGACCTTTTCCCCATGAGTCCACTCCCCCCTTCCCATACTGGTTTACGCCAAAATGTTTCAGACTCCTAACCTTAGCTAGTGGTATTTTTTCGAGGAAATCAGAATCTGAACACACGCACATACTCATGAAAAGATTCAAAACAAACACACACACATTTCATTGCGACCCAAGTCTATCCACCCCACTCTCTTATTGGTTTATCGCCAAAGTGTCCCTAGCTCTGTTACCCCTCACCCCTACTCAGTGATATTTTTGTCGAGGGAATCAGAGCTACACACACACATAAACACACATACACACTTTTTGGTTTGTCGCCAAAATGTTCCAAGCCCCGTCCCCCTCTGCTCGCCCTGTCACTGACCCTTTTTTGGAGCAAATATCTAGGTATTATTCAAATTCAGGATGCAACTGGTGATAAGATCTATTTACATATTCCAGTCCTTCAATAGTGTGAATAAATACTTTTGATTATATCATGGAATGATTCAAGACAGCATTCCACTCTGCGGGTACAATTAGGTTGGGAACTTCAATTACGTAGTTCATATTATATGATTCCTGCAGATCGTTTAATAATACCATCTAATTTTCGGTTTGCTCGAAATAAAATATATAGAGAACATATGTCGGGAATAGAGATTAATAGCGCCATATGACCCAGAAGCCATGAGGCTGAGCACAAGGTCGGGGAAGCGGAGTAAATTGATGGAAACCGTGAGAAACTGAAGCTAATTCCGCTGATAAGGCATAAGCATGAATTCCTAGCGCGCGGACGCAAGAAGACGCTGCCCGTCTCTTCGGGCGTTTTCAAGAAACCCCCCTGGAGCTCATCTATATCCCGGTTGAGTATTTGGTTAAGAAGATCTCCTTCCTTAGTCTGAGGCATTTTCACTTAAGGCTAGTCCATATATAATGCTCAGCTCACCCAGAAAAGAGCACTATAGGCCCGTCTTTCTGCACAAAACAGATCGTTGCCTCGATTCAGCTTCGTTCCCCTTTTCGAGCTGCAGAGCAGGAATTCTCACCAAATATATCTTGCTCCAATCAATTAGCTATTCTTAAATTCGGTTTTAACTTCTTCTGGCACAAGTACTCCCACAATTTCACTCCATAAAGCCTCCAACCCTAAGCTAGGCTCCAGCGACTAAATTAGAGTTTCTTGACGGCTTTATCAGCGGAATTGGCTCTAGTCGCTCACGGTTCAAACAAATTTTCTCCGCGTCGCCCGACTTCCTGCCCAGCCTCATGGCTTCTGGGTCACAATTTTGAAAAGGGGTATATAATTAATATAATTACGAGAATTCAAATCATTATTACACCCGATCATTTTTTTAATTTAGAGGCAATGTCTATTCTTTGCTTAAAAAACTACGTTAATCTTTATATACATTTTTCCGAACTTCCTCTGTAATATTTAAATCATCCTAAAAGTTATGATGTTATGGCCAAAACAAAATAATTTCCTGGATAATATTATGAGGACCGTGGTAATCATATAATTCGTAACAAAATGTAAAACAACATAAGGGTTTCAAATATCGGGAAAATCGGCCGTATAGTTACATAAGAGTTTCAATTATTTCTTTAGAATTAGTGGAATAGTTACAATGTCATTATCTAAACAAAAAAGAAAAATTGAGACCGACCGACATAATGAGATGTAGAGGCACCTGCGACTAAAAAGGTTCTGGTGATCAAAACTCACATGCTCTTAGTTATTCTTATTTATGACCTAACTACCTTCGAAACTTTCAATAATTTCCTGACTAACCTTGGTAGGATCTTTGCAATTAAAGCATTTGAAAGGGAATGTAAAACACATGAGGTTTTCGAATTTCGTTAGAATTGGCCAAAAAGTTATGAGGCTGTAGCCAAATAATTTCCCGGTTAACCTTGGATGGGCTTTGTCAATTATATCATTTGAAGGAGAATGTAAAACAACATAAGTTTGGCAAATTTTGTTATAATAGGCCGAATGTTTACAATTTTATTACCAAAACAAAAAATAAGCAATACGGCTATCGACCGACATAGTGAGATGTAGAATCCCCCGCGACTAAACAAGGTCTGCTGACTAAAAGTTACGTGCTTGCACTTATTCTGATTTATGACCTTATTATCTTTAAAACTTTCAATAATTTCCGTACTAACCTTGGGAGGACCTTGATAATTATATCATTCTCACGATAATGTAAAAAAAACATAATGTTTTGAAATTTCGTTAGAATAGGCGAAAGGTTGTGACGTTATTGCCAAATAATTCCTCAGGAAAAAACTTTCGAAAGAGAATTTATAACAAAATAGGAGTTTTAAACTTTGTTAGAATCGGCCTAATAGTTAGGACGTTATTGCCAAAAGAATATAATTCATGGGCTAACCTTGGAAGGAACTTGCACTTATATAATTCGAAAGTATATGTAAAACAACATAAGGGATTCAAATCTTGTTATAAACGGCCAAATAGTTACAATGTTATTTCCAAAACCTCCCAAAATCAAAACATGTACCGACCGACCGTCCCACATTGTAAGATATAGTTTTGCCCGCGACTAAAAATGTTGGTCAGTGGCCCTATGACGTTGTTTTTTCTTCATCATTTGCCTTGGCTGAATTTTATTGGTACCAAAAGATTTCATTCTTTTACTATGTCTCTCCTTGAAATTTGTGATTTCGTTCTGTGTAACCACTTTAAGATTTCCAAGTATATTTTCTTCATTAAAATCAATTACATCGGGGGAAACAGGAATTTGACGTATCTTCCAGAACAATCACCTCAGAATATTTCAGATTTAGGATTTCGGCAATACTTCTTGTGTCGCTAACCATTTCTTCCTTATCATTTTTATTTTTGCCTCTATAATATAGAATCGATTTCCTTTTATCGAAAAATGCATGAAACGCGTTGGGATTTTCTTTACACTTCTTAGAAAGATAAATTTCCTACTGAAATTTTGATTTTTGTACTTCGCTTTTTACTTGGCACCAATAATGGACATAATAGAACATAATGGAAAAAGGTGTCGTATTTTGAAGCTAAACTGTTCACTTTGAAGACTTTCGTATCGGAATTTGCCTCTCTGAATTTAGGAATATTACTTACTTACTATTCAAATTCAAAGGCTACTTTTAAGTTTAATAAAATAAAATTATAGTGTATTTTGTCTATTTGTTTGACAACAGACCCAATTTAACAAAAATTCATTTGTTATAATGAAATCAAGGATGTTTGGCTTGCCCGTTGGATCATTATACATTTAGCTAAGATAACTCTCACTCAAAAACCGAGCAAATGCTTTGCCTAATTTTCAGATCCTTCTGCAATACATCTAAATTCAGAAAGTTGAAATCTGCCAAGCAAAATTCTCTAGAATATACTATTTCATTTAATAATTTGTCTCCTAATTTGATCACAAATTAAACTTTTCCTTCAATTCTGTACTCCCTGATTTTTTCCAATATTCTGTTATGTATTAATGTGAAAATGTTAACCTATCGATATTAAAGGAACTGGCACTGTTGTAGCAATCCCCCAAAATTAGGAGTTGTCTAAAACCATGCCCAACCTGACAAATCTTCCTCCGTTTAGATGTAGTCAACCTGACAAAAATAGTCCTATCTTTGGCAGGAATGATCTGAAAATTTGAAAGTTAATGCGTTTTTCTCGCAAAGAGTTTAAAACAGTAATTGATGTAACGAGCTCTTCCCATTAAATGGTTACAACAATTCACTTTCAGCAATACACTTGAAAGAATAATTTTACAGCTTCTTTATTTAAGTTTTATCAATGGCAACCTCTAACACGCCAGCAGCTTCTCCGATCTGGTATAAAAAATAATATTACTTCCCAGATGTATTTTTCTCTCTCTTCGTCTACAAGGTCGGAAACTAAGTTAGATGATTCTTCAACCTACATTTAGCCAGGCGCTTGCGACTAACCACATCTACTTGGTTTTCTTTAGCACTGAGAGACAAAATTGATCATCAAATTGACTACCCAAATCTACTTTGTCAACCATCAAATTTCTCAGATTTCTTTAATATTACTATCCGAACTAATAACGATAACTCTAAAATGAATCGCATCTTGTTTTACCTCTGAAAAGGAGAAAATTAACCCTTTCTAAAGATATCAAATTCTTTGGTTCACTTTTCTTTTATGAATATTCAATTATTTTCCTTGAACTTCTCATGTCTCCTAATATGTTTCTTTACGCTTTTTAACTCATAGCATCAAAGAACACCGGAATAAATACAAGTGAGATTTTCCTCCTCACTCCAAGTCTCCTGAACCAAAGTAAAGGTTTCACCCTAAGAACTTGCAATACGCCTTCACTTGGTTTACTGCTTCAGCTGACGGCCAACGAAAACCGAACCTCTTAGCTAACTATTGAGACTATCCACGATGACTCTTTGTAATCTGAAGATAATTTGGTAAAGTCAGTTTTCATATATGTCTAGGGCCACTGATATTTTCCTTTTGTTTTCTAAATGGAAACGTCAATTTGTTATTTTATAGAACACTAGGAACTTCTTAAGAGCCTTACAACTTGTATTTATCGAGACTGAAGGATCCCCCAGTCCTGGAAAAATTGCTTTGCTGAGACCATAAAGGATTTTAGCCATTTCTTTTATGATTTGAGAAAGATCTGTAGGAGTAAGAACTTGAAATTTTGGTTAAATGGTTTCTTTCTTAGCTGAATGCCATTCTCAATTTTCTTGACAGTGAGATGATCATGCTTCAATTCTTTATAAATTTGGCGAGAAGACTCATTTTCTCAATTTTATTCTATAAAATCTTTCTCCTCTCGGGAAAGCTCCATTTTTCCGGCCACGAATTTCGGAAATTGCATCTTGCAAAGATATCTGGACGGTTGTGGTAATCATCAGTCAGAAAATCGACTATAAACTAAATAATATCTGAGATAAATACACTGTCTAACAAAATTTAACTTTTTGTCGACTTCACAGATCAGAATAATATTTTTTTAATGTATATTTATGTATAAATTTCCCAAATGGATTTCTTTTTTTGTAAGTTAAAGATTTTAACGAATTTCATTCTCTGATTTCTTATTTTCAGATTATTTAATTAGACAAAATTTTTAATAAGAGCAACAATTTGAATTAAAATGGCAAAAGAACAGTGTAAAAATATCCCTGATAAATTCTGCTACATATGTGGTTCAGTAACATTAAAGAAAAAATTAAAAAAAATTCTTCTATAGTGAAAAAACTATGTAATTTGTATTTTGGATATAAAATTAGCGGCCAAGATAAACCATGGGCACCACAAATCTGTTCCACGACATGCTTTAATTCTTTATCAAAATGGTCTGAGGGAAAAATAAAAAGCTTTTAATTTGGTGTTCCAATGGTAGGGTGGGAGCCCTAAGATCATGCCACTGACTAATATTTCTGATTGGTAGACATACAAAGTAAATAATTGTTTATTGTCTAATGCACCTATATTTAGAAGTAGTATACTGTAATATTATGTTTTTACAATATAAAATTAATTAAGTTTAGAAGCATTTAATTGTAATCACACATATGTACATAACTTTAAATTTTATCAATATAATTTCCAAAGGTTTAGGTAAAACAACGAAGTCCGCTTCACCTGTAGTATATCCCAACCTTAGATCTGCTTTTCGGCCTATACCTCACTCAAAAGACATTACAGTACCCACCTGCAGAAATTGTTTTCTCTAACTCTGATGAATCAGATATGGAATCATGTGAACCAGAAACTGAAATTTATGTTCCTAAAACTGTTGATACGCCTCCAAAATCTTTCTAACATCTTGATCTCGATGATCTTGTAAGAGAGCTAAACTTAACAAAGCAGTGGGTTAATTACTGACCTCAAAACTGAGAGAAAGAAATTTAATAGCAGAAAATGATCAAATTACTAAGTTTTGCATTCGATCAAACAATTTACAAGACAAATTTTCATTTGACAACAATTAAGGCAAAGGAAATAATATTTCACATCTCTTTGAAGAATTAGCTATACATTATGAACCCAGTCAATGGAGACTTTTCATTGATGCTTCTTTATATAGTAGTAAAGACGTGCTTCTGCATAATGGAAATAAACTACCATCGATACCAGTAGCTCAATCTGTTGTTTTGAAAGAAACTTATGAGAATTTAAATTTCATTTTAAAAAGAATTAAATACAATGAACAACAATGGTTGATTTGTTCTGACTTTGAGGCACTAGCTATTTTAAATGGCTTGCAGTCAGGGTACACATAATTCATGTGTTTTTGTGCCAATAGGACATTAGAGCTCGGGGAAAACATTACATACGCTCAGAATGGCCTTTAAGAGAAGAGACAAAAGTAGGCTGTCATAATGTCATACATGAACCATTGGTTCCCAAGGAAAACATAATTTTGCCACCACTTCACATAAAATTAGGTGGAATGAAACAATTTTAAAAGCCTTAAAGCATGATCAGCCATCCTTATTATATTTAAAAATAAAATTTCCTAAGATTAGTGATGCTAAAATTAAAGAATAAATCTTTGTTGGTCCTCAGATTTGACAAATTCTGGTAGATAGTGATTTTGAGGCAAAATTGATCAAGCCAGAATTTGAGGCCTTGCATAGTTTCCAAGGTGTATGTAATGATCTACTTGAATGAACAAATCAGAAAATTACAACATTCTGTCTCAGAATTTGATTAGGTCTTATAATGAGTTGGGATGTAGTATGTCACTAAAGGTGCATTTTTTACATTCCCATCTGTCCCTCTTTCCATAGTATCCAGCAGGCGTCAGCGATGAGCATGGTGAAAGATTCCACCAAGATATTGCTACTATATAAAATCTTTATAAAGGGAAATGGAGTCCTGCAATGCTTGCTGAATTCTGCTGGACTTTCACAGACAGACAAGATGTTGTACATAAAAAGAAGCCTAAATATTCTAAAAATATATGACTATTGTATAGATTTTGAAAAAATTTTAAATCTTCATTATTTTTCACTAATTCAATAATTAAAAAGGAGATTATGGGAGTATTTGAATAATAAATTCATCTTAGTTTGGTAATGACTTATGTTTTTTTATCAAAGTTTTTTCTAACAATTCTTTTATAATATCCAAAAGCAAAATGGTAAAAGTCAGAAATAAATATAAGTATCGAAATTTTGTGATTTTTTTAAAACCCAAAGAATTACAAATGGTAAAGTTCAGAAAATTTATTTTTATATATCTTCTATAACTATATTTTAGCAACGTGATATTTTGAAAGGGTAAAAATTTAGTTTAGTTCCTTTTTAAAATTATTATAATTGGCGAAGTTCTGAAAATTTCTAAAAATTTAACCATGGCTGCTTTTTATTAGATTTTAAATTCTATTAATCTTATTAGCGAAGTGCAAGCTACCCCTGGAGTGGCGAAGCCATTGCCTGGTAAAAATATATTAATTTCTTTTAATGAATAAGCTTTTTGTTTCCACTTATCTTTGTACTTTTTCGAAAATAATATAAGAATAATAACAAATATTTCATACCTCTATATACTGAATAATCGAATATTAATAAAAAATTAAATGTGCCAATTACAAAATTGAAGTCATTTCATGAAAAATAATGGTCATTTTTGTAATCTATGCAAAAAAAACTAGAATAGAAAACTACTTGCTCATTTCTGTAGCAACATTATTGTTTGACAGTGTTATTTTTGCGAGTATCCACTAAAATATTTATTACATTAATAAACGTATCGGAAACAAAAAATAATTTATACACTTTAAAACGAAAAAGATTAGAAGCTAAAGGGATACTGCCTATAATCTTTAGACACACTATAGTGCTAAAAGTAATTTTAGCATTATGTGGATAAAATAAGGGAATAACCCAGAGTCACATACTCAATTAAGAAAACGGCGTTAAGGGACATCGATAGACCCCTAAAATCAGGCATATATGTACAAAGGTTAATTTACTCTTTGTACACTTATAGAAATCAGGCAATGCTAAATTTATTAAATATCTAAGTACCTTAGTTTATATCAATATTTACAACAGAGGATTAACTCTGAACGCAAAACGGGTTTAAATTTAGAAGGATGAGCCCCCTAAAAAACGAAAAATTTATCAAATAATAAAAACGACCAAAGGAAGGAAAATAGATTCGTTAATGCCTAAAGAACTGAGTCGAGCAAAAGAACACACTAGAATCAAGGGCCTCCAAGGTTTTTACCTTTTTCGTCTCATCGTGCGAGGGACGAGGAAGGACGGTTAATTACACAAAATTTCTTGTTGTTATTTACTCCTCAGTAGCGGAAACTAACTCAATTTGGTAAGAATATTGATAAAAAAAGTGTTAAAGAGGAGCAAGTGAAGTTGCAAGTAAGATATATAGGCACATATGGATACGCGGCTATATATCTTCCACACATTTTCACTCCCCTCACCCATTTTCATCCATTTACTCATAGATCATCCCATATTTAGTCATATCTAATTTCTTTTTCGACTAATATCTATTTATGGATAACTAAGCGCTTTAACATTTTAGTGGAGATTTCCTCTTTGGGTTTCGCTACTTACGTTTAGGTAACAACTAGAACTTTATATACTTTAGCTTAGAGTCTCTTATTTTTCTTTATATTTTTTCAGAGCTAGTAATAAATACCGGTAGATATAACCAAACCTGAGTGAATATAACTCATTAAAAGAAAATAAAAAAGTAACGGTTGTCATCCAGGCCACAATAACAGAATAATATTGGAATACTTAGAACTTCATGTTTTATTTACCCTAAAACATGATTTAGTTTATCTTGAGCCCCTTGGCAGAAAATATTTTCTTATTTTTTCATGAAAAACATGTAATAACTTGGAAATAGGGAGATTCAGAGCCAACTTTTAGTTAAAAGCAACACGAAATCCTTGTAATAAAGAAATTGGCAACTTCGCTTGGGCTCAGAAATGTGAGTTCTAACTTTTTAAACATAAAAACTTGTTTCTCTTTTCTCAACCTTATCAAAGGAATTAAGTTACTTCAATTAAAATATTTAAATTAAAATATTTAAATCTTATCGTTTTAAATAAAGTTTCGATCAAAGAATGAGTCATTTAAGCGAGAGCCACATATTCCTCAAGCTTATTTATGACCATTTAGAAATTTACCACATGTATTTGGCATTTTCCTCTATAAAATGAAGTAAAAGTTATTTTACTTATCCATGTACAGTGACATAAAAGGTGTAAAAATACAAGTGATTGAGAAAATACTATCAAAAATGATTGAATTCTAAAGTACCCACTCTTAATCAATTGGCCACATGTCTGAAGGAAATGAAATTAAATTATCAAGAATTAATTAGAAATTCTATCTCATATTATGTCGATTAATTAATGTCTTTTTGAATAAGATATTACAAGTATTATATCGTAAGCAAAATATTTCATAAAATAAATGCAGTTTTTGAAGCATAGCTGTCCTATATGACCTAGGGAACTTGCTAAAACCTCTCTGGATTTTCATATAAAATGCTACCATTTTGAAGTCATCAATCAATTCCCAGCCATAATCTTTAGAACTCAAAGCTTTCACTAGGATTTTTACAGTGTTGTACTATACTTTGTGATAAATTGAATCGGCCAAGGCAAGGAATAGATGCTTCTTACAAGTTTGGAGAAGTATGTACAAAGTTATTGTTATTTAGGAGCAGTAAGTGAAGAGCCTTCCTTCCTCTGCATTAAATATAATTTTAAATGTGTAAAAGTTGGTAAAACTCGACAACATGTCTTCCTTCGACATCTTTAAGTCACAAGGTATGTCTCTTGCAGTCAGTAGAGAAGAATCATCAAGGCATTCTAGAGGAGGAGAATACAGAACTAGAAGAAATAAGAGAAAGTGAACGAGAATACAGAGAACGAGAAGAAAGGGACAGAATTCGTCTTCATCAAATAGCAATGAGCAGGAACCGGATTGAGACGCCTTCCGTCTATTCAATGACCAACATTCACCGACCAGTGTCCGTAAATTACTCGAGGCGTGGCATTCCCTCCCTCCCTGAGGGCACGGATTAGTATAAAACTAGAATAAAAGTAATAGGTCACAATTGCGACTTTGGTTTCGTTTTATAAATATTAAATGGTTAACGCATATCACCGTAGTTTTTAACGCAACACTAAGTGATCAGAGAAGTATGATTCCACGTAATTCAGGGAAGAAAACAGAAATTGTTGCTAAAATAAAATTCTTATCCTCCAAACAGCATTGAGCTGATAACGGTTCAGACTCTCTCCGTAAAAAATCACTTTCACTTGTGATTAAAGAATTAATCACTGAATTTTGAGATCTCTCTTATTTTATAAGATTCGTGACATTGACTAAAAAAAATAGGAGGCACTTGTTTTTAGGCTTGAACTATGAAAGTTATGAACATAATTAATTACAAAGATAGTCCTAGACTAGCAGAGTTCAGAACTCAAGTGGCATCTACTTCCTTAACTTGGATTAGAGATGCGTGAGAACTATGAGTGCATAGGAAATTTTGCACAGTTATGCGTGGTTTGATTACCAAGGATTTTTTGTCACCGAATTTTAGTACCAATTCTGAAGATGAAAAGGCTACTTGGTGCCGCTTGTTGGCTTCAAATACGCTCTTCGTAGAATGCATTTCGTGATTGCCGGATGCGTGAATGTGATCAGTGATTCTTTAACGGTACAGAAATCTTCGGTGCTGGATTCACTACTCTTCATTTGGCGGAAACTCTGAAAGTCTATAGATAGAACTATCTGAATCTCTAGCTACTTTCCAATTGGCCTTTAATAATAATGGGCTGCACTTCGCGCGGCAACCAACAAATAATAATGTAATAAAATATGGTACCATTCGTTTTAAATTTCAAATAACATTATATTTTGACATTCTACTTATATTGATTTATTTCACAATATTTTCCATTATTATTGAATATTATAATTAATATTTAATTATACAAAAGTATGTAATAAGGTAGTTTTTCTTAGTATTTCCTTCATAAAATGGGTTTATAATTAGAGCGATTAATAGATTTAAATAAAAAAAAACATTTGGTTAAGTTTATAGTATATGGGTTGTTTTTAAATAAAAATATTTTATGTTGAGCTGAACTAAAGTGTAGGCATTATATTACTTTCGATAAAGTAAAGATATTCCCTCCTAAGATAAAAGGAGGGATTTACTTTACTTGGTTAATTGGGGGAAGATGTCCTTTACTTGATAAAATGGGAGGTATACGAGGTTATGAAATCTTAATTTTAAAGCTACAGAAATAAGCATAAATTAAGAATTAAACGCATGCTAGGATGTAAAAGAGAAATGGTAAACTATTATATACAGGAATGTATGTGGTTTGAAAGACATAAATACAGTTTTTAATAATTTTTTCGATATGACTGAAATCCAATACTATTTAAATTAAGTGATTAAAATTTAATTTCTAGAGTTCTACAAAGTTTAGAATTTTTATTATTGTAAAATAAAATTTCTAATAAATATGTTCCTAAATAAATTTGTTAAGTTATTTTTTTTTATTACATTATGAGAGGGATTAGCTTAACTAATGTAATTTTAGGAGGGATGATCTTTACTTGGTAAAATGGGAGGGACTATCTTTACTTGATCCTTATTTTTTTATATGATTGACGTTATTTGGAAGGATTATGGTGGATATTTAATTAGCTGGAATGGGGATATCTGGGAAACAACGATTCAATATTTGCCATATGCCGCTATATCTCTTCTTTAATGCTCAGGTCACAAATTCTCTTTATTAAATTCTCCACTCTTTTATTGAAATTAAATATATAGAGACTATTGTATCATAATTATTACTTACACTAATACATATAAGCAGATTTTTTATTATTATTAAACTTAAAATATTTAATTCCAATTTTGTGCATTTTTGAACGTTTTAATGTTCTCGAGCTAAAAAAACAAAAATATTTAGTTAGGGACACAATAACAAACTGCGTACGTAACTGACAGATCGCATCTGCATAAGAAACAACAAATAAAGCTCATTTGCCCATAAGCAATCGAATTCTTCTAAAAAAGAGGTACTACGACTTCGGGAACAGTATTCTTTTTTAGAGCATTTATCTATTCGGATTCTGTTAAGTCAAATATTTTTTTTAAAGTCAGCTCATTATGAGATTTAATAAAGCACATCAAATTGCTCATTTTTCACTTTTCTTTGAGTCTCTTCTTCCATATTACAATGTGGACACAACGAGCGTTTGCATCTTTCTATTGATGTAAAGCATAAGGGTTTAAAGGCACTTTTTTAGTTACACCTTCTGGATTACAAACTAAACTAATAACTTTTAAGTTAATAGACTTAATCTTTGCATGCAGAATGAAACTCTACTTCGATCTTATGTACTTGGGATGACTTTTATGTGTGTTTTAGTAACTGAAGCCTATTTTCGAATTTCTTTGCATTGAGGTAGTATTAGCCATTTGGCCAAACTAAAAGAATAATGATAAGCAATAATCTTAAGTGGTTACAATTTTTCCTTTATGTTAGTTAAATGTAGGAAGAAAAGGCTTGCGTTTGTAGCAACATAGGGGTTTTTTAAAGGGCTGCTTTCTGGACAGTAATGTCTATATGATAGGGGAAATAAAAGTTTTAAGCATATATTTAATACCACATATAATCTTCCTGTCTTACTTGTCAATAATTCACATTCTCGCCTTGTGATCAGCAATATAATACGGGACCAAGCTTTTGCATTATTTATCCGTTCAGTTTATTCTTTATTGTATCTGCCGTCTTGCCTCTAGAGAAGTGGCAGTCACTGAATCTATAAAGCGTGCTACTTTTCCGTTTTAAATGCTATTGAAATGCCCTACATGAATGATCTCTTAATCTAATGGGGAAAAATCTTTTAAAATATTTAATCATCAACTGTATTTAGTTTCCAGAATGGCACGGTATTTTAACCATGACAAGTATTAACGTATGGTACTAATAAAAAGAATCTCGTTCAAATGAGGGCAAAACTTATTAAGTAACTGTGTGTTTTTGCATTTGCAGATTTTTTATTCGCGTTTTCCATCAATCAGTCCGGGAATAATGTGGGATTAAATGTTCGGATTCAACCTAAGGAATTGCAATAGTGGTTAAATGTACAAAGCGATGGGAGAAAGTATACTAAACCTGATCTAAACTTACCTAACCTATCTTTAAAACTAATAATTTCTCTAAAGAATGATGAGATACATGTTTAATTCACAATAAAAAAACATTAGGATGAAATTTACAAAAGTAATGGAAAAGGCGATTTGAACCACATATATAGTGTAGCAAGAGTACAGCTGGGATGAATCTTAGAATATGTGAGAATGGCACGCCCTATATAATCCAGTATCAGATGTAACATGGACCAGTAAGCCTCAGCTAAAATACGAAGGCATGTTGCCATCTCATCTGAAATCTTTTTAGAATTTAGGCCGCTATGAATATATAAATCTTGGATACATTTTTACTTGCTCTTTGATCACCGTTTTATATACAAGTCTCTTCTTACAAACTTTTATCCTGTGATACACCGTTGGATTTTGCTTTATTTAAATTAAAACAATATACATCCTCTAGGGAATCTGAGAATTCCTTTTTTAAATTATGGAATAAGATTAATTGATTCTTCTACGGTAAAGAGTTTCTAAGCCACAGATTCATAAAGAAAATTCCCTACTTGTGACCGGATTGACCCCTCTCTGACGGCTCTTTTTAACATAAAATTTCCTTAGACAGCGGGATCCGATATCTCGCTTAATTACTATCATAATACGACTTCTTTATTTAATTTGATTGATGTTTAGAAACTTTCAAATGTCTGAAAATGTTATTCATAGTCGAACAACTGTTCCCCCCTCCCATAATAAAATGATTACTATTTAATATCATACACCGCTACTGTGCACTCTTTCAAACATAATGGAATCTCTAGTAATAAACTCAAAAAAAGAGGAATCATATTCTTAGATTAATTTTGGCATATATAGAATCACCCATGGTATCAAACAGCCACCTCGCTTTATAAAAGCATGCAACATACACAAATTTCCTCCAACGTAAGAATATAATAGTAACCATTGACAAGCAACTCTCCAATTTCTTCTTGAACTTTTTCTTCTATATTTCCCCTTCCAAATTTTTAACAAAAGTCCCTTTACCTTTGGTGATGACGGCACGATCATCTAGAAATCTTTATTATTAGAAACAAGCGATGGCTACAACAAAACCTAATAACCACCTCATTTTAAAAATTCTCCCTTTTACTTTTTAAAACCCACAAAGTTTAGTATAACGAGCATTTAGGCATCATACTCTCAAACATGCAACTTAAATAGAACAAATAAAATGATAACGGCACACTGTACAGAGAAATTTTCGAAAGCACCGATGAAACTCAGTATTTTAAATGAATGAAAATATTAATACACTCCGATTTCGAAGTTTACAGAAACAACGCTTGGACAGCACAAGAAATCCATACTCAATAGTCACAAGCAGTATATCTGCGCCTTATTCACCTTGACTTAAGGCCTGAGACTGCAATCTTGCATCATCTCTTATCAGAAATCTAGAGTAGATTAAAAGTAAGTAGCTGGCCTCCTTACGTTATAAACACATAATACTCCAATAAGCGTATTTATCTCAGAATCAAATGATCTGTCTAATAAACACTCTCTAGCTACGCGCGGGACAATTTCTTCTTCATAGGCAAAATACAGTTTAAAATATGTAAAACAGTGAGAAACTCCTCCGGTTGACATAGCTCTGCTTTGGTACAGGTAATATTTTGGCAATTAAAAGGTAATGCAAATGAAAGCTGTCTTATAAGAGAACAATATTTTATTTTCACCTTAAATTCAGGATAAATTTCGTTTCTCTCCTTAGCTGCATGAAGGAGCTTGATGCTCCGAAACAAATCCTGCACTTGTGAACTAAAAATAAAAGTGGTTTTCTTAAAAAAACATTCTAAATTAGGAATGAAGTATTAAGGTGAACCCTATTCGAATACCGTGTAAAAAAAAATAACGTGCATTCAGAAAGAGAGAAACATTGTTTATGCATTACAATATCTGCAAATAATTGATTATTCTTGTAAAAGCCAAGCTTGAGTGGACAAAAAATCCATTCTCTTCGAAAAGCAGGGATAACAATTGAAAAGGCCAATTGAAACATAGATTTTTGTCTGTCTTAAAAAAGATGGAATATCCGTTATCTTCCCGTATATGTATATGAGATCTCCTTCGGAGGGCTTGGATGAAGAGCTAGTTAGCTATAAAATTGTCCTTTTAACAGCATATATTTATGTATATATATATATATATATATATATATATATATATATATATATATATATATAGTATTTCTCTCATTAGCGCGGGGGAATTCTTAAAATAAATCCAGCATACCGCAAGAAAGAGAATACGGGGTAATTTGTTTTGGGAAAAAGTTATTTCGTAATTAGAAACATCATATTGGGGTGGAATGTGAACCAACCACACTGAGCCAGCGAGCAATTGCTTTGATTCCAATTGAAGAGAGCTTTCAACAACTTAGGTATATATAATGGTGAGAAGTACTCCAATAAGGTTCCTTGAAGTTGGTGCCAGTAAGAAACAATAGCGATCCTCTACTTTAAGATCCGGCATGTGGCAGCAGTTTAAATCAGTTTGAAATCCCAGTCGAGAACAAGGGAAGGCCGCTCACGGAAGGCTGTATCTTCTATGCGCTTTGGTTCAGTTATTCGGTTTTTTATCCTGATCCAAAGCACCGTTAAGGCAGAGGAGGAGATCATCAAGACATCATGCCCTAAGCTTGAGGCTGCTGCAACGAAGGACGCAGCAGCTTGAGGACATGAAAGATTTTTCCGGTCCCAAGTCGTGGTCAGAGCTAGGGTCATTGGGTTCTTGGACGGCCTTCTCCTCTGTGGGCTTTCAGTAGCAGAAGGGCATCTTTGGATGTCTACATCCGACACCGTTGAGCCAGAAAAAAGAGAGGACGAATGGGAAGTGTCTTTAACGGCAACCTTATTTAACAACCTCTCCTCGTCAGCCTCTTACTTCCTCTTCCTCATCTGCCCCTTCTTCATTTCATCAGTCTTCTTGGCGACAGCGGATACATGAAGTTGATCGACACTTCCAATTGAACAGAACTGTCTGTTCTTCCTCTGCAGTTCCAAAAGGGAAAAATCTTCTTTTGAGAGGTTGGCCTCTGCGATCTTACCGCTCTCGATATCGAAGACTTCCTGAAAGTAACCCTTCCAAACTTCCCTCGTTGTCATGGTGATAGGTGTCTTCCGCTTGGCTTACATCTTGAGAGTCACTTACTCGTAGTGAATGTTTGTGATGTTACGACGCACCATGTGCTTTGCCTTGACAGTGAGGTTCGCTTTTTCGCACACATCGTGCAGCCTGAGAGAGGTGCTCTTGGCTGCCTACGGTGGGGGAAGACGAGGAGGACATGTTCTTGCGAGGGCAGTCGGGTTCACAAGAAACATTGATTTGGTGACTTTTCCATGAGACAGAGATGATTCATGCTTCGTGTGGAAGAAATAATCTGAAGGGAAAGTTAATACTCTCACCATGGAAACCCCTTACTCCCACCGGCACCACAGAAAAGACAAAAGTGTGCGACCTATTAATATTGTTCGATTTGTAAAGATTTTGTACAAAGCACTTTTTATGTGGAATATAAAAAAGAAAGCCTGTGGTGCTAAAATTGTTGCACTTTACAAAACATGAAAAACCCTAATATATATATATATATATATATATATATATATATATATATGCAAAACATCACACAGGAGAATAAACTGAAAAATTTTAAAAGTATTTGGAATCCGCGGGAAGCAGCAGATATTGCTTATATCTCTTTCGCTCGATTGGCCTAGATCTAGAGGCCAGGGTCTGCTTCTAACGGTGAAAGGAGACATCGTGCCCGGTTGGGAGCTATCGGCTGCCTAAAGCTAGGCAATACCCAGTCAGTAAGGTGCCTTCTCGCCATGCATTGTTAGTCTCACTGGGCACGTGGGGTTAAGGGTGGAAACCGACAAGCGGATCGCCAAATCTGCACCAGGTATCAAACCTCGGCAATCAAGTTGGGTCCTTGAATGTGAGAACTATGACGTCATCTTTCTCAAATAATCTGCAATGCATCAGTGATGCACGAAAGACTGCAGTGATTGATCAAGTGCTGATCAGTCTGCAGTCAGACATCGTCGACCTCCAAGAGACCAATGTGCCAGAGTCTCGATCCTTGAGAGAGGAAGACCTTATATTCTTCTGGCAAGGGAAACCTACACACGAACTTAGAGAGCATGAAGTGAGTTTTGATGTTCGAATGACCTGCTGGATTCCATCATTCTGCCTGCAGAAGGAACTAAGCGCATCCTGTTTCTTGAGCTCGACACCACAGCTGAACCTGTCCATCTTATCAGTGCTCATGCCCAAACAGTGACCTCACATACCGATACCAATGATAAATTCTACAAAGAACTGAATACAGTTATAAGCCGTATCTCTGAGAAATAGTACTTCTTTGTCATCGGCTATTTCACGCCAGGGGGGCCACCGACTGTAATTCTTGGCCTATAGGCCTCGGATAGTTCGGTATCTGGATGATGAAGGAAACAGATAGTGCCTGCTGGAACTATGTTACCAGCACCATCTCTGAGTTATTAACACTTTCTTCAACGCCAAACCCAAAGACAGAATCTCCTGGAGACACCCCTGATTCAAGCATTGGCAACTACTAGACCTGATCCTCACCAGACCTCACAGCTGCCAAGCATCATACTCACACGGACCTATCAGAGCGGTGACTGTGACTCCGACCACTTCCTGGATTGTAGCGAAGTCAAGATGCGTGTAAATGACTGTGTCGTACTAAATAAGAGAGCAAACCTTGCATTAAAGTAAGCAAGATAGGCAACCAGGAAAGATTTGGAGAGTTTGCTGCCCCTCTGGATAAATTCCTGCTTAGCCCACCAACAACAAATGCTGGTGAGATATGGGAAAACATTTTTAGAAATCGCATACAATGCCGCTGTGATCATCTTTGGCAGAAAGAATATAAAGCCTGCAGCCTGGTTTAAACCCCACTCTAAAGAACTAAGACCAGTCCTCGAAGATATGAGGAATGCCCTGTTCGCATTCAAAGCAAGCCCTAGCGAGAGAAATCTGAAGTACTCCGATCTGATCACAGTAAAGTGCAGCAGACAGGCAGGCATTGCGCGGATGAATATTGGCTATAGTTCTGCTCCAAGATTCAGGTGGCAGCAGGCATCGGCACATCAGGGGAATGTATGATTTCATCAAGGTAACTTTCAACCTAATTAAAAAATTACTGCCCCCTTAAGTCTGCTTTAGGTATAATTATCCATATCTGGACCAAGCAGATGGAGCGCTAGGTAGAGCATTATTCTGAGTTGTACGCCAGGGAAAACATGGTCTCTGATGATGCACTGAACATTATTGATTGTCTGCCCATCCTTAAAGAGATTTATAATGAACCAATAGTATACAAGATCAGCAAAGCCCTGGACTCTCTTTTCCCTGACAAAGCACGTGGAAAAAATGTTCCCCCTGCCGAAGTCCTCAAGTTACATAGAAAGATAATCATCACAGAATTGCACAAGATTCCGTGCCTCTGCTGAAATGAATCTGAAGTACCTCATGTATGAGAGATGTTAACATTGTCACCGTCTCCAAAAACAAAGCCGACAGAAGCAACCACAAAAACTACCGTGTCATCTCCCTCCTCAGCCTTGTGTACCAGCTGTTCGCCCGTGTTGCACTGTAGAAACTCTAAAGTCTATCAGAGATAGTTTATCGTGAATCTTAGTGTGGCTTCTGTGCAGACAGCTCCTTACAATCGATATGGTCTTCTCCTTCCGAGAACTTTAGGAGCAATGCAGAGACTGAGGCAACCACGCTTCGTCGCCTTCATAGATCTAACGAAGATCTTTAACTTAGTCAGCATGGACGGACTATTCAAGATACTTTCTAGCAACCGCTGTACACCCAGACTGCTCAGCATCATTACGTTCCTTCACAATAACATGAGAGGCACTATGGTCTTCTTCGATGGCTCTACATCTGACTTCTTCAGCAGCCAGAGAGGGGTAAAATAGGGTTGTGACAACGCCTCGTTATTGATCGTGATTCTCCTTAGCAGTCATGCTGAAGCATGCCGTCAGAAGTGTAACTGAAGTTATATACCTAGGCACTAGGTTGTACGGGCAGCTTTTCGGTCTCTCCAGACTAAGAGTGAAGTCGAAATTCCAGCTGAAGTGCCTTCTAGACTGCCTCTTTGCTGATGATCCTGCAGTCACAACTCACTCAGTCGTCGACCACCGGCAACTCATAACCCGCTTCAGCTAGGCCTGTCAAGACTCTGGCCTTACCCTCATTCTAGAGGACTCACAAGTCATGGCACAAGATGCAGATTCTCTACCTCACATCTGCATCTCCAACCACGTACAGGAGGTTGTCCATGACTTTTTGTACCTGGGCTCCACCATATCTGACTCACACTCTCTTGACACTGAGCTCATCACGTAGAGAGGCAAAGCCTCTACCACCATGGGAAACTTGAAGACGATAGTATGGGGCATCAATAAGTTTTCAGAGAACACCAAAGTTCATGTCCACAATGCCTGTATTTTGAGTACCCTTCTGTAATCAGGTGCATGTTGGACCATGTGAGAACGACAGAAACCTAAGCTTAACGCCTTTCACATGCACAGTCTGCGACGCATCCTAAACATCAAATACAGGACAAAGATCTCAACAGCATTTTCCTGGAGAGAGCTGAAATCCTCTGCATGTACGGCCTGCTGAAACAGACGCATTATCTCGCTTGGACACGTTGTGAGGATGACGATGTCCGGACCCCCAAAGACCTTCGGTACGGCAAGTTATCACAAGATAAACGGCCCAAGGGCAGACCACACCTGCGCTACAAAGAAAATATGTACTGGAAGGGCTCAGCATCAGAGCGAACGACCTGGAGGCAAGTGGTATGCAAAGGCTTATCCAGCTATAAAAGTTTACTGGTCCAACAATCAATAGCCAAGAGACATATAAAAAGGAATCCAGATAGAAAGATAGATCTCCATCATCACTCATCTGTTTGCGGTGCCGGAAGGACAGCCATTCCCACATCGGACTGGCGAGCCACATTCAACGTTGTTCTCAACCTGAATTGACGTCCCAGAGTGCGGATCCATCGTTTTTCTAGACTGAGAGATGCCTCTAAAGAACAAATCTTGATGGTTGCAAGTGGGGAAGCTGGGTGTCTACACGTTCGAGGTCAAGTGTTGCGGGACGTTGATGAACAATCAACCCTCTGTTTTTCTTACCTTTTGGCGGGAGCGTAGTCCTGATAGAAACCGTAAGATCTTCCCATGGGTAAGTTTCTTATACAAGGCTTGACTACAGTATCCAACACCCCGATGGAAACGCCTTCATTGACTTTGCGGACAAGAAAAAAGAAATAAAAAATTGCATCCAACAAAACCAAGAAATGAAGGTACACTTCAGTAAGACAATGTAACATGCAATAAGTCAGACCTGAATAAAATGGCCACACAAAGCAAAGATTTAATCCTTTAACTGCAATTAAAAGCGTGTGGGTAGTTATTAAATAAACTTTTAGTACTTAAATTAGAAATAGAATATAAACATAGGAAAATGTTTAAATCTAAATGGTGAAATATAGGTTTAGAATATTTTAAAAATTTGATGAAATCTCTGGCACGAAAACCTGATTCTGTAATTAAAGAAAAAATTGGTCACAATATGGAAAAGAAGACACGATATATATATATATATTTATATATATTGTGGATACATATAGATGCCGATGAGAAATCTAGAACACTTATTCGATTTGTTTAAAATTGCGAAAAGCGAACTATTTATTTTCTACTAAATTACACAATTTTATTGGGATTAGGGCAAGATTAGGATAAGTGATATTAAAATATATAATGGGAGGGCTAAATTCTTACCAAATCGTATTACAGTAATTTATGTAGAGTAGTATGTAGATGCATAAAAATGCCGCTTATTCGTATCTCAAATAACATAAAGTTAGTAGGTTTCAAACAGCTTTATTCTTTTACTTATAGGTAAAAGAAAAAAAAATGTGGAACAATGAGAGGAGATCCAGATCTGCCATTTTGGCAAGTACCTTCGTTTTCTAATTTCTAAACTCCTAATGATAAGCATTTTATTTCTAATGCGTCCAATAGATTTATAGGTTTAAGTAATTATACGGAGATTTTACCACTCATTCTTATGGGTGGTTGAGAAAAAGATCTGATAACAATAAACAAATTACAAACGAAGCTATATTTTTTAATGTGGAATGATGAATACACTTCATTTTAATTGCATAATTATATTTTGTTTGGCATATGTAAATTTAGGGGATTATTATTTACACAAACACAACAACTAAGTTATAGTTTGATAGATAACTATGCATATCTTGTAAACAAAAAGAAATAATGAAACGCTACACCCTCAAATGGTAAATGAATTAATGTGTTACCAGCATTATCCCTTAGCTCAAGGCGCAGTTCAGAATAATTGAAGTAGGCGATTTTTCGATTTACTGTACTAAACTTCTTAACCGGTTCTATGTTTTGTTTTACTATTAAAGGCTTAAAACTGCGTGACTTGCTTCGGAGAGTGGTTGGCAAAGGAGTCGCTTTTCATCTTTTCAGCTATTTGGGTGTGTGCCCCACCCCCCTACCACCACGTTCCTTTTAAGCCTCCGAACATTCTGATCTCACTTCCATAACATACATATCCTGGTCTAGTTTTGGGTATTCTATTAGGACATGTGACTTGTACTTTCCCTTCTGAGAGTTGAAAAAATAATAGAATGAATAGGGAAGTATGAGCTTTACAGTGAGAAAAGGGGTGATATATCAAAAGATAAACTCGCAGCTGTCCGCGAATAAAACGACAAAGATGTTTTTTATTATATAAGGGGAAATATAAAATGGGTATTAATAAAGATGTTAATGCACATTAAGCGAAATTATATAATAATTAAGAAATGAATGGGCGAAATACAAAGCAGGAATTGGTGTTTATTAGTTTTTATAGAGCATTTACCGAAATTTAATATAAACGGGACTTCAGGAAGTGCATAACTAATTAGTTAGCATAATACAAAAAACAAGGGTAAATGAGTAGGCAAATAGTATGATAGTTATGCCAATACGCGTAGAAAGGCATAGAATATGAGATGGATTGGAAGGACGAATACTTATGTACAGTATATGCTAAATCTGAGAAGAAAAGAACGTGAGAAACTTCTTAAATTGTACGGAAGATTTTGCTCATAAAGAGATCTCCAAGATTTATTTAGATTGCGTTTAAAAATTAAGATTTATGGTGGGTTAAACGGAAGTCTGGTGATTGTTGGTGGTTTTTGCTAAAACTTTCGCTCGATGTAGCTAGTGGGGATGGCTCGAAAAGTAGTGGGTGCTCGTATGAAAAAAAAAGTATTTTTTAGCACGAATTTGGCTACAACTACAATATCATCGGCTGAATTTAAAGTTGGCAGCACATATTTTGCCCAACGGTGTATACATTTCATGTGGTTATAAAATCATAAATCAGAAAAGATCTTAATGTTGACTCAAAGATTGTTGAATGAATATTGGTACAGAAAGAATTTTGAGATAAAGGGTAGGTAAAAGAAGAAAGGAAATGATGAAAAATTAGTTTTGCTACTCCGATTTCAGAAAGATCATATTTTTAGTAATTTATGCTTTTATATATATTCCTACCCAATAAATTTCAAATCTGTAATCGTTTATAAGTTAACAACTTTTAGCATATCACAGTGTGGAATCTTTGATTTTCTTATTTTAAACCAATATTTCTACTTCCCTCTCGGATATCTATTTCTAGTTATTGACTACTAATTTTTATTATCGAACACTTTTAGTATTTTAAAAGGTTCCATGAGTAGCTCATGCAGATGCCGATATTTTAGTGAAATTAAATTTAAATACTTCTTAGTTTCTTCGTACTATCTATTTCTAAATCTAAGAAATGATCTCCTCGTTCTTTGCTTGACGCATTCCAATATTATAATGTCAATTTTATATGTGAGTGATCAGAATTGCACAGTGTGTTCTATATTAGGTTTTATAAGTTCTATACACTTTCTTCTACAAAATGGCAGCCAATATTCACATGGCTGTAAATAGTAAAATATTAATATTTTAATACATTGTAATGAGTATTTTAATCTGTGAACGAATTTTATATAGCTGAATATTTTTTCAAAACATAACTTTAAAAGATGTTTGACTTGATTTTATTAAACTACCTAAAAAGTGTATTCAATAAATGACTTCACTTAAAATGACGAATATAAAATTTATACATATTGATATTAAATTTAGAAACTAGAAATTCAAAGCAAATAAAGAGCTCAAACTAAAAAAATTATTTAAAATGTTAATGTATTATTTGTACCAAATGAAATTACAAGAACAAATCATTGCACATGCTCTTTTTCTGTCAGTGCAAAAATGCACTGATAATTTAATTAATTGTGGAATACAAAATGAGGTCATTGGTAATCAATTCCTGCATCTGGTTGACAAAGACTGGAGCATTTGATGAAACCTTATTCTTGAAATGCGTCCACAGGGAAATATAACAATGGGTAAAAAATTAAGATCTGGACGCTGTTCGAAAGCATTGCCTAAGTGGATCAATGTGTCTATTGAGTACATCTGTTAGCTTATTTTTTACTGCAGTTAACCCGACAAATCTATTTAAATGTCTTATGTTTGATATTAAATGGGACGTTCTTGAAGTATTTGTTCAATGAACATATCGAGATTTAAAAGCGATAAAAGAAAGTATGATTGCATGATTAGTCCTTTGTCCAACTCTTATTGCTATTCAAGTATGGTATCACGCTCCACTTTGATTTTCATCAGCAAACGTTAAGAAATTAGAGTCCTTCTTTAAACCCATGATTTGCGAATTCCTTGACGAATTATCTTTTTCGAAATATAAAATCGTAGATGCTGGATCGGATTTTTGGTCATCTTTCAATCTGGGATAAATTGATTTCTAAACAATGTGCGATGTAATTTTACGGTATTTTTCACTAAAGTTTATATTTTGTTTGATATAACTTTTGTCGAAAGATATCTTTCCCCGAGTCTCCCAAAATTGCCTTATATTAGAAAATGTTGCTCTGAAATTATTAATGATTTGATAGATTTTAACCAGTGCTCCAGCTCCAGCCATTTGATTTTCTACAATCTGACTTCGTTTAAATTTCTTCCTATCGTCATTAGGTAAAATCTAATTTAAACCACACCTCGGAAGTCACAGAAAATTGAGAAAGTTCTAATTATTTCCAATGCTTTTACTTTAGTTTTAGGAATCCTATTATTTTCTCTTCACTCATTTCCCAATAAATGACCTACCTAGATTGCAATTATTGGCATCGACACCACAATACCACTCTTTAAGCCTTTTAATAAGGTTTATTGTCGTTGTTTTCCGTGACAAAATGATCTTGACCCTCAGTGCTCATTGAAGAAGATTTGAATATGGAAGACAATGAATATTGATCGGTATGTGACTATGTTTTTGAGTGGGTAGGTATGGAATCTCAAATGACGCTTCGTTATTTGTATGTTAATCTAGTTGCTTCACCAATTTTTATATATTTTTCGAATGGATTTCTCAATGGATTTGTTCTCTTTTTCTGAGCTAATCCCTAAATTATATAGATATTTATACTCGTATATGTCCACTTGTACTAACTGTAGTAAATGAAATTATAGAATTAATTTTAATAAAATCACAGGGATACATGTACACGGGATGGTCAATAAGTTTTGCAAATCGGTAGGGCAAAATAGAGAAAGGGGAATGGCTGTTTGTGGGTGTGTTAGGACAAGTTATGACAAGTCAGGACCTAGAACCGAACGCTCCTCCTTCATTTGTTCGTGAAGGTGTTAGGACAAGTTATGACAAGTCAGGACCTAGAGCCGCACGCACCTCCTTCATCTATTTAAGAAGCAGTAGCTGATCGTAGATCGTCAGTCACAATTTTTTTAATAATGAAGAAGGTTGAGCACCGCGCAGTGATCAAGTTTTTGACCAAGGAAGGCAAGAATGCAAAAGAGATCCATGAACGCATGGTTGCAGTGTACACCAATACCGCCCCTTCATATGCAACCATTGCTCGCTGGAATAGGGTGTTCGCCATGGTCGTGAGTCCCTTGAAGATGACTCCCATCCAGGAAGGCCGGTCAAACGTGACCAACAAAGACAATGTGGCGCCTGTAGAGAGGATGATCCTCGAAAATCGACGGATGAAGGTCAAAGAAATCAAGCGACAACTTGGAATATCAAATGGAAGTGTTATCGACATCATCCACAACAATTTGGCCATGACTAAGATCTCTGCCCATTGGGACCCTAGAAATCTCACGCTACATGATCTAATTCAACGTCATCAAAGTTCAGAGGAGCTGCTGCTCCTGTACAACCAAGAACCGGCGGGATTCGAGTCAGGCATAGTGACAGGTGATGAAACGTGGGTCCATCCCTAGGATTCCACAACGACTACATTTTATTCTGCAAGTTAAAGGCTGAACTGCGTGGACGCTGGTTTGGGGACGATGAAGATGTCCAGCTTGCCGTCCAGAAGTGTATTGAACAGTAGTCGGGAGATTAATGGTTGTCGGGAATTCGAAGCCTCAGGGACAAGTGGTGCAAGTGCATTGAAGTCGAGGGTAGTTATATTAAAAAATAATAAAACACTTTTCCTCATATCTCGTTTCCTTATATCCGAATTGCAAAAGTTATTTACCGCCCCTCTTATTATTTTAACAAGCAAAATTGATTTTCAGAAAATAAATAAATGATTGAGAAATAATTATGTTAAGGGGAATTGATTTAAAATCCGTACCCTAATTACCTTGAGTACATATAACACCAAACTGTTAGTTGTGACGGCTTCCAACAGATAACTATGGTGTCTCTTCAGCATATCTTCCATTCGATGAAATAGCAAAAAAAAGAAATAATTTCTTCCCCACACAGAGAAGTAATCCTAAAACTTTGACGTAGATTATCAATTTTTGTTTTTATTTATTTTATATTACAGCTGTTTACAACTTATTAAAATATCTTTTGATTGTAATATGTTTATACTAAAACAGTAATTCTGGAACATTATTCAAAGCATTGTCAAATCTATCTTTCAACCAAGATTCATAATAATATTTAAGCGAAAACAACTTGTAATTTAGATAGACTAGAAGACATATATAATTTTAAACACATATAACAGTTTACCTGCCAGCCTTTTGGTGTGTAGCGAGTACAAAAAAATAGCTGGCAGCATGTTTATTAAGCTAAGTGCAAAAGTAATGGGTTAGCTGTGTGGTTCTCATTTGCATTGGTATCAAACCATTCAAATCAGTACTAAAGCTTGGTGATACAAAATAAATAACCTACTCGAGAAGATTCCAGATCGGTCAAAAAATGTGATAATATTGGAGCGATTATCTTTTTTAAGCTTCCCTTTAAAATCCTAAAAATAATATATATATATATATATATATATATATATATATATATATATATATATATATATATATATATATATATATATATATATATTTATATATATATATATACATATCATTAGAATAAAGATAAAAATATGAATATTACCATATATCAGTGTGAGGTTTTAATATAATTTTATATTCCACTTCTAATTTTCGAAATAACTTTTTGGAGTTTAAGACACTAAACTTCAACGACACGGAGAAATGGAAAAAAATTAGAAGTGAATAAAAAAAAATAGTGACAATCATAAAATTGTTTTTCAAAGGCGGTCTTAGACATCTGGGCTTTCATAAATCTCCTGTCTCCCAAGTAATTATAGGCCAGGGAGACGAAGTGAGTTATAAATGCACGTTTTTAATTATTATGGGTATAAAAGAATGTTATAGTACCAGGCAGATCATTTCACAATTCATAAGCAAATATCCTGAAAGTATAAGCACTAACAAATAAGAGAAGCAAGCACTAAGTGAGTGGAGCCAAAATGTATGGCTCTCATGCTATCGCGAAAGATTTAGTCAGAATAATGAGTTTGCCCAAATTTACTTGTTGTCGTTCGTTATGGAGAAGCTTTGAATGGGGAAGTAGAAAGCAAATAGATCAAATATATTTCCAGATAAGTAGTTTGCATGGAAGACAACATGAAAGAAAGAGTATAATTAGCTGAAAATAGGAGGTTAAGAAGTTAGTAACGGCTGTCTTTAGCAATTTACTTATGTTTTCTTAAGGCTTTTATACTGGAGAATGGGGGAATGAGGATATAACCTAAATGTTGAACGCGATGGAGTCAGGAATAACATGGATATGTTAGGAGAGTTAATTAAAGTGAGAAAGGGGATAGTAATGAAACCATTTTCACTATTCGCCCTGTATCTATAGAAAGGTAGAAGAAAGTGTATAGATGTGGATATGCGACAGCAGGAGTAGCTATGAAATGAGCATTCAGGCATGATTCAGCCACATTTAAGACAGCATTTGTTTTTGGATAGGATAGAGTTAAAAATGAAATCAGCTTTTGTTTATCAAGATGGGTCCTCATTTAATAAAGCCACCATGTTAAAGTTAACTTAGTAGCAAATGCCTAATACGTTTCGTAAGCTTATCAGTCTTTTTCTATTTAACAACTTTTCTTAACAAAGTGATATGCCGTTTAATAGGTATGTAATGCGCTTACGGCTCCACCCATTCCTTTTGCAGAGGTTTAAATTTGCCATATTCTATTACAGCTCTAAGATTCAGCGTTCTTAACTCATCAGATTCACACAACTTTCCCGAATTTTGCTTGCTCAGCCTGGCAACTACCTCCTTAGGGCTGGTCTTAATTTTTCGTAAAATGTGACCTAACCCCTTTTAATGCAATGTCATGTGCAGCATTTGTGCCAATATATGTATTTGAACACTCTTCCTCATCGTGTTTATTCTTTTTATACTAATTTTACACGTCAAAAATTATCAGTAATCATTGAATAAAGAAAGTAAGGAATAAAATATATGAACTTAACGTCTGAACATAAGGATAATAGGTTTGTATATGAGCATAGATTGACTAAACAATGAGAATTACTTTTTCCTTTGCAATTAACTACCAGTAAACATTAAAAAGGTGGTTCTTCTACCTACCTATCCGTATTAAAATTAATTAAGACATTTATTGCTGATAATTGAGTATAAAAGTCACGTTAACTATGAATATATTAGTGATACAAATAGTCAAAAGTTTAGAATACTGCATTTGAACGTCAATTTTCTCCGAAACTTTAACTTAATCTTTTAGAACTTATTAAAATATTAATCATCAGCGAAATCTGCTTCATTCCTACTATTTTACTAAATGCTTTATTTTTTTATCTGAATTTCTGGGAACTTCCTTGTATATTCTTTTCCACCTATTTATTATGTAAATATATGTTAATGAATTTATCAATGATCCATATTAAATAAATATTAATATCATTCCAAGGAGAAAATAATATTTCTTCGTTATACTCGTATGGTATACCAACAGGTAAGTTTTGAAATTTATATTGAATGATTTATTCATTATTTTCAAATATCTGAGAAGGAATTAAAACCTTGTAAAGCAAACATTATAATGAGGATAGGATCATTTTTTCATAGCCTAAATTAATACAATTATTAAAGAATTGGTGATGTTACACATAAATTACAATAAATGTACTCTTATTTATACATAAGTCGGGCTCCAGATTTATGAACGCACAGTCATTTGACCCGGGAGTTCATTCATGCTCTCTCTTTGTGTGAGACATTGTGTCAAGAGAAAACTCGTGTGTTTCACCAAATAGAATTGTAGCGAAATCTCTTCCGGGTCTGCGTGAAGCACATTTTCCTGAAAATATTCCTCTCTAAGCAAGGGATACGCCAGACTTCCCTATTTGTTAGACTCAAACAAGCCTGAGAAGAGGCGCGACAGGCATTTCATTCTAAAAAACCTCCCTATATAGGCCAAGAAGGGAAAAAACGGGTAACTCTGAGAAAACGATCATATTCTCTAATTTATCAAAAAAGTATCAATTATTTCTTCCGTCATGAGCGCTTTTCCCCAAGTTCTACTTCTCAAATTTTAAATCAAGTTCTCAGACGCATTCATTATAACCTTCCGAACTGAACGAAAATATCTCGTCCCCCTGTGCGTTATCACGAACTTTAACATCCATGAAATGCATAATTGTCAGTTCTTAAATTTACGGTTGTTAGTAAATACTCACATTATATTGAAAATCAAAATATTGAACAAAGTGCAGTAAAGGCTAACTATATAGAGTTTTTATACAATTAATATCATTATATTTACTGGGCAATTGCAGTAAAGTATTCGCAATTTCACTGTTAGCAATCATTTTCTTTGTATGTTAATAAAAAAAAACCCATATACTAAATTGAAAATCTTTCAAACTTACCAAATTCAATCCAGGTAAACATTGCCTTCTTTGGATTCAGAGGAAAATCAAAACCGAAGAAAATAGGAATGTATCCTATAAAATTTACATGAACAGTGCCAGTTTAAAGAAAAAGTTGAAGGTAAAATCCCAGTTCTTTTTTGAACATATACTATTTCATTGGGTTGTTTTTTGGAAATGAGAGAAAGACTTAACATGCTTCGCTCGACTTAATTATTTTCCGAGAAACGATCATAATTAAGTGCAAGTAAATTTAGAAAAGATTCTTCTCCATTGATAATTGAAACATTGAATATAACATTAACCATGTATTAGTAGAGTCGTCCAGAGTTACAAATCAGCTGGTACGTATCAAATTTTCTGATCCATAGAGCGGTAAGCAATAAAGAGAAGTACATGAACACTCTGTCCGTCTAACCAGCGTCAGCCTTAAAGATCGTCGCAGTGTAACCTCATCCTCTTTAGCTATAAGAAGATATAAGGCATTCAAGCATCAACGTCTACGGTTGGTCAGAACGTGGTGTATCCTAATAACGAGCTTGACCTACTCTGGTTAACATCATTATTAACGTAATTCGTATTATAAAGGGGCATAAAATCAAATTAATGGACTCTAAAGTATTTAGATTATATTTTTTAAACTTTAACTTACCCTGACTGGACAGGTCAAAAGAGAAAAAAAGTCGTTAAATAATTGAAAGTAATCTCACCTTAAAAATAATATAATCCTCATATATAATTTTGTCCAGCCCTTCACGTTGCACTTATTTAATCCACTTATTCACGTTGTATGGTTGTTTTCTATTTGGGTGAAAATAACTTCCTTAACCAGTAGCTTTCAAAGTTTCCTATATTATATATTAAAATTTACCTAGCTTTAGGTACAGAAGTACGTAGGAACGCAAAATTTGTTAACTCAAAAAGTTCTGCTTTAAGCAAAGCAAAATGATAACAGCACTCACTTAAGAAATTTACATTTGGCAGTCCAATCAATCTTCCAATTTTATATATTTGCAGTTTGCGGCCAATATTTGTATGCAAATACGTTCCATAAATCGAGTTTCAATTCATAGTTTTAGAGGTGTCGTGGTTTATTTATTACCCCATAAAACAAATATCTCTTCTGTTTCAAGTTATTATAGAATGAACTCTAATTAAACCAATATTTATATACAAAGGTAATGTATATCCGTTCAAGCTCAATCGTTTAGTAAATCCATTCTAACGAGGTTAAATTTATAGGTTCGTTACTCGTCTAATTCGAGCCATACAAATTTGATGTATACTATTATTTTTTTATCTGATCGTCTTTTACAGAAGTAACGCGTCAGCATTAAGTTTTTGAGAACTTCTCAATAACTCAATACTTAAACACGGCGCTTAATATAGAGCCGATTCTTTTCTAACATAAATTTTAGTTCCCATTATAAGAAAAACTCATAATTCAATACAGATGTCTTGGCTCTTAAAATATATGTACGTAAAATTTCCAAATAATGCATCGATAAATAGTCGATAATATGTACTCTAGCCTCAAATTGGTAACAAAGAAATCTTTTTTTAAATTCTAAGCAAAATAGCGATTTTCGAGATGTTCTCACAATGAGACTACTCTATTTTACGTAAATTGTATGAAAATAGGGTGATTGGAGTAAAACATTTGACATTTTTTTGAATATGTATAAATTAATTAGTATTTCATTTAATTTTTTGTAATTAAATAATATTTCTATGCAAAGAACGATTTACAACTCATAAAGAAGAAAAGTATCACTCGGGCTTCACTACAGTAAAGCTTCAAGTTAAAAAATATAGCAAATACCAGTTAGAAGGAGCCTTATAGATCAAGATTAGAAGGCCAGAAAGAAATAAGAATATCCAAGGTCAACAGAAAATTAACCTCAGTGGGCAATGGATTACAAAGTCTTTCGAGTTATCTGTGAGGATGAAAGTAATTATGTGCTATGTATAAAAGACTAACTTCTTGTTGTTTCAAATTTGATTTATGCATTTAAATTTAAATATATATTGTAAATAAAATATGAAAAGAAATGTTTATAACTATTTTTCACATTTTCATCACTCGTGCCTTTATATTTTTGAGAAGAAGAGATATTGTGGGGTACCAACAATTAAAAATGGAGGTGGCTCTATTCCTTGTAAGCTTCACACATTTTAGCAAAACTTTTCACACTGCACTTTTACGCTCTTGTGTTAATAAATCCACAGCAGACATAACAAACTAATCTAATTTTACTAAAGTTAACTATTATTTCAAGCATTATAAGCAAAAATTCATATCCAAGCTTAATTCTCTATTGTTTTATCTATCCTGAAAACACAAAATCATCTTTTTCATCTAAAACAAAACATAAATTCATTAATTTGTACCAGTCTATTTATAGTAAAATGTCTTATTTTGTTCGAGCTGTTGATATCATTTGCCTCAGATGGTTATCCCATATTTAAAAATGATGAATAAAAAAAGAAAGCTTATATTTGAATAAAACTAAGTCTTATTTTACAAATTTGTCGTAAGTAATTTTTTACATAACTTTATTTTTACTTCCAAAAGATGTGGAAATGATGTAGTTTGCATCACAAGCTAATCCTATTCTTCTATAAAAATAAAAACCTAATCTAGAACAAAAATACAAAGTTTCCTAAATAGACAAGCTAAAAAGACTAAAGGAGCCTGTTCTTACTTGTATGAAGATACTTTTTAAATTTAATTTATTATTTATTCGTGCAGGACAGCTAAGAATAAAAAAGTGGTTCTTCATTGTAATAGAACGGTCTGAGGCTGCCATGCTTCAGCCCCTATCACATGTCGAAACGCATGCTTACCACGTGCATCCTGCGAGAGAGAGTAGAAGGCGCGTTATCGCCCACCATTCCCAAGTTTAATCAAGGAGGTTCAATCCCCCGTTTGCCTCCATTGGTCGATCTCACCAGATTGAATTAGGCTTATGTGGAGATAAGATATTTTCCCAAGGGCCAGCGGGACATGCCATCGAAGTCTTCCCACCTCCCCCCATTGTCCCCTACGCCGAGGGGCTGGCTCTGGCTATTTATGCGATAGCATTTCGCGTTTGAACTAGATCCCGATTAACTTCGCGAGGCATCACGCCGATCCGGTCTCCCTTGTGCAGCCAGGAACTCTACCCCGAGAAACCACCTTTTTGTCCAGAAGAGGACAATATCCTTTGAAGGCCAAGTGTTCGTGCCCCTCGAGACGCTAAGTCAACATGGCCCCCTTTTGTTCAGAAAGAGAACAACTTTAGAACAGCCATTGTTCTTTGAGCCCGTTCGTCGAGAAACGGTTTTCGTTCCCAAGATATCACGTCAGTGGTAATTTAACTTTTTAACGTTCTTCAAGAGAACGCTTGGTTATACCAATAACCTCCATTGTTCATCTAGAACATTTCTGATATCCTGTCTCAAGGATCGCTTGTACTTCCGAGCCCCACTTTGCTCTCACTCCTCGAAGTCAGTCCTTCTCCCCTCGTTAAGGACAACTCCCCCGAAGAACCCCTTCTCCTAGAAAAGACACCGCCAGTTGGACGGAAGATTCCTTCCCATCGCCTTCGTCTGCCACGACAACCTTATAATTAAGTAAGCTACGCATTACATTTAACCATTTAAGTTTGTGTCTACGCAACTCTGTGCTTTAAACGGATTCTAGCCAACCATTTTCCTTCATGCTTGTTTGGCCGTTTTAAATTTCTTCAAATCTTAATCTTCCACTTATTCAAATATTCCCATGACCTTTTATCGTTTCCAGTGTCTCTCCCATTTTAATCCCTGGTCATGTAAATATTTTCCGAGTGTTGTTTTGATAAATTAATTAACAAAACTCTATTTTATTAATGTTTGCCATATTATTTATCCTTGGGCTCCGTTCAACTTCTTAAGTATATTAAAGATAAATAAGCCCTCTCCAGGCCACCTTTTGTACCATTCTCGGCATCTGATTGCCACGCACTTGAAATATAGCCTATTCTGCGACATTCATCATCATTAAAATATACAGAAATTGAGCAAAATCACGCCAAAAATGGTGTTAGTTTTTATTTATACGATTGATTTAATGTTGAAATACTATATTTAATTTAATAAAAGATAAATACAATTTCGCCGTATTTGTCTCGTAGGTAAAGGAAATAAAGATCAAAATAAACCAGAAACACTTTTAGTTGAGGGAAATGTTTCTGTGGTAATGAGGGGAACTTCTACAATTCAAGTTTGTTATTGAATAGATCTAATGGGTCATAGGAAATGGCGGAAAAATAATGGTATTTTAAATGGCAAATTTAATTTTTTTACTGGCCAATAGTTTAATTGCTTATTGCATTGGCTTTGAATAAGAGACATCCCTTATAATCGTGGTCTTTGTTTTAGTTTTATTGCCTTCGATTTTGCCATTTTGTCTCTTTACTTTCTCTTTCCTACTTCTAAACAAATCAAATAATTTTTAGGGTAATAAATTTAGCTTGCTTAAATTAGCCCAAGTCATTCAGTATCTTGAACTCTTGATTATGTTTTACTAATAAATAGTCATGAATTTTCTAAGTACCTTTTGAAAGGTTTATGAATAAAACAGAAAACATTTTATAAGGTGCTTCAACACACAATCAAATAAAAATACATTCAAAGATAAATTTTCTCAGAAAAATTTGTATTGAGAATTGCCATACCTTTTAGAATTGAATTCAATTTACGGTTTCTCCTCAATATAGTTGTTTTTGTCCTACATTCATCTGTGAAGGTGTCTAAATAGTAAACAACATAGAGACGCGCAGTGGTAAGGGAAGTAAAGCGCATTATCAGGAGATTTGTCTCTTTTTTTTTAATATTATGTTGGGGCTTATAAACTTCTACGCATTTTAGATTTCCCAACGCAATATCTTTTTCTTTAAAATCTTATCTAAGCTGTATGTGGCTTTTTCTAAAATTTATATGAAAGTGGCTTGGTTTTAAGAAATTTTCGCTCAAAAGAGACAAATGATTGAATTTGGCAAAAGATATTTTTGTCCAACAGAATATCGTATTTTTGCTCTTGTAGTGATGTAAATACCTCAAGATCTGTTATAAAATCGTATTAATGTTAAGTTTTCTCAAAACACCCTAGGAGAGATAAGAAAGAATATTTTCGTTTTTATTAAGGACGCAATAGTTGCTTTATACGATGAGAAGAAAAAGGGCTTTCACATTAATGGACATCGGTTTCGCAAAATAAATAAGGGTGTACTGCTGCAAAAGAATGAAAGACAATAGAAGCAGGGGGATAGAGACCAATAGATATAATGATGTGGAATTTTTAAAGTAAATCATGAAAATCTACTAATTTATGAATATTTTTGAGGGGAATATTATTTGGATGAGTAGATAACAAAGAGAACTCCTCATAAGCAAAGAGAACACTCGCCTTAGCTACAAGGGTAATTACGAGCAAATAAGTTAAAGCCTTAAAACTATCTTTCTCAATGGCTTTCTTGTCATAACTTTCCAAACATACAACTTCGCATGCTAGTCCGTTATGACCCACTAATTAGCTGAGAGTTGGATGATTATATCAGACAAAGTTCCTTCTAATGAGAGCGATTTCTTTCTTTTCACTTGATCACAACGTTATCTCAATCTTAAACTCATCCAAAGTTTGTGCTTCAACGGCATTTGTATTATTCTCTTCTCTTTAGTTTTCATCATTCACCATGTTATCCTTGTCACTTGTGGTTTACCTTACACTTACTAGCAATGAATTTCTTTTCTCGCATCTTGCAGTAGTTCTATAACTTAATCAAATCTCTTTGAAAGGCCAAACACCTCTCTTCGTTTTTCACGACTTAAAAATTTCGATAAAAAAATTTATTCCTTTTTCTGAAATGTTAGGAGTGAATGCATTACAAAATACAACGAAAGAGTTCGTTTAAAGAAACGCAGATGTTTAAATGTAAGAGATGATCTCCTTTGCAGAAAGCATTCAATTTTATTGTTTCGACTCGCTGAAAGTGCAGCTAAAGAAATTATGGATTGTTATAAAGATACAACAGTCAAGGTAGCTGCTAATATTAAAGAGAACATGAGAATTATGGTAGAGTCCTCGTCCCCGGATTTATAAGGTGGGAAATATGCATATGAACTAGAGAAAGAGAATGAGACAGCTTTATTATCAATCATGTGGATGAGATATCCTTACCTGCCTGTTTTCTATCGTTTTATTTATAGTCTACTTCTTAGGGTATTCAAGACTTCTAGGGTATGTGCGTATGATTTACATGCTCTCGTTTTTTAAGGTCCAACGGAGAGGTCATTCTTTTCCCATGTCTGAATTGCATGAGTTTAACACATGAATCGAATCACAGCACAATTTTAAGAATCAGCCTCTCGTCAATCCCTAATTGATCCTATTCACCAAGGTAAAATTTGAAATTGAATGTTATACATAAATTCTTTTTACAGGAATTAGAAGGTAAGTGAATAAAATACATCTTTCCGTGAGTAATGTCAGGGGAATAAATCACTCATTAATAATTCTTTCAATTTTGTTTTTACCATTCTATTGTTCCTTTTTTACTTTGGCATAGTTTCATTGCTAAAATAATTGAATGAAAATATCCTGCCAAAGATTAGAACTTGTACTTTCAAGGCTGTTTATTTTTATTTAATATATTGACCGTGGCTTAGAATCCGAAGAAATCTCCACGACTAACCTACAGGGGTTTTCCTATTGATCCAGCAAGCCATGGATTTTCAGAATTTGGTGGAGTATTGGAAATGTTGCTAAAATCTTTTGAACGGGGATGGTGTCCTGAAAGTGGGTGTCGATGACTGCCAAACAGGTTCTTTTCTCATTATGCGAGTTAAATTAGATTTGATTTCTTATTTGCTGGAAAACTTCCTATCAAAATTAAACACTCTAGTTTACAGTTTATTTATTTCAGTTTGAGTTATTTGGAATTACGAGAAAAACATTGAAAGGAAAAGACAAACTGAGTGAAAGTTCATGCAATAATGAGAGAAAATCTAACAAGGTAAATTTAAACTTCAGAAGATATTAAGAACGAAACAAAAAAATTAGAGAAACCGAGTGTCTTAATGACGATTATTTATTAAGCTAATACAAAATGAACACAGGTATTGAATCGGTTAGGTTATATCTATTAGGTTAGGGTATATATATATATATATATATATATATTATGATATTAGTTTGGCACACGCTACTAGGAAATATATTCGACCATTAATTTTAGGAGAAATGTAAACTAAATGCTAGAAAATGAACCACTTGCTTTTATGGATTCCTGTAAATACTTATTACAAAGTAGTTGATAAATGCTTTATTTACAAAGGGAATTAGTCTGTTGTTTAAGTTAGGAAAATGTTTAAATATTATTCACTTCTAATATACCGCTTAAAAACAATATTTATTAATGTTTAAGGTGAGAACATTTTGTTTCTAGTGATATTTAAATATTTTCCCTATTTCTTTTACTTTCTCTATGCCATATTTTTTCATTTGAAACAAAGTAATCCCATTAATATAATAGGGACCACGCCTTTTTATAGTATATTACATACTAAATAAATGAAAAAAGGGTAAAAAAATGTAATTATGAAAAGTAAGACCTAGGTTTCTCATTTGAATTTTATTTTGCTAAGTCAACGCTATTAACACCTATTTGTTAGCCAGGTAAAACACGTGGCGATAAACCCTAACTAACGTATGTTTTAAAATTAAAATATTGCATGTAATGCCGAGCATTATAAGTAATAGATGATTTCACAAAATTAAAAATAGTAAACTCTTCATTTATATTGGTGGAGGAAATTTATTAATGAAATTCCTTGAAAAACGTAATACTGAACTTTTTTTCAAAGCATTTTATTTTTTTGTGGAACTTGAATTTAAACAATCAGTTGTCTATTTCTTTATTTTGAGGTATTGGATTATGAATTCGTTGTTCACAAGCACGTTAGCTATTTTTTCATGTGATCCTAGTTCAGCACGTGTAATTTTTCTTAAGCCACTCTTTTTCCTGAAGTTTTCTACATATTTTTACGTAAACTTTTCTTAGTTTCTGATATCGTCATTTGTTGAAATATTGCTAATTTTGTTTTCCTCTCTTTCTATGAAATTATCCTTTACCAAAATGTAAATCTTTGCTATCTTTAGGAGTTTGAATATTTTTACGAATATTCTCATATTTAATTGTTGAATTTCCTTATGGAGGGGATAATTTATTGAACTAAAGACTGTTAGATTTTCATTCAATAGGCCAATGTGCACCCATAAATGATTTTTTATGTGAAAAATTTTTAGACTTGGAATAAAATGTAAAAGATAAGATTGTATATAGAGATTTTCCTTTGAATAAATGCAATTATCTCTTAATTATGATTTTCGTGGATCAAAGTTTGGTTGATGTATTTTACTATAAATATAATGGTATGCGTAGGCTATACGATCAGTCAGTTTTCCGTTTCAAGATTTATGATAAAACGTCACATTTCTCGATTATTTTATTATAAATTATTCTAGAGAAAAGGACCTAATTATTTTAACCAAGATTAAGACAAACATATATTGAGTTACCTGTATCACAAAATTGGATAGATTAAAATTAACAACGAGCAAACAGATGGTTACTATTTGCCTGTTTTAGAGAAGATAAAGGCATACAGGACTAAATAAATACCAATAAAATGTTGACATAGATGTTAATCACGCATAATTTGGAGAGTTAAGTGTTTAGTAAGGTCTTACTGAAGCTCCTAACTGCTCTTCAATATCGTGAGTTAAAATGATCGTTGATAGTCGAAGTATGATAGTGATGGGAAAGGATCATTTATTCAATACAGAGAAAAGTAGGAGGGAATTTCTATGGTCAAAATAATTTATGCTGTATAATGCGGTGATACTTTGGAGATGTTTCTTTTGTCCTCTAAGCTGAAGTTACAATTTTATGTATATACCGAAGTAATACATCATCTTAACAAAAGATGAGACGCATTTTTCATTGTAAGAGATCGGATGATATGAATAACCATGAAACATCTTTCAGTGAGGTGACGGGCGATCATCTCGACAGAAGACAAAGCATGGTCGCTTTACCACATGAAAGTGGCCTCCGTGGATGAGAGCCATCGATTGACTGCTGCACCATAGCTGTTGCAGGTACGAGTGAGTTGAATATTATGCCAATTGAGTTTTGAAATAGGTCGCGTGTCGAGACAAATTAGGGCGATAGTAAGCTTGTAGAGAAGGAACCAAATTCCCAATTGCTGTCAACACGGGAGCAAAACCTTCACTGCAACGGAACAAAAAATGGTTAATTTATTCGTACGGATCTAATCTAACACTCATCACGTTATTGGTTTCTAAAAAAGACAAATATGTGAACTTACATTTACTTAAAATTATTATACAACCCCAATTTTTATGTCACTGTAACTGGATTAATTATTTTGGAATCATTAAGTTATTCATAAAATAAATATTATTTTGGCTAGAAAGACTACACTAACTTTCACATTTAGACTTTGCGCTACATTTATTTGTTATATATAAAAAGAAATGATTAAGATAACCAAATGTTTTTCAGTATTTTTTTAATCTTCTTCCGTATTACGATCTTGAGTCACAAGCTTTCTTAAGTAAAGTGAAGTTTCTAGTGCGAAGCACTAGAACAGTGGTGTCATTTCCCGGCCCGAGGGCCGGATTCGCCCCGCGGTGCTTTTTATTGAAGTGAAAATTTTCAAAGACTTTTAGAATTAATTTTGCCACTGTAGGTCGTAGGAAGTATTTTTGATACTAAATAACTACTTTTATTAAATTACATTAGGCAACTTGGCACTTAAATATTTATCAAGCGACATTTGGCAAATTCAGTATGTCAGTCTCTTCCCTTTCCTGTGCTTTTAGTTTAAGGCTGTTTTCTTGGGCCCCTTGGCAGTTTTAAGTGTATCCTATATTTCATATTTTCCTCTCGTAAAAATAATATTTTGTAATCAATTATACATCCTTTTTTTAGATGATAAAGCCAAGAAAATTTGATAGTGATTACAGACAAGTGAACAAAGAATGGGTATATAAATATTTTTTTTATTGAGTCCAATGGTAAGCCTAACTGCTTGATTTGTTTTAAACAATTGGCTGTTGCAAAAGAATACAATGTTAAGAAGCATTATATATCTAATCATGAAGTAAAATACAAAAGTTATGTTGTAAAGCTCCGCGAAAAGAAAATCCTCAAATTACGTAGAGTTGTCAAATAGGAAATCAGTTTTTAAAAACATAAATAAGAAAAGTGATGAGTCAGTGCTGTCCAGTTATGTCATTGCAAAGGCAATAGCATCTTCTTCAAAGTCCAGTTGTGAAAGGCTAATTTATTAAAAAATGTATGCTGAAGGCTTCAGAAATAATATGTCCTGAAAAACTCACTTGTTTTTAGATATAGCTCTATCAAGGAATACTAATGCAGAGCGCACGCTGGATATTTCTAAAAATTTAAATTTCCAGCTTAAAGATGAAGCCGCTTCTTTTCTTGCCTTTTCACTTGCTATTGATGAAAGTACCAACATTACAGATGTTGGTCAGCTCTCTATTTTTATTCCAGAGGTTAAAATTGGTATGACCATCATTGAAGAATTAGTCGAGTTAGTTCCAATGAAGAACCAAACAACAGGGAATGATATCTTTTAATCTTTGATTAATTCATTAGAAAAGATTAACATAGAGTGAAGCAAGATGGAAAGTTTGACTACTAATGGAGCTTCTCAAATGATGGGTCGAGAGTTAGGTGTAGTTCAAGATTAAAATCTAAGTTGCAATCAATGGACGAAAGACATCATCTTTATGGAGTACATTGCATTATTTATCATGAAGCGCTGTGCTGCAATGCATAGTACTAAAAATAAAACATGTCATGAGTATTGTTGTTAAAAGTGTTAATTTCATCAGGTCTCGTGCATTCAATCACCAAAAATTTAATAATTTCTTGGATACAATTGATATTCCTTGTGAGTTGCCTTATTATAGCAATGTCCGTTGGCTAAGTAGGGGCATTGTATTAAAGTGCTTTTTTCATTGCTCGATGAGGTGAAAGTTTTTCTGAAAATGAAAGATACCAATATAACTGAACTCGGAAATAAAGAATGGATTCAAGATTTGGCTTCCATGGTCGACATTACTGGTCATCTAAATGACCTAAACTTAAAATTGCAAGGAAAAGCAAAGTTAATAACAGAATTTTCAGATAACATCGAAGCTTTTCAAATGAAGCTCGAGCTTTGGAGTATCAAATGTTAAATCAAAATCTGAGTAATTTCACTACTGAAATCTCTCACCCATATGAAAGATATCCCCTTTGAAAAATATAGTTCCATAATTTCTGATTTAAGAAACGACCATGCAAAAAGATTCAGTGATTTCGTTGAAATAAAACAAATATTATTAATTTTTCTTGCAATTATAATTTTCTTATAATTAAATTGGACAAATTGAAATGAAGTGCGATTCTGCTCGTAAGAATAAGTTTTTTGAAGCGGATTTAAATACATTTAATCAATTTTGGGGGCGATATATATCTTACGTTCCAGATTTTTGCTGCCAAAATAATGTCTCTATTTGGCAGTTCATATTTTTGTGAGCAACTTTTCTCTCTTATGAAAATAAACAAATAAAAATATCGTTCGAAACTCACAGACGCTCACATAAATGCAATATTGAAAATTGCAACGACAGAGCTGTCTCCTTATTATGATACTCTGGTTGAACAAAAAAGGAGTCAAGTCTCTGGCAGTAAAAATTAAGGTAAGAATCATTTATTTTTTGTTTGCAATTAGTTTTTCATTAAATTAAGGAATTGATCATACAATATTACAATACCCACAAAATATATTCTTTAATTCTGATTTAAATTATAATCTGGCCCGCGACTTAAGATATATGTTGCTATCAGGCCCGCTAAACAAATTGAGTTTGACACCCCTGCACTAGAACATATCGTCGATTCTACATACTGTACTTCGAATTCCAGAATATTTATTACTCTGGATTTCCTTCTTTAAAGATGAATTTTGAGTCCAAATTTGAAAGGAGCTTTTAAAAATTAAATAGATCAATGAAATTATAAGTTAGCCTAGGACAAAGCCAAGTTACATTGAATATCCCACATAAACTCGTATTCGTTTCCGATTCCAGGAGTGCGTCTTGGCAATCTCTTCGACCGCTTCCTTAAATCTGTAAACTGCCTTAATAAAACGTGCACTTCGTTTTTACTTTTTTATTGTGATACCTATGAACACAAATATGAACACAGTAAACGTAAAAAAATGGGAAGGAATGAGAATGAAAAAAATACCCATACTAGTTGGGCAGGCTTCTTGAAGTTATTGCTATTAGTGACTGCGAAGCGAACAACTGAATGGCACTCTAATTGCTGGCGCTTATTCAAATACGAGGCCATAGGAGAGAGTTTAGTCCACGCACCTCTCCAATTCATTACTGATCATCATTGCTTCTCATTTAACATAGAAAATCCTTTATAGCTGCAAGATGAAGTTGAAAATGGTAAAGGCATGCAACAATTATGGGAATTTTCTTACACAATAGGTGCTGAATTTGTAGACTAAACTCAAAATACAAATCACATTTCAAAAACCTAAATTTATTTTTTTTTAAATTAAAAACTTATTTGATAACTATCAAAGAATATCATACAATGGTAAGAAATTTTATTTTCTATATAAAATATATCATAAGTAATAAAGTTATTGAAAAGAGGCTATTTAAATAATTTTAATATAATTACTTTTTTTTGGTCTTTTTCCATGAAGATGTAGGACGCTTCTTTCATTATTAGTCCTTTATTTGAAAACAAGAAACCAAAAATATAAAATCGGTAATTTGTTTACAGACCAGAAACAATTTTGAAATATTGACTGAAATTCAAAAATGCAAAATAAAGGCGAAAGGAAAGGCGGTTGTTAAGGAAAGTGGACGAAAATTTCCCTGATGTATATAAGTTGAGAAAAGTTAGGGGATGATAGTAGTAGATATCACGATAGCTTCTTTTTTGGCAGGGGGTGTAAATTGTCTGTAGTTTAATAATTACCAGGTTACTGGCTGAACTCTTTCTTTTAACGTTCTTCTATCTTCTGCTCTTCTAATTTCATATGGTTTGGGTTGTACGGTTGATTTTAAATTTTTATTCGTTTACCTTTTATTTCCTATACCCTATTGGTAATTTTGCTTGGGGGCCCTTCCGGTAACTTTCTTCTAATTCAAATTATTGTACTGTATTTATTCACTCTATATGTTTAGGTTGGGTTGTTCTAAATTCCTTTGTTTTGTATAGTTACCTTTCATTGTTTTCAGTCGTTCATGCCTTTTTGACGGGTTTTGCTTGTTCGGCTTATTTTGTTGTTATTATTAGGTCTGCCTCACGTCGCAGGCGAAGCCTAATGCTAGAGAAGATTCTCCAAGCATAATTTGCATTTCTGTATTTCTAGAGCTCTTTTGGTGTCCTCATTGTTTTCTTCTTTTGATTTTCTTCTGTCAGTCAGTGTTCAAATGAAGTATTTTCAGTTTAGTTGTCTCGTTATCGTTTATGTCTTATTTATCTTGATCGTTTTAACTCTTTGATTATGGATTTTTCCATTTGCTGTTTGATATTTTCTCGAAGGTATCCTTCTTGATAATTCAGGCGCCGTTGGGGTAGATCCTTATTTTGTTTTCTTCTAGTTGTTTTTAGATATTCCTTTCATCATGGTCTGTCATGTAGTCGCATTTCCAGGCACCTTTTTCGATACCTTTATTTATATCCTTCAATTTAGTCCATTGGGTATGGGATAGGTCTCGTTTACGAAGATCTTAAGTTTGAGGGTATGATGCTTAGGTAGGACAGCTTTTCTCTGTTTCTGTTTCACTTTCCGTGTCAGTTTGTGTTTCTCATTCGGTTTGGTTCTTTTTTTGTTTTCTTTTGGTCTTCTTTTCCTCTTTTTGTTCATTGTGTGAAGTTTCCATCTTTTTTTCTCTTTATTGGGTTTGCCGGCTTCGGTTGTTTCTCTATTTTCTCCCATCTTTGCTCCTATGTCGAGGATATTGTTTATTTAAAATTCTTTCCTGCCGTTACCGCGTATACGAGAGCCGAGTGGGCTTTGTGGGGAACCTCATTTTCCTTACTCTGTTTTTCTCTAAGGGAAGATTGAGCGTGTCTGAGAAGGTCCCTAGTTGGCCAATGTTTTGTACGTGCGTGTACATAATACATGCTAGAATACCAGCCCTGTTCTTTCATTAACAGTGATATTGATTTTGGGTTCTTGTGTTTACTCAATATCTTTGATCCTAGCTTTTGCTACGTTGGCGTATGTCTGATTATTCCTCAATTATTTTTATTTCCTCGGCTCTTGATCATTCTTGTTTATTATTTATTTTCTCTTTGGACAGTTAACTGCAAGTGTCTTATGTGGACCTTGGCAGTTAACTTATCTCTTTGTAGTCTCTGTGTATTCCATGAATGTGAGATTGTTACCTCCAAATTCTGAGCATACTGTTTTGTCCTTATTTGGGCAGTCCTTTGTTACGTGCTTCTCAATGGCATATCATTGGAAGCAGGTTTGTAGTTTTAGAAATTTTTCCTTTTCCATATTTCTAGTGGGTTTCCCAATACCAAAGGCTGGAGCCCGTTGTTAGTTGCCTTATTTGCTTTCTCCGCAGAGGCGTAAATGACTTTGAACAGGTGCGTGTAGTGTCCAAATTTAATAAATTCTGCGATCTACAAATGATGATTTTCCATTTCTATCTTTTCTTTCAGTTCCTCTTTTGTGTGGGATCACACATAATGGTCTACCTTTCTACAGACGAATGAGCGGTTTGCAAGAGTTGCAGTGGCACTTTTAGTGCACTTCAGATCTTCCTTAGAGCCTTTAGTCCTTCGGGCGCCACCAGGCGTTTTGTTTATCAAATAGGGCAACGTAGCCACTAAAGATCTCTATTAATTTAGTAAGGGTAATCTTCACTTCAATGTAAAGGGTCATTATTAGTATTGCTCTTTCGAGTTTTTCGGTTTTTGGTCCGGTTCTCAGTGGAATTCTACTCTTCTTCATATTGTTATCCATATTGAGGTGGTCTTTTGCACCCTCTCCCTTCATTTTGGCCCGCCTTCACTAGTTTAGCTGTCAAGAATGAGTTGATGATGGATGAAATTGTGGTCTCTCTGGTGGACCGGCGATGGATGCTCTTTATAGAGCCCCGAGCAGACGTACATCATGGAGGTGGAATGATCGCTACCAATGTTACAGGACACCGGGTCGGTAATGTTTGATTACGAGTGTACGTAGGATATGTTAAGAGGTTACATATATAGGCTCGACTGAGGTGAGTACGAGACTCTGCCACGAGGCAGAATCTTTCTAGAAAGGGTGTTCCTGATTGCAGAAATGTTTGCTGATAATATTCTTACTCTTGCCAATTATAGAACGAAAGCAAATCGGGCTAAAGCTTCTAGCATGAAGATGTTGAAAAGATGTAATGGATGTGCTGGGATGGCAAGAGATGCAGGTTGTGTGCCTTCGTTGATGCCTGAGTGAGAAGCGTCGAAATAACAACTAGGAGGGAGGATTTGAGGCACTTTTCACCGAAACCTCTTAGTGGCAATGAGAGGACGAAGGGGAATACTGTCATTAGGGTTGGTCAATTCTTTTTTGGTTTGGCACAATTAGAGCCAAATGAACGGTAATATAATCACAGGGGACACAAAGTTCACTAGGCAAGCTAGGTTGAGTGAGAAATTACGAGACATCTGCTTTGCTGAACTCTAATACATTCTGGCTTTTTTCACAAAACACTTTGGTTAAGGCCAGTTGCTTGCCTTTTAGATTCACGTGGATCTCCAGAAAATCACGTAGCCTACACGGTTACAGGATACACTTTAAGCTTTAGAGAGCTCGATAGGATATCACAAATAAACATGCAGAGATGGTCACGGAAGCCCATGAAAAGAACGTCGTCCAGGTAATTAAATGCCAGACATCTGTGCTGCCGGGCGGGAGGAACATAAATGGTACCAGGGTGAGCTGCATGAGGAAGGAAGATCCAATGAATATTACCTAATTATTCAAAAATAATAACCGCTGAAAAAACTAAATAAACATTTTCTTCCAAGTTAATGATTTGTTTTAACGAATTATTTTTAATTGCCAAATTTCATGGGATATACATAAATATATAAATTCTACGGAGGAAGGAGTGAGAAAAGCTAATTCTATTTAATTTTATAAAGTGTTACCATCGGGTGTCATACGTTCTCATCCTAAAGCGTAAGTATTTTCTAAAGGCTGTGTTTCAGGGCTATCTTCAGTCATCATAACCCCAATAAAGCGCAACAAGAGCTCGAAGAAAATCATTTATCCACAACTCTCAGCCGTGATGGATAGGGCCAAGATATCCGATCGTGCAGGAGTTCATATACTTTCAGCAGCTGCAAAAAGCCTTGGTCTTGATCCCAAAAAGCTGGTTTTAAACCGCGAGATCTCCTGGCCAGACTGGAGGAAGTTTCGGACAGAAGCCGCCAATGAAATTAAAAACTCGTTCAGGCCTTTGGTGCCGCTGATTGTGCACTAGGATGGCAAAATGGTGCAAACAACGGTAGGTGGTGCTGCAGCTATAGTTGATCTCCTTTCTGTTTTGGTTTCAGTACTTGGCGTTGCAAAGCTATTGGGACTCCCAGTCCTTCCTAGTAGTACTGGCCAAGCAATGGCTGATGCCGTGATGACAGCTCTCGACGACTGGGGAGTAACAGATCGCATTTCTGCCTATCTTTTGACACCACAGCTTCGAACACATAGATTTCGTTAGGAGCATGTACCATAATTGAGCAACGGCTCAATCGAATAGTTCTACACCTCGTTTGTCGTCACCACATTTTGGAACTGGTGTGTGAGAAAGCATTTACAGAGAGCAATAGCAGACCCTTCTTCTGGCCCTGATATTGCTCTCTTCAAGCGATTTCAAATTTGAGCCATTCAAAGAAAAAGACATACCGCTATACCTCCTCGAGCGTTGCGATTACCTCATGATTGAGTTCCACCGATTACTTGGAGAACACACGCCATGTGACGACTACAGGGAGCTACTAGGGCTGTCGATAATCGTCTTGAGTGTACATCGGAAGCATGCTATCAGAATTTTGCGGCCTGGTGCCCTCCACCGTGCCAGTTGGATAGTAAAAATCATCTACGCCATCAAGATCTACCTGTTCCGAGATTCAAAGCAATTCCACCTCACTGGAGTTCACGCATTCGTCACTTGGTATCGCGCGACATCTCCAGCTGCAGCCCCGGCACAAGACCTCCAACTGCTTAAGATGCTGGTGTCCTACCCCCACAAGGCAGTGGCAAAGGCGACAGCTACAGTCTTTGGACGCCATCTCTGGTACATTGAGATGAAGAGAGAGATGTTGAATGCTATGCGGGAGGAAGAGGAATCTGAAGATACTCCTCGACAAGCAACAGTCGAGCTAGCATCTACTGCACTTGCAGAGCAAACTGTTGCTAGTTTTGTGACGTCTGCCACGCCATCCTTCTTTGAAATCCTTGGGTTGGATGCAAGTTTCTTGGCACTTAACACAACTGAATTGCCCGACAATCAGGGATATTCCCTCGCCGCTTCCTGTGCCAAGGAACTGCACACTGTTAACGACTTTACTGGGTGGAGCATCGGCCTGATACAGTACCTCACCTGGCTCTCACAAAGGCTGAAAAGCAGAGGCAGTTCCTCTTCCAATTAGTGGAGAAACACAGGAGGAAATACCCTGACGCCCGCAAGTCCCCAGTGACTTCAAACTAGGCTACAATTAGTGGCAGATGGGCACCCATGAAAACCCCCCCTACCCCTTGCGTGGATAATATTCGAGAAGAAGGGCACATAGTATCAGTGCTGTGAAATTAAATGTGTTTATAACTAGGTTTATTGCATCAAATAAGGTGACTTTTAAATTGTTAGTGTTAAACAGTTTTCTAAATCACGCAGGACGGCAAGAAGAAAATATCCATCCTCTTACAAATAATAAGAAACTTCAAACTCGTTGAACTACCCCTAAATATTAGTATTTTTATAATAACTTTGTATACATTGTTTTCGGAGCAAATGGAACATTTTAACTACCCGTCTTTGGTGAAAAATACCAAATAATCAAAATTACCATCAAATAAGGGTCACCCTAATATATATATATATATATATATATATAGATATATAGACCATGTACTTGATATGAAGTTAGTGTATTGTTTAATGTATGTGGATGGAGCGTGGTTAAAAAAGGATGAACAGATTGCTAAAGTATGATCAATTTTGTCGAAGAGCAGATTTTATACAACAACATAAAGATCTTTCTAGGGAAATCGTGCCCGCGTCTGATGCCAACAACCGAATTGTGATATAGCATATTGCATGAATTCTCGGACATTGGTGCGCTTAGTAGTCTCCTTCTGTAACATAACCGAACTATGTGATTCATGAGTATATGACATGTTTCTGGGACATAGTTCATCGTTGGTATAAGATCATGCATTATAAGATCATGCATTGGAAATTTCTCGTTCCCGCCGCCACACTAAACGTGTTTTCCGTTTAGCTCCTGCTTTTAGAAAACTTTTTTACTTGAATCACCCCCCCCCCCTACCCCTGATTCTTCTTCACCTGCCCCTTCACCCGTTCTCTCAACGTCTCTCCTCAATGTCAGAAGCCTCTCGAAGAAGGCTGACTACATTCATGACCTGCTCGTTAGCACTTCAGTCACTCTCCTTGGACTCACGGAAACTTGGCTTGCTCATTCTGCTTGCTGTTTAAATCTCTCTACCCCTGAAGGTTACGTACACTCCCATACCTCCCGTAACTGTCACGGTGGTGGAGTTGCTCTCATTCACAGTGCTTCCTTCCCTCTGAATAATCTGCCCTCTCCCCCTCTCCTTTCTTTTGAGGCGCTCATCAATGTCTCTGATTCCACCCCTTCTCTAACTATCTTAGTCCTCTACCGCCCCCTTAGCTCCTCCCTCGAGCATTTTCTTGAGGAATTTAGTAACCTCCTCGCTGGCCTCTCCCCCACTGGTTCTCTGCTAAATCTCGGTAATTTCAACCTTTCTGGCCACAATCCTAATTTCAAAGCCTTTTCTGAAATCCTTGATCTCTTCTCCCTCACCCAACACGTTTCTTCCCCTAGCTACTCTCACGGTAACATTTTAGACCTTGTAATCTCTGACTGTCTTATTTCCAACCTGACGACTACAAATTTGTCCAATGCTATATCTGATAACTTCCTTATCAACTTCAACTTCTCTTTCCAAATGCCTATAACTCCCCAGCTGTCTCATAATCCTAAGTAAGCCTTTCCGTCGACTAGCCTCCATTGATATTCCCTCCCTATCTAATGATGTGGCCTCCAAACTTCCTCCCAATGATGCTTCTGCCTCTTCTGACCAGATTCTCTCTTCTTTGGAGCAACCCCTTCTCACTTCTCTTGATGCCCACTCTTCCCTTGTTACCCCTTCGAACTCCTATTGTCACCTTGTTCCTTGGTACTCTATGGAACTCCTCCGTGCTAGGCAGACCATGCGTGCCAATGAAAGAGTCCTTAGAAAGACTCGCACACGTGTGCAAGACACAACCCCTCTCTCGCTGGCGTTTCGACTTGCGACAGCTTTCTATGTGGCGAAATTAAAATCTGCTCATGAAGCCACCTCACGTAATCTGCTTACTGATAATAGGAATGATCCCCGTACCGTCTTCCGCCTGCTCTCCCGTCTTACTTCCCCAGCCCAGGTCTCCCCAACCATTAGCCCTGCTACTCTCTTGAATTTCTTCGCAGATAAGGTCACTAACCTCCGTACCTCCCTCCCTTAGCCTTCTGTCTCGGCTCCTGCCATTCTCCCTGACTTCCCGCCTCAGCCACCTATCGTTTTCCCCACTGTGCCCGCTTTGAAGCTTACAGCCCTGCTCTCGGGTTATAAGAAATCGGGCTCCGCAAAGGACATTTTTCCGCCTAAACTGTCATGTAAAATTCTGCCTGCTATCCTCCCAACGCTTCTTTACCTGTTTAATACTTCACTTGCAACTGGTCTTGTTCCCTCTTCCTTCAAACGTGCCCACATCCGTCCGATTCTTAAAAAGCCTCAACTGAACCCCACTTCAAATTATCGCCCAATTTCGCAATTTTCTTTCTTCTTTAAGGTTCTGGAAAGAGTGGTTGCTTCACGCATCAACAGTCACATGGTGGCTTGTAACATTGATGAAACCTATCAATCTGGTTTCAAGTCAGGTCACTCCACAGAAACCGCCCTTCTCAATGTGTCCGATTGCTTACGAAGAGCCGCGGACAGGGTTGTGCCTCCATCCTCGTTCTACTCAACCTCTCCTCTGCCTTCGATGCTATTGACCATACAGTCCAACTTGATCGTCTTCACTCTTTCCTCGGCATATCAGGCACCGTGCTTGACTGTTTCTGCTCTCACCTCTCGTCTCGTACCCAATCCGTTGTGATTGACGACGTTTCATCTAACTCTACCACTATTCATTTTGGAGTGCCACAAGACTCTGTCCCTGGTCCTTTACTATTTCGTATCTACTTTCTCTCTCTTAGTTCCCTTCTCCGTAATTTTAGGCTATTCTTCCACCTCTATACTAATGACACTCAAATTTCCGTTTTCTCATCCCCCACGTCTCTTGCCTACTCTATCATTGACCTCCTGGCTGCCTACTCCTCCAATTCTGACTGGTTCTCTCCTGGTTGGCACCCCTGTTCTTGTCAAAAAATCTAAATCTCTCTTTTCCTCGCTTAATCTGGGCGCTTTTTACTATCCTTTTCTCTAAATGCGTTGGGAATCTGGGTGTTGTTTTTGATGAGCATCTCTTCTTTAAGCCACATATCCGCAATGTCAGCAAATCCTCTCTATGTTTTTTTCATAAATTTTCTTACATTCGCTCTCACTTTGATCGCCAGAGTCTTGAGAATGCTTTTATGCCTTCATCACATCACGCCTCGACTACTGTATCTCTCTGCTTGTGAATCTGCTATCCTCCTCTCTCCAACCCCTTCAACCTTTACAAAACTATGCCGCCCGGCTTCTTCTCCGTCGCCCTCGCTTCTCTCCCTCGAAAACCTTACTGCATGAACTGCACTGGCTCCATGTCAGATCGCGTACTCCCTTCAAGTTACTTCTCTTCACATTTAAGGTCCTAAACAACAAGGCCCCGTCTTACCTCTCTTCTGCCGTCTCGCCATGCCATGTCCCTCGGGCCCTTCGGTCATCAGATGCACCTCTTTCGAATATTCCTCGTTCATCCCTCTGCTCAATGAGGGACTGCTCCTTCTCAATCTGCGCCCCTAAGTTGTACAATGCTCTTCCTGCTGAAATCAGGTCTTCTCCCTCGTTTACCACATTTGAGCGTCTCCTGAAAACGCCTCTTTTCAGTATTGCCTTCTTCCCTCTTGAATTTCTCATCTCAGCACAACGTGAGCTCTGAAAAGGCCTCAGGCCTCAAAGAGCGCATTACGAAAGACTTATTATTATTATTGAATAAAGATAAGGAATAAAATCAAAGTGATCATTATTCACTCAACAGATCTTGCCAAACAATCGATTACAGTTTTTACTATACCAAACTAATAACTACAGACCATCTCCATTATAAAATCATAGATTTAATTAAAGACTAATGAATAATAAACAAAGTAATCATTCTTCACTAGACAGAAATTTCCCAAGTTTCAATTAAACTTGGTCCTACACCAAACCAATAACTTCAGACCATCTCCTTAAAATTCATCTAGGAATTTCAGGTATCTAACGAAAACTTTTGAACTTTAACTTCATTATTATCAAGAAAACATAATTTTACCTCTTTTAACATAGTTAGCACTTTGTTCCTACATCCACCCAACTTCATTTTCATCTAAGCTTCTTCACCCCGTCAGGCCATTTTTAAGTGAATTTTGTACCTTGCAATAAATAGCGAAAAAAACCTTCGTACTTTGCCTTTAAATTTGTGAACGGGTTTCTTTCCAGTTGCTTTGTGATATAAAATACACATGATTTAATCAAAGATTATTGCGGCAGAATCTCAAAGCTTTCATTAGATCGAAAGATGAAAACAGCAACCTATTGCTTTTTACCTATCATGTATATAGGTCTATATGCTCTGCATGTGCTCGTTTCTTATCCCCAACCAGACAACCGAGTTTCTGTACTCATCCATTGAGAGAGACGAATCGTTTTCGTCTCAAATCTTTGTTAGTTATAGAAAAAAACGAATATTATTCCGAGAATATCAAGGCTGTAGGCTAGATTAGACAGGGTTTAACATCAAAATACTGATATGAGATCCCTTGTACTGTTAAAGAATAAATGATCTGTTTAAAATGTTTTCAGAGAAAAGTCACAGAAGTAAAAAAATTAAAAAATGAGCAAATTTGTAGATTTCTGAATGATTTTGCCTCGGTTAAAATTTGTAAGCCTTCTTTGGCCTTGTTTTAGATTAAGGTTAAGATTTCTCGTCTTCTTAAAGTTATATAATGCCTGAATATAAACATGCATACGAGATTGGTTTCATACTTTTTCCGCCTAGCTTGATTGAATTCTGTGTCGGATTTAGTTCGATAATTCAAGCTAAATAGAATAATTTTCTCTTTCGATCATTAATTTTAAGCTATTTCATTTCTTAAGCCAAGCACTCTGATATGTTACTTGAAATTAGAAAACAAGAGGTGAATGAAGATAGATAAACATCTTTTAAAATGTAGATGAGACCATGAACATAACATTTTACTGGATATCTCAATAAAATTTTTAACTTTTACAGATTAGGTATTTGGGGACATTTAGAAATTTTGCAATGTAACTTATCATGTAAAGAATTTTTCAAAATAGACTTAGTACATTCTAATTTCATACATAAGGGTATCCTAGAGTAAAGTTCTTCGATCTTTAATTTTCATTTATATCCTTATATTATTTTACAGTTTTGCGGCTTCCTGAGATGTTTGAAATTTTCGCACTCCGCCTTTAAATTATGGCGAGGATTCTGTAGTTGTTTAACAAGTAATAGTTTCTTATTTAGGATAAATACGTGCTCTGCGAACCTCTAGCGAGGCAAAGGCTCGGACGACTATGTAACTTTGAACCTAATTGTAAGTGTCTCTTACAAAATTTTTCAGATGAAAATGTTTTTTATCAAAGAGTTTGATTCGATTATTTTTCGCATAACTAGGGTTATTTTATTTCATTGGGTAGAATTTATTCCAGATTATTGGTGAGGACATAACTTTGGAGCAAAAGTAGTTGAAGATCGTTATCAGCGGATGAACTTTTGAGAAAATCGAATTTTAAATTCTGAAATTTTTTTGTCTACTAATGAATTAAACTGGACCATGAATAATTATATGACTATTTTCAATACATATCCAGAAAACGTCACTTCTTACTCTTTTCTATTTCCCCATAAAGGCATTCAATCACTAGCAAGAGGGAGAACGTTGTGGAAAGGTCATTGGGCCCTACATGGAAGGAAATGAAGAAATTTCCACCTGCTCGACACGAGAAGGTAATGGTTTAGATATTGATAGAAGAAAAACGTTAATACATAATAATTTCAAGCTATTGAAACCTATAGGAATCGAATTAATGATTCAGTATCCATGAAATTAACGGTAAATACGGATGTTATGTAGAATCGCATAACGCACTTGTACACCTCAATAAATTTCACGAAGTCGTTACTCATGTACACATTTTATCGATGTAGAAAAAGGTATAGATTTCGTGAACTTTATTGAAACAGCAGTCAGCTAGCATAGCAGGGCTCCATGCGAATAGAGGAAAATCTATCTTAAGTAACATTGCACCAGAGATCTTGGTAGCACTTGGTACGCTCCCCACTATAGACTTTCGCTGGGCCCCTCGGTGCTTTCGCAGAAATTCTTTGCATACATCTTTGAATGAATGCCAAGCCGCTAGCTCAGTTTTATCAATTTCCGACTCAAAGTCCTCATCAGAAATAAGTTGACGAATCTGAGGGTTTACGAATAGGCCTTCTTTGATCTTGTCATTACTAATTTGGGGGAAGATCCATTTGTAGTACTAGAATCATGGCTTGTTACGTTGCAGTTCCTTGGTAAATTGTTTCATTAGGCCTAGTTTTATATGCAGTGGTGGCAAAATGATTTGCTTCTACTTAACTAGTAGTTCATGAATTATATTATGGCATCCAGGCATTAAAGATTCCTGAGATGACCATTCTGAGCGTACAAAATTTTGTGATGTGGCCCTGCTCTCCCACTTTCAAAGTCAATACCTAAACGTGGTGTATCAAGTTTGTAGCCCATTAATTAGGGCTACTACTTTCAAGTCCGTACAAATTAGCTACTCGTGCTCCTTGTAAATTATGAGGTTTAGAAGAAAAGCAAGGTTCTTGTATGTCTCTCTTAAAATGACTGAGTGAACAACTCGAACCAAAGCCATTGTATTCCCAACGTGCAACAGAAAAGTTTTTATTCTGTAAAGGGAAGCATCTATGAAAAACCTCCAAACACTTCCTTAATAAGTCAGCTCAAGGGCATTGAACAGGCCTCTTATACATTTAAATTAGGTCTAATTGCTTTCAAAAGGGAAGAATTGCTGAAGATCTGCAGAACGAATCAGAAATACTGAAATTTGAGCATGTCCATCCAACAGGTTCCATTGTTGCAGATATTAGGCCAGTATGCGTGATTTCTTGTCAGATTCCATCTTTTCAACATATGGTCTATCTTGAGATTCTTAATCATCTGAGTTGCTCCTCTCATCACTTGCTAGTTCAAAGGGCGGCTATGGTACAGGAACAGCACTTCAATTATGAAATAGCCAAATAGCAGACTAAAGATATGGATACATGAGAGAATTCTTGCCTTTTCTGTTGCGCCCTGCAGTGAAATATAAATAAATCAGACTAAAATGGATATTACTGGCTGTGATCACTTGCAGAAATAGCGGAAGTAAAACATACTATGTAATTTAATCTTTTTAATTGATACTGAGTCCAGGCCCTTTGCCTTCCCCTCAGGCAGAAAAAGAACTTGTACACATGACACAACATATCTGAGGTACCCAGCGTTTGTTCTGGTTACCAACTTTGCATTGAAAGTACGGTTCATGAAGTTTCTTTACATGTTTATTCAACTGCCTCTTGTATTGTGTTTATGTAACTGATCCACATAGATAACATAAGATGTCCTCGAAATTTTTTCATTCATTAGGGAATAAGTATAAGTTAGAAAACTAATAAGTGTAAGAGTTACAACGGATTTGGATCTATATAACTAAAAAAATATTAAGTATACTTTCAAAGTTTCGTTTATAACTTTTAGAGTTGTCAGTTTTGGTTCAATCCTGTTTGCATTCACTTCCTACGGAACCTTCAGTGTATTTAACAAGGGTAAGATGGGAATTTACTAAAACATGGAGGGTCACAGAAAAGGATGAATGTTATATCCATGATTTAAGCAAATAATATAGCCTTAGAAAAGGTTATTCTCATTACCGTTTTTTTTTCATTGTTTCATTGCCTATTAAAAGTCATCAGCCTTTATGCTTATTGTTTGAGGCCATCAACTGGAATAAGGATATAAGTCATGCAAAGATTGAATTATTTTTTAATGATATTACAAAGATGACCAGAAAAATAAAAAGAAAGATGAAAAGAAATGTATGTGTGATAGATAGAGTGGGTTAGGGCGTATTGAAGAGAAAGACTAAATATTTTTTGATTTTCCTCCCTAAATAGTAGAGACAGGAGGGCAGGATGAACAAGTTGATACAGAGAGCCCAGGAAATAAAATACTAAAGAAAGAGAAACGTTTGAGGGGACAACCGAATATAGGCAAGTTCTTTGCTCACTAGAAATCTGAACTACGAGACTATATCTGAAAGTGTTAGAATCATATAAAAATGCTGAACATCCCATCTCTGAAAAAGCCAAATAAATGATTTTAAGTCGGCAAATTATTTTGAATTAAATCTATTCTTTACCTCGGAAGAAAAAGGCATAAGATTAGGCAATTAGTTGCAAATTTACCAGGAAGTGATTCTGTAGCATAGGAAGACAACCTTCAGCTTAGGATCGAATTTCAACTGTAAAGAATCCTTTAAATGAGAGGAAAAACAAGGGGCACTAGTTTTGACTTAATAAACAAAGCAAATGGAGGATAAAGGCACATCTAAAGGCTAAAGGTTAGAAATAATCGGAAAGAAAATCAAAAGTTTTAAGAAGGCCTAACTAAACGCGCTAGATTGACTTTAAAAGAACAACGATTCCTTGAAAAAAATTGACATAACAAGAGTCAAGTTATCAATAAAATTGGAAGTCAACTTATTTGGGAAAAGATAATCCAAAATATAATGAGATAGCCAGTAACTTAACCTAAATCTAGAAGGAAGCAGTTTCTTGGCCGTAGAAATAAATACGTGAAAATGCGTTAAGACGAAACGGAGAGCTATTGAATGCAATTCTGCCCTAGCTAGAGGTAATGTGCAGAAGGTTAAAACGAGTTTATTTCAGTTACAAATTTAAAAAAATAATATGATTAAATATAAGAATAAATTATTTGAATAAGCATATTTAAAAAAAAATAAAATAGTGGATTTCTTTGGAAAAATAATGAATAGGCAGAAGCCATGGTTTCAATTTAAAATAGAAGATAAATTACTAAAATGACATAACCTGATGCAACGGACTCAAAATAAAGGTTAATAAATGCATGCTACAAGAAAGTTTAGTCACTAAATATGATTTGAGAAAGATATATCTTTTTATTTATTTATTCATTTGAAAATTTATGTGATAGGAATAATGATTGCATTATTTAAATTCTTTAAGGTTTATTTAAAATTCAGCATTTCCAAAATAATAAATAACTGCCTTCCTGCGCTGAATCCATAACTGAGATATGTTCCTTTTGCTGTTAGAGATGAGTTTCAGAACTTGGAGGTTTGGTGTTAAATCATAAGGGTAAAATGATGTGAAATATTGCTTAAATGAATAATGCGCAATTATAATCTATTTCCAAGTATTTGGGGGTAAAAATATATTTTTTAATCTTTTTCAACACTAAAAATGGTTCTTTCCAAAGAAAAGCTGCAACCATTGTTGGTCAGCCCCAGAGTGGCCTAAAATGCAACGAGATAGTTAATAAGAGTATTCTCTAAAGGATCACCATCATTGAGATCATTAAGAAATCTGAAGGCCCGGTTAAGCTCATGTTAAGTGATCTTCTGGGGCCACATGCGATTTTAATGAGTACCAAGATCGTTTCAGGGTAAGGTCCCAGCCCAAAGATTGGGTTGCTTCAATTGCTAAGTTGCTTACAATTGGAAAGAGGTATGTTTGAATCTTTCAGCAACGACTAAGCCTGGTAGTACTAAGAAAACCATACGAATAGGCTCAATTTTGTATGAAATATAAACACTGGAATGAGGAAGACCTGGGCAAAGAAATATTCTACAATGACGCTCCCTTTGATTTATTTAAAGCTTCTAGATGATCCCCGGTTAGGTGGAGGAAACGATGGCACTGATTTGTATATATAGGAACTGGAGCACTAAAAACTTTCACCAAGAACACTGAAATGAACGTAAAATGGTACCAAACGTGCTTCAGCAGCTCATTTCTCCACAGGTTAGGTCCAATTGAGGATAATAAATGTCGTTTTTAGCAGGATTGCCCACCTTGTCACATAGCATTAGCAATACAAATCTTTTGGGCTGTAAAAAAACTCGAAAATTTAGGAGCTTAGCGCTGAAATTCGTCATATTTTAACCAAATAGAGAATTTGTAGGCGACAAACAAACTGCTCTTTGATAAACAAAGGTCATCCAATTGGAAGCAGTTGACGGTGCTTAGTGACAAAAGATGAAGCGCTATCAATCAAGATATCATCACAAATCATCTCTCAATCAGGCCAAATGATTTGAAGTATTTCTGAATAAAAAGGGATATAACTATTACTAATAACTTCTTACAACAATTAACTGTAATTATAGTTAAAATGGATTTTATCTATAAATTCTTTTCTATTCCACTAAATTCTCATGCAAAAATGCTAAATTTAATGCAACGTTTGATTAGCTCAAAAAACTTTGTCCATGACTGTAAGTATATTCCTAAGTAATTGGCTCAAATAGAGGGATTCTTCTTCTTAAGAAAGAACACAAAATGAAATAAATTGAACAAAAGGTTGTATGGAATGTTCTCTCTTTCTAATACTTTTAAGCAATCTAAAATTAAGCCCTTAAAAATAGATTCAGTAGCAATTCTAAAAATATAATATATGTTCACTATTTAAACCTCACAAGAAAGAGAGATGAATAATAAAGTTAGCTAACTGAACAACCTAGAATATTGGCCTCAGGTTCAATAATGTTGATATTTATACTCCATAACACAATAAAACATTACATTGGGGTTTTTAATATGAATTCTCATATTGAAGGGGTCCTTTTTGTAAGTGCTATTCATAGTGAGCTTTGGCTAGTTACGTCATCTGGAAAATTTTTAGGGAATAAAATCAACCTACTCGGGATTGAAATACACATAAAGATAAGAATGGCAGTGGTTATCTAGCGTTAAAGCACCAAAGTGTTTTCCCCTACGGCCCCAATTACTTCTGGGAATCTGAAGCTGCATGAGTTCTACCTATTCTCATGAGCCATCACTTCAATTTCTGAAACCGATTTTCCCTTTCAAACTATACAAGGAAAATGCTCTCGCTCATTTTAGTTAAAGGGGCAGAGGGGTGCATTTTATCAATGTATTTTGTGTACGCTTTCTCTGGGAATGAAATCTAGTCGTTAGAAGTCCAAAGGCTTATTGAGAGACTAAGGAGATCTCATCTTGCGATTACTGCATCTTCTTATTTTTTTTTAACACATTAATTACCGGCCTAAAACCCAAATATTTCACCTCAGGCCCAAGATGTTTAATAAATACATTCATTTATGTCTAAAATTTTGTTATAGACCAAAATTAAAGTTTCATTCATAAGAGTTAATAAAATATTTGCTTTTATTTATTTTTTGTGTGTGTTTTGGACTGGTGGGCTATGTCAACAATATATTGGTGACACTAATATAACTGAAAATAATAAAGGAAATAAATGGGTAAACATAATTGGAATTTTATATGCATTCAAATAGTGTATCTAAACATTAAATTTGTATGTAAAATGGTATAGCGACTAAGAAAATACAAAAAAATTATAATAAATGCTTCCAGAGTGCCAAGTCACCCCAAAATAGGTGACACACTACACTTTTGCCAAAATTATAATAAATCCTTAGATTTTCTTGCTATATCTGTTTTGTTTATTTTTCTTATATTTTTTTTTCCAGCATTTTTATAATGAAAATTACAGGTCTTTATAACAAATACTTGATAAATTTCTAATAAAAAAGCATTATGGCTCAAAGAAATTTAATACCAGACAATATAATTTGTAAGCTAATGAAAGAAAGTGATTTTGGAGGTGAACCTAATGAGGAACAATCTGATAGTGAATACGAAACTGAAGATGATTGGGTGAAAGATCGGGATTATGAAGGGGAGTTTTTTGGGTTTACAGATGATGAAGTTCATCGACAACTCGAAGAGATAGTTGAGAGGCTAACGATTGAAGAAAATGAAAGAGACAATAATAGAGAAGGTGATGAAAATAGTGATAATAGAGATAAAGAATTTATTCCTCCATGGGATAAATATGCAAATAGACAAAAATGGTTTGGATTTCGTGGGAAAAGTGGATTGTAAATAACTGTATCACCAACAATAACACCAATTAAAGCATTCATATTGTTTGTCAATGATGATGTTTTAGAACTACTTGTTAGCAAAACTAATATATTTGCAAGACAGCAGCTTGAAAGCTGATCATTGCCAACAGCAAATAAGCCAATGAAAACCCACTCCAGAATCCAGATGGCTAAGGAAGAGGGAGTTGAAAAAAGAAACTATAAAATTTTTCTGGGAATTAATTTGAGGATGGGGTTAAATTAAAGGGTAAGTATTGATGAGTACTGAAGTAAGTCTCCTTAGTTTCAAAGCTTCCTTAGAGATATAATAATTTCAAGAAACATGTCGAAGTGATCCTAAATCTGTTTTTTTGCAGATAATACAAAATTTGAAACAGGTAAATTAGACGACTAATTGAAATTTTAAACAACAATTACCAAGCCGTATATGTTCCTTCAAATGATGTTGTTATTGATGAAACGCTAGCACCCTGGAGGAGGAGATTAATTTTTCGTCAGTACATACCCCTGAGGCCTCACGAATATGGCATCAAACTTTTCAAGTTGTGTTCAACTAATGTTTACACATACAATTTCACTGTACATATATGCAGGAAAACAGCAAGAAGGTAGAGAAATAGGGTTATCCAAAGAGTTTGTGGACAACTGGTGTACAATCTAGGAGATGAGAGCAGAACACTTTGTATATATAATTTTTATACGAGTTATGACCTAGCTGTATCATTTTTGATAAAAATCTCACAAGTAAACCGCTGAGGAATGGTTTTATTGGCAAGTATAATATCGAAAGATTACATTTTGTTCATATCTGTTCATTTTATTTATGTCGTATTCGGATTACTTGTAAATAAATTCAAGGAAGAGAAAATTATTTACTTCCACAACTATCCGATAGAGTAGAGAAAGTAAATATCTAGGAGAGGAAGATGTTATTTAAGGGGTTCCATAATTATTTATTGAAATTTTCATGCAAATATCCGCTCGTTATGTGGGATAAAACTGAACCCTAACAACGACACGATGGCTTTAGTGGATGATGGGTAAATTTGTGCAGCCATTTTTCCCTTACTTTAATATGACTACCCTTCAAGCAGGTACTCTATGACTACACTGTTCAATATTTATCGTTAGAGTATAAAAATAAAAATAAATGATTTTAAATAATGTCTCTCAAATGACCAAGCTGAAATATGAATTACATTGAATTATTCAACCATGCTAGTTTTGGGAATTTTATGAAACGTTAGATCTTAATATAAAGTATAAGTCACTATATTTTAGTTTAATAACAGAAATAAACATATGAATAAATACTAAAAAAGCATAGATTTCCTTTTATTAAAATTCTATTGAAATATGAAATCATTAACTTAGCATTACGTTAAAAACACCTCGCTCAACATTTTCAAGAAATAAATCAGTACATAGATATATCTTAAAAATATCAAATTGTTATTAAATCATTAGTGCGTATTGATGATAGTGGCTTCAAGTCGAACTTGGAATTTTTCAGTCCATCCAATCTTCTACTCCCTCTCATCTGCAAATAGAATAATTTTATTATTTTAAGTCACTTTATAACATTCAATGATAATGAAATAAGAAAATTGAAGCCTAAATTACTGGGCTTAATATAGGAATATTAAAAATAAACGTACCATTATATAAGATTTCAGAACTAATTGGTCAAGAATCATCATTTAATTCTCTGAAAATGTTTTAGGGGTTTATGAACCCATAATTCCAATGTAATGAAATAAAAATTAAATAACGATTTTTTGGGAAGACTTTGAAGGATGATATGAAGTTCACAGAATTTTATGGAAATGAAGGCAGTAGGAATTTTCGGTAAAAAAAAAATTTCCTATAGGAAAAGTAAAGAGAGATGGATTTTAGAACTACTTCTTTAATATATGAAAAGCGTTATTACCTTTAAACGTTAAAGTGAAACGCGTTATATATATCACCCAATGAAAATATGCACACCCACTGAGGAAAATTGGCCTATTTTCTCCGCATCTTACCAGATTACTTTTTAAATATTTAACCTACTTCAAAAGCATGAGATCCACAAATTGGATGTCGAGTTTGTAATCCTCAGTCTTTTTACTCCTTTCTCTTGTTTCTGAGATTCAGATGCACTACTATCTCCTTTGTTGAGAAAGACGGGCTAGTTTTCTCTAATGATCTAGTGTTAAATTTTTCACATTAGTAAGTAGTAGCAATGGTAATATGCAAACCATGCAAACAGGGAAGATTGAGAGGACAAAAGTTTAAGAATATATACTAACAAAACCTCTTTCATCCATTCAGAGTTAAGATAATAGCCAAAAGAACTTTTATTTTGCGTTCAAGTCAGAAAACATTCAAAAACTCATTAAATGCTTTGTTACCAAATATTAGTTCCATGTAGGATATTCTGGTAATTTACAACGTTAAACAAAAGTGAATTTTGCGTATCTGTAATATTTTCATAGAATATGTTCCTTGAGGAGTGAATGTTTTTCTTTCTCCAAAATTTCTTGTAACTTTTTAAATTTTAATTTCTTCACATTACTCTTCCTTATATCAAAGTTTTAATTGCATAAGAATAATTTTTTCTAACCTACTATCATATTTATAGTATCTAGCCTAGCATTAAAAAAATATCTATGTTATGTGGTAAATCTATTTACAAAAATGCATGGCATACTGCAATTTACGTCAAACACATGGCTATATATGTAATATCTAATATGAATGAAAAATGATTGGAGTAACATAGGGAAGTTTTGTGACTGTGACCCAAACGCTTACATTCACGATTTCTAACATTTTTTGCCTACTATAACGTCCAGAGGGAAAGAAAAGACGACCCAATAAAAAAGCAGGGGCTCATTCGAATTACGCTTTATCATAATATCTTTCAAGCCGCTTTATTAAGTATCCAAGTTTGGGTTTCACACCCTTAACATCAAGCGACTATTTTATTTTTCTGAATTCTAAGTCTCTCTCACATTATTCAAATAATTGCCAAGTTAGGAAGAAATTGACATTTTTAAAAGAGAAAATTAAAATCATTTATAAAGGTAAACAAAATATTCATTTAAGAGTTATTTTAATCATTTAATGTTCTACCCTCGTTGTTTTAAGAGCAGTATATATTTTTCATAAATAACTCGTTTTGATGAAATATATAATTTCATATTCTTTTGAACTCACTTCATATAAGCATACACTTTTCCATCTTGCAAATGTTATAATAATTTAAATAAATGGAAATCAGATGCTGTAAGATCTGATGAATATGGCATGATTGAAAAGGACGCCATTTTAATTGAAAAATTAAAGACAAATTTTCCAGCGATTCATTTGGCCGTTTTAATAGTTGAACATCTGGATCTGATCTAACTCTTTGCTGATTATGGAAAACGTAAGTATAAATAACACCTTTGTCATGGCAACAAATGCAAAGCAAAACTTTTGTAAAGAACATCTATGAGTATGAATGAGTTTTTGTTATGTGATCAAGCCATAGTTTGTTTCATTTAAAATTGTAGTAAAATAAGTCACTTTTCATCTCTCTCAACGATTATATTAGCTCAGAGTAGGCCTATAAGTTGAAAGTTTAAAATGATGAGGCTAATTCAGTTTTTTAAAAAAGCACGCATCACTACACTAATTTCTAAACAGCTTTCAGCAATGTCGTAGATCAGGTAGGCTTTATTGACCTTCGCTTGCACTCCCTAAATGCGGAAGAATGCACATTTAAGTGCGTGGGATATGCGAGTGCGTTTTCTACCGTTAGGCGACATAGCCAAATAGGTCAATGCTTTTTGTGTGGTTCTGGGGTTTAAACAAGGGAAACAAAATAATATTTTTTATTATACAAACAAATAAAATAATTTAACAATAAATGATACACAATGGGAAAAATTAATCGTTCAGAAAAATAAAATTAATTTACAATGCTTTGGCACAAGCTGTAAGTAGCACAATAAAAACCCGTAAGAAAAAGGGAGGAGAGGATGAGGTGAAGCTTCGTAGTTAGAAAGCGTCCCACCTCTTCGAAGGCGTGTCCTTTTAGGTCACGGAGCAAAGCGCGTTATTCAGGAATGATTCCTTACGTTCTTGACTGTCGTAGCTCAGAAAACTGGTTTCTTTCCTGCAAGCACTTAGGGTGTCGGCAAGTCGCTTGAGAAGTTGCGCGTCGGGTCCTTGGCTGAGTTAAACGAATACTCTCGATTGTTGATTGGAAACTACGTGATTACTGCTTGACTCATGCTTGAATACTAACTTGCTCGTTCCCTTGCTGCGAAACATATACAATTTCGCCGGAAGCGATTTTGTTTTTAGTCGCAAGCCGGTCATAGTCTGTCTTAAAATCGCGGCAAGCAAGAGCTTGGCGCCTTTTCGCTCATTTGAGTTCCAGGCTGCAGTTTGACTCTTATCGCTCCGTGAGCGGCCCTGAAAGATTATAAACAGACATCGGTTGAAAGTCCTTTCCTCCAAGAGATACTTCCTACGGCTCTTTGTCCGCGTGACTCTCTTTCTCACTCTCTGACATCTTCTCCCCCATTAAGATGGAACTACCAGAACTAGGGACATTTCAAGAAAAGAAAGAAGTTCTGCTTTTAGTGTTGAATAATCATGGGTGGACTCAGAAGGGGGCGAAATCAATATGCCGCGGAGACGAGAATTCAAGAGTGGAAGTAACTGGGACACGCCATCTGATTCTAAGTCAAAATTGTTGACTTCGAAGATTTTTTCGAAGTGCGTTAAATAAGAGCAAAAATCTTTTCCATCTTTGTATGCGGGGAGTTTTAATGAGGGCACATGAGCCTATTCATTTTGAGATCCTACTGAGTTTATCTCTACTTGGTCACGGCTTATCTCTCTCTCATGCTGCCTAATCCTTTCATTTTCTTCTGCTTCTCTGTGCGCTTTTCTTTCTCTCGCTTCTGCTTCTCTCTGCTTTTTTCTTTCTTCCTCTTTGGCTTCTCTCTGTGCTTTTCTTTCCGCACGTTCGTTACGTTCCTCTTCTTGAACGTAAGCGATTAAATCTTTTCCAAATAACCTAGTATCTGCTCTCGCTTATGAAAGCAATCGATTGAAGGCATCTCGGATAGGCTACTTCCGGCCTTTGCACAACAAAAAAGCTGCCAGATCTATTGAAGCTTTCCCATAAAACAAATATAAATTCTACTAACTACAAAAAATATTAAATTTCCTAGTAAAAAACGGGCCAACAAACCCCCAAAACTAACTAACTAACGGGGGTAACTGATTCACGACACACACAAAAAAAAGACAGTTAGTATTACCGCTTAGCTAGTATCCTCTTTTAAGGAACTAGAAAAACTGTGGACACACCACACAAAAATGGGCTTAAAAATTGGTTGTTACCCGTCAATCAAAAGAAAATTGTCCTGACATATTGTTGTTCAGATATTCTTGGTAATGCAGCTGCTATCAATTAAACTTAGTGCTTTAAAATCAGGTGGGTAAGACCCAAAGCCTGATGCCAAATATCTTTATGTCAAAGTTTGGCCAAGTGTACGCGAATATGCTTATACTGGCTTTAAGATAGGCCAGGCAAGTCGACAACCGTTATTACTCTAAGATTGCGATTTAAAAAGATACGAGAGACGGTCAATAAGTTTTGTAATCTAAATATAAGGAAACAAGATATGAGGAAAAGTATCTTATTATTTTTCAATATAACTACCCTCGAATTCAGTGCATTTGCGCCACTTGTCCCTGAGGCTTCGAATTCCCGACAACCAGAAATCTCACTACTGCTGTTTATCCCCTCCTGGACGGCATGCTGGACATCTTCATCGTCCCCAAACCGGTGCCCAGGCAGTGCAACCTTGAGCTGGCGGAATATCTGGCCTTGTGGACTTTGACGACGTTGAAGTCGATCATGGGGCGTGAGGTTTCGTGAGTTTTCTATGGACCCAACGAGCAGAGACCTTGGTCATGGCCAAATTGTCGTGAATGATGATGATTACACTTCCATTTGATATTCCAAGTTCTCTCTCGATTTATTCGACCTTCACCCTTCGATTTTTGAAGATCATCCTCTCCACACGGGCTACATTGTCCTCGTTGGTCACGTCTGACGGGCGTCCTAGACGGGGGTCATCTTCAAGGAACTCACGACCCTAGCGAAACTCCCTATTTCAGCAATCAATGGTTGCATTGGAAGGGGCGGCGTCGGTGTACACTGCAACCATGCGTTCCTGGATCTCTTTTGCATTCATGTCTTCCTTGGTCAAAAAATTGATCACTGCGTGGTCCTCAATTTTCTCAATGTTGAAAAATAGGTGACTGACAAGTTGCGATCACCTACGGCCTCTTTAATAGACGAGGCAGGAGCGTGCCGCTGCAGGTCCTGACTTGTCATAAATTGCCCTAACATCCCGAGAAACAGCCATCCCCCTTCATCTGTTTTGCTCTACCGATTCGCATATCTTATTGACCGTCCTTCGTACCTGCAGTTGCGTGACTAAGGAGTATATTAAACACAACGAACAAAATAGATTTTTAATACACACTAAATAAATGAAACAACAATAAATATGGTTATACAAATGGGTACAAAAATAAGACTGAATTAGATTCCGACTACTAATTAGATAACTTGAGTTATTGAAGGGTTATAATGGGAGATTTAGGGTAGTAAGTGATTTAGTTCCTTTGAACCTCGAGAGAAAGTATTGGTGACATTGATTACTAACGGGTGGTAGCCACAAAAATTAGGCGGGTGGGGCTATTTTCACGCCATATGTTTTGCGAGATGCCAGCCTTTTGTCCTCAGGAGGTTACCGAACAATCTTTGAAGGGGGGGGGGACATTTCCAACCTCGGCTTGATCGAGCTAACGGGCCTCTTTTCCTTAAAGAGGTCACCAGAAGAACTTCAGAAGATGGCTTTTCCAATCCTTGATCCGAAGGCGGATGAGAAAGGCTGACGTTGCTTCACGATACTCTTCTCCCTGACCCAAAGATATGGGTGTGATGTCCATCTCTTCCAAGGCTTGCGACCGCTACGCAATTCTTAGGAGAGAGCTTCGTTGAATTACACTACTTTAGGCGAAGTCTCGTCTAACCAAATCTGTCTGTAATCCTGGAGAGGGTCGCTATATAACCGGAGTTTTCCAAAACAGAGAGAAAGATTGAGACCTTCGCAACCTTTATTATCGCCCGTGACAACCCGAGCATCTCCTTGCGGTGAAGTCTCAAAGGCTGGGATCAGCGGACCAGAAGGGCGACCAGCGGCAGGAGCCATAAAAGCGGTTCACGGCGAATTCTACCACTTAATCTCTCTACCCGAGGGGGAGGAGGAATAGAAGATTGAGACGGCCGAGAATTAGTCTCAATTTCAGCTACACGCTTCGGTGTAAATTTTGCAGAGACCTTGCGGCGAGCCTAAAAATAGTGAGATCGGAAAGGGAGGGACTACAAAGGTTGGTGATTGGTCTCTATTATAAATTTCTTCCCTATTAGATACATTTAAAAATTTTTAATTTCCCAAATTATTGCGAGGGCTTTTTGCTCGATCACAGCGTTCTTTAGGAGTGGTAATAACTTTGGTGTGGTGTAAGCGATGGCAAATCTCTCGTCATTGATTCCGTACTGAACTAATACATAACCAATGCCGTCATTGCTAGAGTCCGTCTAGATGCCAAATGGTTCAGCGTGATTGGGCAACCGCAATAATGGGGCCGACGCAAGTTTGTACTTAAGTTACTTGAAGCTGGTGATTGACAGCTGAGTCCAAACTAGTTAGTTTGGGGCAATCTTTTTCAGGAACTCACAAAGGGCATCAAAAAGGGGGCAAAATTTGGAATTAATTGCCAATAAAAGGAGGCGGAAAACATAAATGACACTAAGTGCTTTTAGGTTGCTGGGAGCGGCCTTTTTACGATGTTTTTATCTTTTCCTCCTGAGGGGCTAATTGATTATTCCCTAGGCGAAAACCTAAGTAATTTATTGTATTTAAGGGAAGAGGACATTTGCTCGGCCAATTTTCAAATTATGGCCTCTGAGCCTTTCCAGCAACGCTTAAAAAGCCGACGAAACTGCATTAACATCTTTTCGGTCGGGAAAGCTGTGTACCTTTTTACTTCTTTCCCCAATTGGATCTAGTAATAGGCCTTACACTAATCAAGTACTAAAATATACTTCGCTATCTCAAATAGAAGTAGATTTTGGTGATAGGGGAAATAGGCCCTACGTCGAACACGGGACGGCGTTTAGCTTCCTAAAGTCGATTCACATCCTATAAGAATTATCCGATTTGACCATGGTGAATGAGGGACAGTAATCGGATATTCAAGGCTTGATTATCTTTAAATTTTACACTTACTCAACTTCGGCATTAAAATCTTCTCTTAAATTCATGGGTAACGGATATGGCTGGGACCTAATAGCCTCTTGGCTGGTTTATTGAATATTGTGCTCAAAATGCGCATCACAACCTGGAATATCTGAGATGACGTCACCGAATTGATTTAGGAGAGATTCGGGCTGGTTTCTCTCACCGGACGATAATCGGTCGCTTATCTTGACATCTGGTAAGCAATATGGGGATTCGCTGTCTTGCCCTACGCATGCAATTTGTACAAAACTTTGGAGGTCCAGGGGGGAATTTGATTCAATGCGTGATTCTTCGTCTATTGTCATTATTTGGTTAATTCCGGAGCTCTGATGATATTTCATAAAGAGGTTTATATGGAAAAGATTCCTCCCAGTGGGTACTTTAAAGAAAAAAGCGACGGACCGTTTTCTCAAATATTTGGTAGGAGCCCTTCCATTGTCGGTCGAGAAAAATAACAGAACTTCCTCGCTGGGTTTAAATCTTCTACCTTTGGAGTTACACTCAAATTAAGTCTTATATTTATTAAGGTTAAGGTCGGGATTTTGGTAGGCGATTTCGGCGCATTCTTCCAAACTCTAACGGAGTTCGATAAGCTACGACCACGATGAGTGTACCACCTGAACTAAGTTTTGGTTAATGAAAAGTTCTTTGACAATGCTTAGGGTGCCTCTAACGTTCCTACCCTATAGTAATTCGAATGGAGCGAACCACAGAGTACGATGTGGTATCTTACTATACGTAAAGAGATCCAATGGGCAGGTAACAATGCCACTCTCTTGGCTCATCGGCGCAAATCTTCTGCACAATGGCTTTGTGTTTACATTTAGCATCTCGCACATATCATTTCCGGCAAGGTATATTTGGGTGGTAAATAAGAGCTTTTCCATGAGAAACGTTTCTACCTGCTCCATTAAATGAGAAGTAAATTGAAAGCCACGGACTGACAATATTTCATTCAGTAATCCGACGTGGGAAAAGATGGAGATAAGAGCTTTGGCACACGAAATGCTGTCGATCTTCTTCAGAGGTACAGCCTCGTCGAACATGGTGGCAAACCAACCAGAGTAAGCACATAAATATGGCCCTCACTAGATGGTGTGTGGATTGGTCTAACCAAGCTTATTGCCACTCGGGAGAAAGGTTAGGAAATTATGGGGCCCTTCTGCAAAGGGGCCGGGTTAACTTGCTCCTTACTGGCAGTTTTCTGGCATATGTCGCTAGGCGGTCTTTGTGTGGCTGAAGTTACCCGGGAAGATGCCGGTCATTTACCGTTTCTAAATTAAGTCGCACGTCACAGCTGTATAAAAAACAGATTTTTCTATGCAATCCTTGAAACTGATGCATCCTCTGTCCTTGACGAACGATCTGATTTCTGATGGAAGCGATGCCTAAAGTTGGTCCTTCACAAATAAAATCAATTAGAGCATCGTGGTCATGCTACACCTTTTATGCGTCAAGCCATAAATTAAAGTGCCGTTGTAATGTGTAGCCAAACTCACTGAAAGTTTGATTGGGTTGAATTTAGCACTGCCTAAAATTCACACAGTAAAAATCTGGAGTCATATTATAGGTGGCAGTTATCTCGGTCTTCAACGAGGTAAAATCAATTGTTGCCTCTGTGGATAAGGAAATAAAAATATCCCTCAGGTGGGTGCTCAATAGGAGAAACAATTTAGCTATACCGTCTGATTTTTTATCTCAGTGATTTACTTCGAAGGTTTTCTTGAAATGGTTTAAACATAAAGCGAAGTCTTCTCCTTCTTTAAACGCAGGCAGTTTGACAGATATTGTTGCTGGATTCCGATCCCCTAGTGATGGATAGGGTTTCGTTTCTCGTACTTGTCATCACTAATTCGTGCAAACGAATTCTATCCCTTTCCTCCCGTTCTGCTCTTTCTCTTCTATCCTCTCGTGCTATTATCTCTGGTTCCTGGGTAGAGGACATTATGTCCTTCCCAGTTAGACCAAGAGATTCTCCTTTTGACTTTAAAATTTCGAACAAATACGTGATGTCTCGCCTGTTCGCACTTTAAAAAAATTTGCGCACACAACCAGAGAATGTAGCGGGTTTGTCGAACCAGGATCAACCGTGTTTCACTTAACGCACTTATGTGCATGGCGGAAATGCCAATGGGTTTTACGTGACCCAGTAGTAAACCAAACAAAAAACACACGCAAAAAGAACTCGGTTAGAGCCAACGATGCGGATTCTGCGATTGAGGCGAAAAACCCTTGGTGCCCACCCCTAATTGCACCAAACAAACCCGAGCAAATACACTTTTTATAATTTTTCAAATGGCAGAGTATAAGAGACCGAGAGAACAAATATTATATTCTGCTTGGAAAAACTATTGATAATAATCACAAAGTACTTTAGCAAGAAAATTGTTGCTTTCTCGATATCCAGAACCACAAACTTAATAGCCTTTAAATAACAACCTTTTAACGACCCCACACCTGTCACCAGTTTAATTATATATACTATGTCTTAGGTCACCCAGGATTTAGTGACCTTAATCTACCCTCCCTAGATGAGGGGAAATCACCCTTTTAAGTGCCTGGACTATGCGAGTGCGTTTTCTACCGTTGGCCGAAAAACTAATCTTTCGGCAAGAGAAAATTAATTTCAATGAAAGCATCGGCCAGAGCTGTGATTAGCACAATATTTACCCGAAAGAAAACGAAGGGGATAATAAGGTGAAACTTCGTAGTTGGAAAGTGGCACACCTTCTCAACGGTGATAGAGAAAGTTATAATTTGCTTACGATTTTCCAAGAATGGGGCGTCGAGTGGATGTTCGAGGAAGTTTTCTTGCAGGGCACGGAGCGGAGCGCGTTATTCCAGAATGAGTTCTTAGTTTCTTTTTTGCCGTAGCTCTCAACAACTGGTTTATTGCCTACGAGCCATTAGGCTGCATATAAGTTGCTTGAAAATTAGCGCGTCTGTTCCTTGGCTGATTTCATCGATTCCTCTCGATTACTGATGGGTACTGCGTAATTACTGCATGACTCCTGCTTTAAGATTGCCTTGCTCGTTCCCGTGCTGGAAAATATATACCACTTTTGTGGAAGCGATTTTATTTGGCATCTGAAGTAAGTCCCACTCCGTCTTAAAGGCGCGGTGGGCAAAGGCCTAGCGCCTTCTCAATGATTTGGGTTCAGGGCTGCAGTGCGACTCGTCTCGCTCTGTTCTCTCCCCGGAAGTTTACCGAAAGACGCCAGTTGAAGGTACTTTCGTATGTGAGATATTCCATAGGCCTCTTTTTCTGCTTGACTCTCTGTCTCTCTGACAAGAAACATTAAACTATTTAAGCAACTCGAATTATTTTTTATGTTTTATATAATAAAATTTGTTCACAATTCAAAAATATATAAAACATACAGGAGTTTGAAATGTTTTATTATTGACTCTAATCCATTCCATATTAAAGAAACTGCTAAAAAGCTACTTATATTATCTCTAACATTCAATGAATAGACCTTCCTCACATTAATTTTAACAACCTACAGTTATATGCTTTTCAGATTAGAAAGAGCTATCAAAGATCAAAATTTGAGTTGTTTTGCTATGTACTTCTCTCAGTTTTCCTCTTTAAATAAGAACCTGTATTTTCCTCTGAGGTCATCTATTTGCATGACTTTCGTTAGGCAAATTTTATTCTAATTCTAAATCGCATAATCGGCATGCTCTTGCAGAATACCTTCGATTGTACTCGATAGTGTCAAAACGAGATCTAACTCTGACCTTTATACTTCGCAATTTTACAAAAAAAGAATATAAATACTTTGAAACTTTGGGGGTGTTGATCAAATGTAAAGTTTGTTCCATGTAAATCATGAGGACATTTTTCTTCAATGGAATTTACATAGAATCCGAGTTAATTGTGTGGAGCTGCGGAGGCTTGTCACCTTCACTTCACAATTAGGTGTCTGCCCTATGAAAACGAATTTGTGAGTTTTTCCACGCTTCCTCTCTAGTAATATAAGGATTTTGCAACATCCCTTCCTTCAAGTGATTTAACGTGGCATCTGGATGCGTAATATATACAAGAGTTGAGGTATCCGTTTGTTCCTATCTACAACACTCAATGTGGTAAGAGTCAAAAATTTCATTTGGACCAAATTTATTCTCTCGTTTTGATTCACCTTTCGCTATCAGTCGATTTTGATGTGGGGAGATGCGACATATTGTAGTTCGGCTGCCGAGGCTCTTTCTCTTTCTATGGTACAAAAGGTGTAGATACTATTTATGTGTAGAAAATATGGTCATGGGCATGATACGTAGTCAGAGAATTATTGAACGAAGAGCAAGAGATTATGAACAAAGCCTTTTGGAATCGTGGCCTGACAGGGGATTCCAAATTCTTTATAATTCTGAGAACAGTTTTGTTATTTATTCTGCCCAAGGTGTCATAATGGAGCTTATCACAATTACATGTTTGTTGCCACCAATCTACACCCAAACGGTTAGTATGTATTTCTTTCATTATACAAGATTGTGCTTAAATCTTTTCTATGTAGTAGAGTAATTACTACGATCTCAATACCAACGTGTTAAAGATTGGTACAAGATCATTGTTTTCCGTTTCGGATTAACATTTTTTTTAAATGACAGCGCATGTGCGGGATAGTGAAGGCAACAAACTACCTGGTCCAAAAAACAGTGGGTACAGATTCTAGAGAATAATTTTAAAGAAAAAAGCCTGCCTCTTTACTGGATTTCTTAAACAATGCAAGATGATGGAGGAGTCGTAGAATGCATTAATTATATTTCTGGGCAATAAAGGCTATCTAATGGACCTTAATGAACAATCAACCTTCACTTTTGTGTTTACAAACTCTCTACAAGAGTCATTACTCACAGACTATAAAACCATCTAGCTGAGCAAGACACGAGAGAACCAGCAAGCTTCAGAAATTTTTTTCAAACATGAACCAAGTACATAGTCTCATCCAGCTCATTGATAAAATCTCTGTCTAAAATATCCATCCATACTTTGTATTTCTCGACTCACAGAAAGCATTTGAAACAAGGAAGTTAAAAAAGTTACTCAACCTTCTTTTCCCTAGAAACCCCAGAGAGTTTTTCTTAATTCTTGAATTAAGTGTATTATTCAGATTTAAAGATTTTTTACCTTCTAAAATACTATGGCGCAGTTCTCCGCGTAGGTCTTTGGTTCTAAAAAGTTAGAAAATTGACACGAGTTGGAAAGGAAAGAAAAGGGACATTGACTGACAGACTGAAAAGTAAAAACAAATAGATGGAAAAGAAGATCGTAAAACTCCAACTCTGGAAACAGGTAAGATCGGCATTCAGCATCGATTAGTGAACAGCCCCATATACTTTATTGACAGGTAAATCGTACACGAAGTGGATTTCAAAACCTTCCTTATATCTGAAATCATCAACTCCAAATCATTAAAATCAAAGGCGATATAAAATGAACAAATTATTAAAAGTGAGAACATATGTAATTTAGAGGGTGCATTTTTGCTCGGTGGCAATGTAGAACTGATCATCATTTTTGCGTTGTCAAATCATTCTCTTGCCATGTACATCATTTTGCTTTTCTGATCAATGCATTGTATTTTAACATAAAGTTCTAAGTTTATATTAAATTTATTAATAAAATTTTGGTAAGTAATGCAGTATAAATTACAGATATATGTATAATAGCATGCTATAAATTGTACATTTTAGGATGGATGAAATTGCACGTTACGTGCTAAATAAAATTTTATTCCAAAAAATGGTGATCAAAATGATCCGGCCAGATAACACAACAGATGTAGATGAGAATGTACATTGATCTAAGTTACTCAACAAATAATTTTCGGTCTGTACAATACACTATATCTTTTGTTATTATTTTTTGCCATTCCTCTTGTAATATTTCCCAAATTTCTTGGACGATGTTTATATTTCTCTTGTTACTTCTCTTTCTATGCGTCTTCCACAAATTTTCAATCAAATTGAGGTCTGGGCTCTGAGCAGGCTAGTGCGTTAAACTTACTTTGCCCTAATCCAGGAAATTCTTAACCAACTTTTCCGTGCGGCAATATTCACTATTCTTCATAAAAATGGCCACTTTAGCAGAGGTGGCTCTTTATATAGGGCAAAACATTCTGCTATATAAACCAAACTAATTGTATTTCGAAGAAGTGTACTTTAAAACATTGTTCTTTTGTCCATATAATGTGTTTAATGGCAAAAGAAATCTAGCTTTATTGTGCTTGGGGCTTATCAATGGCTTGAATGCTGGTGTGCGAGATTTTAAAGATTTTTGCTTGAAGCGACGTGATACTTTTTTCTTTGAGGCACTAATGCCTATAGTTTTATATGTGAGTAAAAGTTGCTAAGTGCGTCACCACCAGAAGTAAATGGTAGGCAACGACTCATATGGGTTTCGGTTATTGATCCTATTTATTTATTAAGGCGGCCTTAGATTCCAGTATGGTCTGACTCCAAGATCTTGTTTTGGGTAATCCGCTTCTGGGCTGGGTTCAAATGGTAACATGGTTGTTGCTTGGCAGACGGAGTGATTCGGAAGAAAAAGGGCAGTGTTGTAGGCCTTATACTTGGCTTAGAGCTACCCTAGTTCGAGCATGTGAAATTGATACATTTTCCGTTGTTCATTTGTGTGCTCACTTCTTAGGCTCACTATCAGTGCTAAAAATCACTATTACGTGTAAGTCTCCTTCTGCGTAAGACTAGTGGGACTATGGACGGCGGATTTTGGGACCAGGTACTGACTGGTGATAATATTAGTACTACTACTACTACTAATAATAATATTAATTAAATGAGACTGTTTTATACTATCGCAAACTAAGGGGGCGTGGATTCGCTTCTTTACTGTGAACGCGGGGCGCAGTTCATTAGATTAAAGGGCACGTGCGTGTGTTCTCTAGTAACACTGCTTGGGAAGCTTGTTAGGTGAAAGAGTGTGTGTGCCTTATGATAGTATCTGACTTCAGGAACCTAACTGTGCCTTATAAACCAACATTTATAGAAAGATTTATTTTATCTTTTCATGCGTTTATGTAAACTCTGTTGGGTCAGATCAGAAACCGTTTCATGTGTACCCAGTTGTTTCCACTCTCTTTTTTGTCTCGCCTCTGTTTTCTAATATATGTATGTTTGTACGTTTTGCGTTGGAGCACAATGATTTCACTTGCCTTATTACAAAATATTCTGCTCTGCATTGATAGATCGATTATTAAATTGTAATTTTTACCCTATTTACACGTATTTGTTTTGTCTTAAATTATTTAATTATGACAGATGGTATATTATTTGAGTGTTCGATTTATGTACCTGTTACAAGGCACTATAGGATTCACATGGTAGTCATGTGTGAGGCTTCATTGCTGAACCGATTCCGCATTGCAATGCACTTTTGTCGTATTATTTACATGGACAAAGGGTATACATTAGGGTGGTTCCCTTTGTTCCACTCCTTCGCCCCTTATTCTTCTTCATGGCTTCCCATTCTGACACAAGGCCTTCATTCTTCTTTACTGCATGGTGAAAATGCCGAATGGGAATTCGGGCGTTTCTCCAAAAGCTTTCGACCTCCTTCATAGTCTGCACCATTTCTTTTACGCCCATACGATGGAGATATACCTGGAGTACCTCGCCTCTGGATGAAAGCTTTCAGCCTGAAAGAGACTCTTTCTTTTTTCCCAGCAAATATACGTTCTCCTCTTTTCGCAAAGTATTCATCTTAAATCTGAAAACCACAAGTGTTTCGGATTTATCCTGATAGAGAGCAACTATTTTGAACAACTCGGCTGGTAAATTTGACTTTTAACCTTCCATAATTAAAAAGTAGCTTGAGACAGCATACGTTGTCCAAATTGCTATTGTGATACAGCTTTGGAAAGAGTTAAAAAATGTTTCTGCTTATATAAAGGAGGAAATTGTGAGCAAATGTGAGCCGTTTTAAATGTTTTCTATATCGTGAATCCATAAAGATACAGTTTTTTACCAAAAGTTACAGCTGAATAAAAATGACCCTCCTGAAGATATACATACTTCACAGCAGACACTTGCCATCCACTACAGTAATTGCCTAACAAGCTAACGAAATGTGTGCATTAGAGCTCTATGTTGAAGCATGTTGGATTAATGGATTTTTTCTTATGTCTGAGTGCTAGAAATATCGCACTAATTTGCCAAATAGGCCATCTGCAGTAATGATATAAATAAGATATTTTCAAAACTATATGAGTGATAAACTGTGAAAATGTGCGTGAAAGCTTTGTCATATAACTTTCAAATCGCGTCTTTGGAGCTAAGGGTTTCCAAATATTTGAAAAACCGGCCAAAACCCGCGGAAATACGGCTTAACATTTAGTTCATGGAAATAGGCTGGTGTAGTGTGTCCCTTAGGCATCTTTGGTGATTAAATCATAAGGAGATGTAATGACTGGGATTTCTAAAAAGTCAAAAGAGTAAGTTAGTACCATATATTATTTGCCTGTTTTTAAAAAGAGGAAATAGAATAACGCTGTTCGGATCATTTGAAATAAAAATAGTCTTTTTCACGTAACTTGCTGTTTCATTCATCCTAATAATTATAACTTATAGTCAAGCTTATTTTATATCAGGAATTTATCAGGAATTACTTAACATTATTAAGTTGGAAGAAGCAGAAACACAGCGAGAGGGAAAACCTTCAGAGAAGATAGGCAATTATGGTCGCTCTAAGCATGTACTCAATGGAGCTTGAAATCTAGTGACGTCTGGGTGAGAGAAAGTGAGAAGATAAGTTTATCTAGCAACAGGGCATTAAGGTTTGCTTCAGGCAGCTGCAAGTATTAAAGGTTTTTTGGCATTTTGAGGAAGATGCTATAGGTCAGTTTTATGTGATTGGTTGTACAATTTATGCCTCTGATAATACTCATATTAGAAAGGCTCGGATCAAAGATTCTTTTTCTATCTGGTGGGAATTTTCCAAGACCCTTTTTATTGTTTTATTCATTAATGAATAATTAAGAGACTTCAGGAGACACGGCTGTGTATTATTGCTCTTAAATAAATAAATAAATATGATAAAATGATGGGAACCAGTATATCATGAACACTCAGAAATACATAAACAGTTACATCATGAACAGGATAGCAATACAGCAATTACAGCACATTGTCTACCTTAGAATTGACAATATAAAATAACCAACCAATATTTTAATAGAATAATATGGAGAACACACAGCCACTAAAGATATCAACTCGGCGGAATGAACTGAAAATGAAAGGAGTACATGATATAGGAGGGCAGCATCCAAGAGTGAGGTGAATCGTGAGGATTCAGGTTATGATTAAGGAACTATGCTGGCGTGCCTATTGTGTGGCACCAGAAAATTACATTTCCGGCGCTAATACAAATGAATATACAAATAAATAATAATTTATAAAGTGATAAACATACATAAATTTATTGAATTATATATTGATAATGGAAAATTGCTAAACTAATAATTTATTAAAATTAAGCTCTACAAACAGTGTAACAGAAAATGAACAGTTGAAATTAAATTATGACAATTGCAGCAGAGAAATTCAAATAATTAAATTTATATCTGCAAGCACTGATTTCATAAAAATGCTTATTTTGTTCGTTCCACATATCATAGATTCAAATACAACTACTTCATATTTATTCAGTTTCTGGAGCCAACTTCGACCAACCCTATTATATCTATCTATTTCTCTCTCTTCTTTCCCTTTAACTCTCTCTATCTATCTATATATATATAGTTGTTTTTATCTTTCTATTGTTATAAGAGATTTGTCTAATTGATTTCGTTTTTACAGTGGAACTTGCTCTGCAGATTTGAACGGAGAGTGACAAGGCGATAGCTCCCACTCATTTGGATGAGCCAAGGTTTACTTGGTGTAGTCGTTTAAAGTGAAAAGAGAGATGTGCGAACTTCGACCTTTAGGGCCGACATAGTGAGCACATGGGGATTTCATCGTTGGAATTATTTCTTGTTGTTATTTATGTTAAATACTGTTATAAAATATTATGGTAAACATCAACCTACCTACAATAATTATTTCGTGGTACCAGGCAAGGATCCTTTCGTAATTTGTGGCACTCTTATTCCATTCAAAAATGAAATATAGGAAGAATGATTGAAAACATCTTCACATTTGGTCGCAAATTTAAATTCTCTCCAAAACACCATAAAATTTTTTTTATAAAGCAAACCACAGTTTTTACCCTTTAAGCCCCATCCCACGACAAGATTTTGCTTCTCAAATAAAGAGATACAAAGTGACGGGTTATAAAATCGGTGATGAAAAAGCCGATACGAGAAATCCTTGAACTTCAGAGATCGCATTGAATTATATAACGGCGATTTTCTGACTAGAATTTTAAGCAAAATAGCAACGATGCCATGCACATAACAGTTCGTATGGAAAGATGTGTAAAGAAAGTTATTAAAGCTTTTAATCACGTGAAGGATGATACGTAGCCGCAGTTCCTCCTACTTGTTTTGTAGCAAGGAGAGCGCATACTCGTCCATATCTCATCTGACACCGTCTTGAAGGTGATAAAAGGATGGATAATAAGAATGGTGAGTGGAAATATAAGAATTAGAGAATGAAGAGATATTATAATTCATAATCCACACCGGACTCAAGAGGAGATGAATAGACGAAGGCTGTTTGGCGAATAGCTTGCAATATCATCTGTTGGCCAAGAAAAAGAATGAGTAGAAGCTTTTAAAGAAATTAGCAAATGAAGGAGAAAATTCAATATGTAGAAGGACTAAAGTCCAGGTAACCTCACTCTAGCTCGAGAGGTTACCTGCTTCAAAAATCAGGTGTAGCAATTTAAACGGTGTACCTTCCCTTTCTCCTTGCAGAGCAGAATGGCGATAAAATTGAGAGATGAGAAAGGGCGCAAATATCGACACAAATATTCCGAATTTCTAATGCGATAAGCAAGTGAGTTTTTCGCGGTGAGACGGCCTGCATCAATTAAATCAACAGACGGTTATTAAAGTTTGGAATTTCTAATTTGATTAAAGCATTTTCCTTCAATCAATGCCATACTTTTAATGAAAACAAATACGAATTTTGCCTCCGAAAGTTTCAAAGAGTTGACTGAATTTTCAAAATGTTTGTCTATTCAAGTTATTTCTTCCCTACTTTACTTTGTTTCTTGTGTGGAAGAAAGTATTTTGCTTGCAAATTCAAAAGAGGTGGGGGGGTGGGGGGGGTCATCGGAATTTTAATTATTCTAAATTTATTAAATTTTTGGAAAAACATGGGATCTAGAAATAATTGCAATACATTTAGGAGGTAGAAGAAAGAAATTTCAAAAATAAAGTGGAAAATGTTAATTTTTGTAGAACGTTTATTTCCATTTATTTCCGTGTAAAACTTCACTTAATTAATGGTATGTATCAGGTCAAAGCGGGCAGTGTAGACTGAAAATTAGGCACTTATTTTCACTAAAGAAAAAAATACATGTTGCAAGATGATATAATAAAATTAAATTGGATTGCAATAAACACTCATTGATTAGGCTAATATTTTGTCCCAGAATTTCTCCAGTTTGCACTTGAAAAGTTTAAAACTTTGATAAGACTTTCTAGACACCTTCCAATCAAGCATCGACCAGAGACCAAAGTTAATTATGATATAAATCCCACTAAAATTTGCCTTTCACCAATCTTGATTTTTTTTAGACTACCATTTTCTAGACTACCAAATGAACATGTTGATCGATGGATACTCTACCCCTCCCGTTTTAGTGAAGATGAGAGGTGTTTAATGGTCCATTGATTTTACGCCTGTCTACACCCTCAACGATACCTGACTTCTATCTCTTAAACCATGTAAGATCTTTAACCGTAGTCTCATTTTTTTTCTGTGGGTGAACTTGAGAGTAAGGCCTGCCCCCCCCTGATACGAATGGAGGTGCCCGATTACAAATCCTCACTAACCACTCCAATCACCGTCGAGGAAACAAAACACTACCTAAAAACGACACCAAAAGGCGCCCCCGGCCCCTCCGGCCTACCAGTCACACTCATACACAACCTCCCCGCAGACATATACCCCACACTCACACACCTATTCAACGCCTCACTAGCCTCAGGCCACTTCCACAAAATATTCAAAGTCTCTCACAACATAGTGCTGCATAAACACCACAAAGACCCCAAACACCCAAATAACTACAGGCCTATTGCACTATTTGAACACCTAGGCAAAATTCCTGAACGTATGGTCAACTGCCGCCTACGGGAGTTCCTGGACTAGAGGGACTGGTTCTCCTCCCATCAATACGTGTTCAGGAAAGGCAGGTAGACTCAGGCGGCCGTGACCATCGTTCAAGACAGAATACAAAGGAAACGACAGATAGACCAAAAGACTCTCTCCGACAGTAATGACGTGGAGAAGGCCTTCGACAAGGTGTCGCACGAGGGACTTCGTTTGAAACTCGCCAAGAACACAGAGTTACCTCTCAAGCACCAGTAGGCTCCTCTTGCACTACCTCACTGAACGGAGCTGCCACATTCGATACAACAACACCCTATCAAGAACTTCCACACCCCGCTCAGGCGTTCTCCAAGGAAGCGTACTGGCACCCACACTCTACATCATGTTCACAAACGACACCCCACACCCACCAGAAAACTGCGTTCACACCTACATAGTGGCCTTCTCCGATGACGAGACTATTCTCGTCAGCGGCCGGGCCCCAGAAGAAATCGCGCTCACCGCACAAAGAATACTAGACGAGAAGACAGATTACGAGGATAAATGGCTGATTGACACGAATCCTCAGAAGACACATATGACACTCTACAGCGCTAGAGACCACTTTATCCACAACTTACAAATCTACTCACACACACCAGACATGATCCACCAAAACCCAACAAGGCTCGTATACACTCAATGCATCAAAATCCTGGGGGTAACTTTTGACAAGTCTCTCAGGTTCAACTCACACCAAAACATAATACAAGCAAAAGCTTCACGTACAAACACATCGCTGGTTAGGTTCTACCTTGAGAGCAAAAAAACTAAAGCTACACTTATATAAAGCACTCGTGCGTCCCATTTTCACATACGCCCCACTGTAAATAGGAAGAAAAACTTCCCGCGGTTATTAACATTTTTTTGTAAACAGGAAGTTAGACTCACCAGTATGCAGTACGATATCTTGTGTCGGCCATACGTAGCTCCGTACAAAAATAGATCTTGTTCTTTAAGTCCCGTGGAGAAAAGGTAAAAATCGATGGCGTTCTTGACTTTCCTTGCCCTCGATTTTCCTCCTTTGCTGGGTGTGAACTTCTCTGTGAGCTCAATTTTTGTTGATTTTTTTCCAAGTCTAAAAATTTGAAAAACTGACTTCGGCCGTGTTTATGTGTACACGATTGAAGCGTAAGTAACATTTAAATCTATCCTGGCACCTGATTGGTTGAAATGTTATAGAGTTAAGTTTAGATGAAATTACTATTTATATAGGTGAATTTTTGTATAAAAAGCAATGAGTACGACTGCTAAGAATTCTTTATCTAAACTACGCCCTCTCGTAAAGTGACATTAAGCAAACGAGGAAACCGTTGAGGTAATTTCGCCTGACGCCTCCCTAGATTTTTCTCAAAAAGTGCAATTCCCATGTGTTCCCCACTTACCTCCATTAATCATTAAAAGTGAATGTGGTACACAAATAAGACCACACACAGTGCCAGTGCCACAAATATTCCGGACCAAAGCAAGTTTCCAGGCCCCGACTCTGCTTGTCAAAGGTAAAGTGCTGATTGGATTTTGGACATTCTATCTTTTTTCTGTGTTCTTTTCTTCCACTTTACACAATTCTGACAAAAAAATGACGGACGAGGTACTCAGGGTTAGCCTGAGGACTCTCCCCGAAAGGAATAAGCCCGATCGGGGGCACGTCTTCTCTATAGCCTACGGCGAGTTTGACGTTTATCTCGTCAGGCTAATTGACACCTCCTTTGGCTATACCGCTATATGCCAAAATGAGAAAAACTCGGAGATTCTGGCTTCTTCCAAAGCCACAGCCATGTTTAAAAGTCTCAACCTGACCTCCCAAATAACCCCCTCCCCCCAGATTCAAGCCCACCGTAGTGTGGTCTGCCGTAGGCTAGACTCATAGGTGGGGCACCACACAGCTCAGGAAATTACAAGTGAAATCGAGAACAACCACTCGTGGGCCAAGGTAACGGAAGTTATGAAATTTAAGGAATACACCCATGTATTCAAGGTGGTGTTCCAGGACACCACAATGGCACAAAAAGCCAAAGAGACCGGTCTCCTCCTCTTCCATGTCAGGGTCTGCCCCGAACAAATAGAAAGGGAGTAATTCACCCAAGTCCAGACGTGATTCAAGTGCTATAAGCACAATAAGCACACAACCAAATCGTGCCCACAAACGTCAAATGTCTGCTTCGTATGCAGCAAATCTGGCCACATTTGGCACGAGTGCAAGAGTCTGGAGAAGAAGGGCGTAAACTGCAAAGGTGAGCACTCGGCAATAGCGATGTCCTGCTCAGCCAAAATGGAGGCTATTAGAAAAGAAAAACTAAGAAAGAGGGACGAAGATGAAAAAAAGAGCAACTTGTCGTATGCCAAAGTGGCAAAGACGGCAGTGAAAGAGGCCTCTGCTCATCCTACCTACCTCAAGTTAGAGAATGAGCAGTCGACAAAGATCATGTGTTGCATTTACTATGCACACATTGCCAACCTCACGAGAACCGGCTCCTTCGAGAAGCAGCTTAACCAAATGCTGGTCAAGAACGGAATGAATGAGATGTGGTTCCTGGAGAACCTCCCATCCGAGGAAGTGCTGCGCGTTAAAATGCAGCCACCCCAAATCCCAAAATTAAACGCCCTAGAACAACCAATCCCCTCTCAAAAATTTACTTCTCAAACCGCAATTGTCCCCCCTCCAACAACCAACCCCCCCGCAAAGGAATACGAAGAAGCAGCCACCCCAAATTCCTCTACAGGAATTGTAGCCGCAACAAGCGGTCACCCAGCCTGAAGGGGACGAGGCCAACCTTATCCTCTAGAGAGGACAACCATGCCTATCATGGCAAGAGGATCCAGCTCAAAATTTACACCCCGGAAAGTGTGCCTTTCCTAGAAGTTAATATGCCCAAGGACGTGAGTGACGGCGTGACGACGGGTTGCTATAAATGGGAATATAGCGAGGACGTTCCCGAGAGGGTGGTCGAAGAGGCCCTCATTTTGGGAATGGTCCGGCTGAACAAGGAGGCCTTTGTAACACTGACGGCCTCTGAGTTCAACAAGAACAGATCCGGTAGATCCCGATTTCCTTCAGCCAGCCCCTCCACCCCCAAGAAACTCTTAAATTGAAACGACTAACTGACGGACAATATGGACAGACTAAAAAAGGACTTGACATTATTACAGTTAAGTCTGACGGCTGGATCGATAAGCATGTGACTTACGGCAACATAACTAGACAATGTCACCCTGATATTGTTCTGATATCAGAACACGGACCTAACTCGACACAGTTGAAAATAAAAAAATTTAATTACGTCATCGTGTCTAAGAACCACAGCCAGGACTGTTTCGATGGCGCAGCCATCGCAGTCAAGAAAGGAATCCAGTTTTAGTCTCTCCCAGATTTAGACGAGATCCAGACTACCCTGGGGCCAATAGTAGTGTCCACTGGGTAACAACCCCTAAGATGGGACTATATCCCGATGCACAATTTTCTCCAACTTTGTGCACATGGAAGAACAGTCCTGTTCGGGGGAGATCTCAACGCCAGATGCTCGGAATCCGGATACACCGGAGCTCTGAATAAGAAAGGGAGGAACTTAAGGCACCTTATTGGCGGGGGTATTGTTGCCCGTATTGGGCCTGACTTCCCCACTTATGTCACCGAAACCTGCGCAACAAAGCCAGATGTCATACTGACCAGCTCGCAATTTCCCTACAATAAATTCATACAGCCCTGCCCTCTAATCCCAAGCGACCAGATATCTACCCTAATTAAGATATCCTCAAGCCCCATTCAAATACCCGTCAGGATGAGTAAGTGCTTTTTTAGAACCAACTGAGAAGAGTACCACACCCTTCTCGGTGAGTTCAGACATCTACCACTCGAAGAAGCCACCCTGGAAGAGATCGACCAGGAACTGGCTAGGCTAACGGAGGAAATGGTGGATGCGGACTGCGCAGCAGTACCCAGAACATCATACAAAACGCTACCAGCACTAAGATGGACTCAGGAGTTATACGACTTAACGGACGAATACAAAAGACTATTTGAAGAAATTAGACTAACCAGCACTGACAGAACCAAAAACAGACGTTTAAGGATACTAAGGACTGAGATTAAAAGAAACATAACGGAACAACAAGAGGCTCTTTCGAACAACCTCGTTGACAAGATGGATGAAGAAGTGAACCCCTAAACCTTTTGGAATACTCTTTCAAGACTGAAGGGTAAGCCACCTGACAGAGACACACTCCTCAAAAAAGACGATGGGACGAAAATGACCCCAATGGAAACGTAAGAAGTGTTCAGGACCTTCTGGAAAGATGTGTTCTCCATCACACCAGAGGAAAATGAACTCTTTGACCAGAACTTTAAAGACCAAATCCATGACCAATTAAGATCAATAGTAGACAGAACATACCCATTTAACAATACGACAGCGGACAGAGACATCACTGGTGACGGTTGAAAAATAACAGAGGATGAAATCCTATCGACGCTACGTGCCTTCAAACAGAGAGCACCAGGAAAAACAAACTTGACCAAACTAAACTGGTTGAACGCCCCCCGTAACATCTTAGAGGGGCTGGTCAATGTCATGAATGCGTGCCTGAACGTGGGTATTTCCCGGACAAAGGGAAGATCGCCAAAATGATCTTCATTCCAAAAGCCGGGAAACCGCCAGACGGTCTAGCGAGTTTCAGGCCCATTTCCCTCCTCGAAGTGGCAAGCAAGGATTTCGAAAAGATCTTGCCAACAGAATCCAGGATTTTATGGAGGCGAATAAACTCCATAATGAACACCAACATGGATTCTGAAGGGAAGGCGGACTGATACTGCGCTGGCTGTAATCACGGAAAAACTGGCGAAGATCGCTAGCCAGAAAAGGTATGCGGACCTGGTGCTCAGAGATGTTAAGAAGGCATTCGACAAAGTATGGAGGACTGGGCTCCAGTTCAAAATACTGAGACTGGGACTAAACCCCCGAATAGAAAAAATCTAGGCGACTATGTGACTTACAGAATAGCGTACATACAAATTTTCGACCACATGGGCCCTACTTTCGAAATGACTGCAGGCGTACCGCAAGGTGCGTGCCTAAGCCCCCTGCTGTATAACATATACACCCTTGATCTACTAAATCCGATCAGGGAAGACTCGCTGTACGTCCAGTTAACCGACGACATCACCCAGATCATGACTGCCCCCTTCAAGAGTCCCGAACTTATGGCATGAATCACCGGAAGTGAGATCGACCATGTCAGCAGGTTTGAGAGAAGATGAAAGATCGCCGCTAACACCTAAAAAATTAAGGTGATCCTATTCTTCCGTATGAGACGGGCCGATATCGTAACGGATGGCGTCCGTATTCCATACAGCTTGGACGGGACAGTTCTAGGACTAAGGATAGGTAAAACTGGATACGGCAGCCACGTCACCAAGACGGCAGCGAGCGCGAAAGCCGAGCTTTCTAAGCTGTTCAGATTAAAAAATCTGAACACGGCCAACAAAAGAAAGATCTACAACGCGCTCGTAAGATCCAAGCTGCTGTATCCCCTGATACCTATCTGCACTAGTTCTAGGAAAAAAATGAAACTCCTCCAAAAAGTACAGAACAAAGGCGTACTCTTAATTACAAATACCAGGAGGAGAGAAAGAAGAAGGCAGAGGGACCTACACCGCAGGATCCAAATGACTCCAATCAATTTGGAACTGCAGAGTAGAGCTCGCAAGATCTCGGAGGAAGTACCAAGACTCATGACGGACGAGACCAGGCAAAGACACATAGACATTCCGCCAGAAGACAGAAACAGAAGGAAACTAGACTTCATCAGCAGCCAAGCGCAGACCGAAAGACGAGAAGAACCGATATACACATAGGACTTTTACCACTACAAACAATAAATACAACAAAAATCACCCAATGGCCAGAACATTTCAATAAAAACACACAAACATACAAAGAGAAGAAGATGAGGAACACAGAATACGCCTAGAAAGGCTCGAATGTTACAGAAAGAAACAACATAAACCACAAGAAAAGAACCAATAATCACAAACAGTAAAAGAACACAAAACAGAAACAACACGAATGTCCACGAAACAGTACCATAAACAAAGAAAAACACAACAAGAATCAAGAAAAAGTACGCAAAAAGATCAAGAAGATTTGGATAAAGCACTGAGAAACAACATCAAACTCAAACAACGCCTCCGATTCCCTATCACCAGGGATTTTCTCCCCCCCCCCCTCTATCCTTTTCATCAGGGAAATCCATCCCTACTTATTTTTCTTCCACTATTATATACATAGATGCATAGTTCATTGCAGTTGCAATCTCATATGTGTGTATGTATTTTCCTTTTCCCTACTTTTTATATCGAAGTCCAAGTCCAAGTAAAAATTAGCCAAAATCGGAAAATTTATTGTTATTTTAGCAAGAAAAATTATATTCCTTGTTCACCATTTTAAAAGCTTATTCCACCTATAATATACAGGAATAAAGAATCCAGATATAAATATATATTTTTATTTCAGCCCGTAAGGAAGCTGATGATCACTTAAACCCAGAGTGCAAAACTAAAGAAAGAGAATACCATAACTAACTCAAACCCTATACATTCATTCCTTCATTTAAAGCAAGGTTAATGACTGCTCTCTAGGCTAGTTTAGTCTTAAAACAAACTCCCATCTTATGCTTTATACCCACTAGTTTTTTTTTTTTAGAGCTGCAAAGCAGATGAGCTTTATTCACGGTTCCTGGCGACACGACTAAATATGCATGCCTGGAGTGAGGGAGCTTACCCCATAGAAGGGGAAGAGGACTATCGTCCATCGTTTGAGTAATGCGAACTCTATATCAAAATCTTCGTTTTCTTCTTCCGATATGCTAAAGATTTTTTCCCAATAACGCCGGAGTATTACTTTGATGTTTCTCTCTTCTGTTTCAATGGATTCATCTTCTTTTTGGATTTCCATTTTCTTCTATTTTCCAGATGATCCTCTGAGACTTTTGACTTTCTTCCAAAAGTCCTTGGGAGATGTATTTTGATCGTGGCTCTCGATCGCATCGTCCCATTGTCTCTGTTGTTGTTCGAGGATCAACTGGTTGAGCTCTTCCTTGATCTCTCTACTTTGTTGTAGTGAGTCAACTGATTCATTTCTGATATTTAACTCGTACATGACTCTCAATTCTCTGTAGAGTTCTTTCATGTACCCAGTCCACCTGTATGAGGAGATGGTTTTATACTGGGTTTTGGGGATGAAAGCCCTATCTGCATTCATAAGATGTTTGTTGAGGTCGTCGATCTATCTCCTTGAGAATTGCCTCGTCCAGATTTGGTGGGCGATAAGCTTCGAGGAGAACCGCGTACCGTGCCCAGTTTGCTCTCCTGTAGTCTTTTCTGACTGGAGCTGTGACTTGTATAGGCTTCCTGTTGATGGTAACTAGGATCCATATATGATCACTAGATGGTACCTGGACTTGTTCTATGTAGTAATTGAACGGCAACTGACTATTAGCCAGACAAATGTCTGGTTTTGTGGCACTTCTTCCTCGAGTATAGGTTGGGAAGTCCCGGCCTATTCTATGCACCATATTTCGGTCCATCATAGTATCCAGGCACCTTCCATTTCCATTGAAGGTCCTGTACCCAGACTCCCAACATCTAGCATTAAGATCCCCCAGTAATATGGTGGGGGTCCTTCTCTCAAATAGGCCAGAGAGAGAATGGATTGGCAAATATTCTCGTCTCGGTGGCTGGTACTCGGTGGCAATGACCAGCTTTCCTATATCGAGTTTGACCTCTATTGCAAGATAAGATTCTTCCAAGTTTCTTATTGGTTTATACTTGATACCTCTTACCGCTCTTGAGAGTAATTCGTGATTAACACGTCGTAGTTCCAGATCTTCATTCCCGAGCTACGAGTGTCAATCCGATACTTAGAAATCAAGATGACATCTGCATCAATCTCCCTGAACAAATTTCCGTAGAGGGTTCTTTTCGCTGTCCAGCCGTTGGTGTTAATTTCCATGATTCTTAGTGAGTTCCATTCCATTGTGGGTTGTATTACCTGTGTTTCTTCTTCGTCTTTTTACTTTTTTTGGCCTGTGGGGCGGGTCTTTCTTCCGGGGGAGACTAGGAGTCTTTGACCAACTTAGCGTCGCTCTTGTGCGAGTGCATGGGCCCTCGTCACAATCCGAAGATGTGGATTCTTGTTCCTCATAGTCATTGTTCTCGTCCTCTTCTTCGGATTCCTCCGATGTAGGAGATTCAATGACCTCTTTCAGTCCAGTGGCTTTTTTCTGGTTGCTACTATTTCTGATCACGCTGTCCTTGAATGCCCTGGAGCATTCTGGGTCATCAGGCACGATGACGGATGGCAGGTTATTAGCCTTTAATAACGCGTTTAAAACCCGGTTGTAGAATTCAGGTCTTACCGCATTTGCCACGTTTGCGTGTGGTATGCAGATTAATATCCTAGCACTTAGGTCGTTTTCGAAGACCATAGGTGAGGGAGTTGACATTGCTGAGGCCATCCCTTCACTTCTCTTCACAGTGCTTACATAGTTATTCTTTTTCTTTTTCTTTTCTTCATCTTCCATTTTTTTGATGATCTCCTTTCTCTTTGGGCAGTTAAGGGCCATCGTTCGATGGGGTCCTTGCAGTTTATACACTTTTTGGTAGTGCTATTGCAGGCGTCATATCGACGACCCTGTGTGGCGCATTCGCTGCACCAAATTGTTCCCTTTTAGGGGCAATTGACGGTTGTGTGGTTCTCTAAAGCATAACAGACGCAGCACATCTGGATGCTGTAGTATTTCTCGTGTTCGATGTTGGTTCCTAAGTTCCTCATATTAAAAATGAGGAGTCCCTCCGTAGACGCCTTGTGAGCCATTTTAGTAGTTTGAAAAGCTCACCTTGAAGACATGGGTATGGTGACGAAATTTGATGACTTCTCTGGCCTTAGCCCATATGTGGTTTCTTTCCACCTTGTCTTTGATGTCCGCGGGGGATTTCTCACCCACCCAGCTCCTCACCTTTTAGCAGATGATACTTCTATTTGCAGAGATCGCTGGTGGGGTTTTGGCTTCCAAATTCATCTTCCTTAGCACTTCGGCCCCTTCATCAGATAGGAGCCGGTCTATGTCCTTGGTTTCACCGCATATAGCGATGAAACCATTTGGGATGTCTATAAGTTTGATCAAAGCAATCCTTAAATTTGAAAAAAAGATTGGCAAACAGTTTTCTTCTCGGGGGTCCTTTTTCCAGCTATGATCCGTAGGGGAACCCTCTTAGGGAGGGCTTCCATCGTCGTGGGCGTCTTCTTTCTTCTTTCTTGCTGTTATTTTCTTTCTCTGTAAAAAAATACTGAAAAATGTTTTAATCACGAAAGAAATTGGCAAAAATATGATAACTTTGTTTTAATTGAATTCACTAAAGCAAATTCTTTAATCATAAATTTCGTTGTAAAGAGATTTGCCGAAACTTTCTCAGCTCAGAAAGAATTAAAGTTGAAAGAAAGTTTAATTTTGTTATCGCAATTTTCAAGCTAGAATAAATATTATCATTGCAAATACCTAATATAAAATAGAAACGCTTTCTGAAAGAAATAATCACCGCAAAATAAAAAAATATAATCAGATTAAGGATATCTTTTTTGAGATAGAGGAAAGAGAAAGAACTAGGATTCAAAGTTGATCATCTATTTTTTTTAGCATGTCCAGTGTTGGCTACTTTCTCTAAAAATCTAAACCTAATGAAACGGCGTTCGTCGTCAATATGGGAATTTCCTTCTTTCTCCTACCTCCTGTTAGATGTATTGTTCTTTGACTCCTAAATGGTCCCTATGATCAATGAGATCCTATAAAATACTTAAAGACCTCATGACAAGTAAGATGCAGGCTCAAAAAAACAAGAAGCAAAGCCTTAAATTGGTCATCGTAATAACAGAATAGATGCTTTATGTCCGTCTATCTATTTATATAACCATAAACGCCAGAAGTTTATAGTCTTTGCTTAAGCAAATGAGTGACGAGAACCCATCGGTATTTTTTTCATAACTTGCACTTTTATCACCCTGCACATAATCACTATCTTGATCTTCGAAACTCTTATCTATTTGAGGAATACATCAGCTAGAGTAAGACCCTAACAATTTCGTTCAACTGATAGTGGTGGGGTGTACCATGGCTTAGTAAACTATAACTATCACACATAAATCAAGATAAACCAATTAGAGTCGAATTTTCGATAGTTTTCCTATTTGTATTTATCCCTGGCTCAGATCCAACGTTAAGAGTGTCTAGCTGGAGCTGCGTCGAATGGGAGTGAAAATTGTCAAACGTCCAATCTATAAATAGAAAAAAACGATAACGATCTTGATTCTACGTATGAACGGAATACTAATATATTTCAGAGAGTGAAAGTCTCAACACAACTTACATTATCTCCGTTTGCAATAGCTAAATGTTCACAACATGTAGCTCAACAATATAAAGTGTTCCATTAAAGTTAATTAATTAGAATATTTGTTCTAGTTTCTAGGGCAGGAACTATATCAGCGGATTCTAGTAGAATGCAAAGCTGTCCAAATTGATGTAATATGCAAAAAAAAAAATTTCTTCTTCTAAATTAATATTCCAATCCAAATTTAAGAACCTGACAATAAAAAGCTTTTAAAAGTCCTTAATGTACTAATAATTCAGGGAAAGCAAGGGTACACCTTCTCTGATGCAAATCCACGACCTAGGTGTTTCTTGTGGAAAATTTATCTTGTCAGAACATAATCATTTTTGGGATCCAAGTTAAGGATTTCACTATTCCATGTTGGGTTTGTGTTCTGCTAAAGTGAGTGGAATAAATAGCAGAAGAATAATCAGGTTACAGTCCGTAAATTACTGTCGTATTGTTAATAATTAATAATGAAACATTTGAAACGATTTGGCCTAATTCAATGGTGATGAGTCTGTATACATGTGTTGCTTTGACATTTTAAATAGTTTCTAAGAACTCATTCTCTATAATTTATGAATAGATTATCTTGGAACTCGTCGAACATATTTGAATAAGGGTCCACCATGGTCCTGCAGCATAAATAAGAACAGTAGGAATGTTATATTTTTCTTCTGAAAAATCCACCAAATCATATATCTATTAATTTAACACAAGAATGACGGAACGGTCATTTTGAAAGCTTTTCAAATAAAATTTATTAAATATCATTCGCCTATTTTATCGCAATCCGCTCAAATTAATTGAATTTTATTTTTTATACTCAAAATGGCATTGTGAATGTATAAAATTATTACAAGAGTCAGGTAACGAGTGATAGAGTATACTACCTAGAAAGACTGAGCGGTCAAATTGACCGCTGCATAATACAATCCTGCTTTAACTTGTTTATTTCATTACAGGGAATTTGCTACAGTTTATAACTCAATTTACGCTTGTTTCAGCATGTTCTAACAAGGTTTGTGTGTTTTCTATATAAACTCGCTGCAATTACACGATTGTGCAGTACACAATAGACTCTCGTTGGGTGAAGATGTCGTCCGATAGAAAGGAGCCTCGTTTGACAGAGGAATGAATTCGACAATTTCTTGTTGCCACCGTTACGATGAATCGGAAAGGAGAATCTTTTGATAGTGAAGAAGAAGAATACATTCCTGAACATAATTTTTCATCAAGTCCAGACGAGGAAAATGAAAAATTGCATCAACTACAGAGCAACGTAAGTGTGATGTGATTATTTTATGATAGTGATGGAAAGTCATTCAATATACCGTTCAAAGTAATATGTATCTATTTACATTATTATTTATATTATTATTATCGTATGTTCCGATGAGTATATTTTATTTTGATAAAAATAAATCTGAACATAAATATGTGTGGAGATTTTTTATGTACTTTTGTGACATATGTATTATATAAATCAGTAATGAATCCTTACGTCTTTATCTACAGACGATGAGATAATTCTTGAGAGTAGTACCGCTGCGGATGAAGAATTAATAGAATGAAATACATCAGATGAAGCTTCTACATTTACACATGACAAAAATCTAAATGTTCCAGATGGGACCTAGTGGATTAAAATCCCTACGTTAGGCTCAGATAGTAGTAGAAAGAAGATACAGTGCGCCGAATATTCTTACTGACGTTCCCGGTCCTTCTGCATATGCCAAGAGACATGTTGTGTTGGGGAGCATGATGAGCGCATTTTCCTTATTCTTTTATCTCTTCATAATTCGAGAGATAATAAGATGTACAGAAGCAGAAGCTCGCAGCAAATTGAATGACTAATCATGGACCGTAATTAAGGAAGAAATATATCATGTGCTGGCAATAGTCTACGCCAGAGAACTTATTGCCAAAAGAAAACCACTTACTTTTCTATAGTTAAATGTTTGGAGGCCTCGTTTCTTTTCCATTACTATGTCAAGAGATAGATTCAAGTAACTTCTTTGAATTTTAAGTTTTCTTTTGAGATCCACCAAAAGTCAACGAATTCAATCAGATGAATTTGCTCTTTTTTCTACTATATGGAACAGATTTATCGAAAATTGACAATCATGTTACAGACCTGGAGCAGATATTGATATTAATTAATACATCTAACGACCTAGTATTATGTAAATCCTCAAATACTTTATGATAAATGTATTTATATTATATAGTTGCCACAATTATTCAATATGATAAAAATAAATGGGATTTTTATTTTATTATTTTCTGTCTCATTCATATATATAAGTAAATGGAAATATATTGATAATGTATTTTTATTTAGCATTTATTGAAACCTATTCCATACAATAATATAATGAAATATTTGCCACAGAAGGAAATTAAACTGGAACTAATAAAAAACAATTCTTATCATATGAATCACACAAAATATGCGAAAAAACGAAGAAAATAAGGAAAATATTACCTGCCATCAAAACCAACCGCTCAGTCTTTCTACGGGTTGTGCATTTGGCCGTCCATCTATTGTTAAAGAAAGAAAAATAGGAAGAAGCCCCTGAATATAAAAATTTTACGTTTGAATTCCCTCATTCACTAATAAAAGTTTGGCAGCTTCGAGTTACATGAGAAATAAAATCTCGCTTACCTATGGGTCATCAAACGCTTAGTATCATCCATTATTTCTAGATTAGGCTTATTTATTTCCACTGGTCATGTTAAAGACTAAAAAGCCTTTTAAAATGATTTATGCTTCCTTGAAGTTCACCTATGTTTCTCACGATGACTTATAGATATCTTAATTGCTAAATTGTAGTTGCAATGACTCCAAATTCTTCCCATGATTAATCTTAAGTTAGAGAATTTGAGAGCGCTTGAAAGCTTTCAAGGCCAGTGCAATCTCCGAGTTATTTAGAGAGGTTTTCAATTCATCTTGCCAACTCAGATTCTGTTAATTTCCACAAGCTACCTTTATTTCTCAACCGGACCCTTTACTTTATACACCTTTGCACTTTAAGTGGTCATTCCGAAATTTACATAAGAGATGAGCTTGGCTCTGAGTCTCAAACGGCATTTAAATGGAAATGTCATTTACTTCAATGAATGGTAAATGGAACTACAGCAAGAGCGAAAAGAGGCTGGCTTCAAGTCTCATTTAAACGTAGCTTTTTTAGCTATAGATGGCAGACTGTTCTTGCTCGCATGGGAAGTGCATCCCAGTGGCACGCATTATTTTGAGTCTCATCTCGAGGAGGAAATTTTATCTTTGTAATCAACAAGCTTACTTTTACTTTGGTGAGAAAAAAATATCAAGATGAAGACAAAGATATGGAAAAAAACGTTTGCTAAGAGAAAAGTAAACGTGTTAAGTTTGGAAAAATATTTCACTAGCTAATCTGGTTTACTATAAGTAATAGTAATGTGAGAGAAGAGAGATATGAAACAAAAAGAACAGTGAACGTACAATTTATGGTTAAAATCATATTTCCTTTTATTTCTTAGAGGTATTTACACCTCGGGCAAATGAAAGAAAATCCAGCCGAAAGTACGAATATAGATACATAATGGGTAAGGAAGATAAAGTACAGTATCACAATCACAAAACACACGATCACACAATGCGATGGATCATTAGACTGTATTATATGCCAACTGGAACAAAAGTAGGCTAGACTGAGGACATAATATAGCCTCATTTTTCGCATTTGCAATAAAAAACCCCTTTTCTATATTTTTATAACCCGCATTTAAATTGGCAGGCTAATAACCACCCAATTTCGAAATGATAAATGAAGTGGTTGATTTTAATACGTTTGTATTCTCCCAACTTTTTGCCCTTCTACTGGCGCGTCTTTCCCATCAGTTACGGCCACGCTTGTGTGGCGTGCAAATCCGCCGAATGTATGCTCTTTGGTGAGAATACATGGCCAAAATGATTCTAAACCATTCCAAATAAAACCTTTTGCACCCACTTCAATTTATGTTTAATGCAAAAGCTTTTAGTACTAGAAAATAGAAAATAATGAAGTATCATATATGTAAAAAAAAGGACAATAAATTTTTTTACACTGAAGGGTTTAACTTTCACCCAATTTTTACAAGGAAAAATAGCTCAATAGCTAAATGAGGCTTCTGCCACTAGATGGCGCCACCCAACGCCAAATACGAAGGCAGATTTCAAATCTCCAGGGTGAATAACCATAACTCTCATAGCATATGTGTCATTTTATGGCTCTAAATAGATACAATTAAACTTTACTCTTTTTGAAAAAGGAGCGACGCCTTGTCTTAGCGATTGGCTGCAGTTAAAAGCACATGCAAAAGGTCATTTGTCTCAGATCTCTTACATATTTATAATTCGCCAGCTTCGTGATTTCACATCGTAGCTATTACCTTTTCATAGTTCGTTTTGTCCTTTATTATTCTGCTCTTGGTAAGGAGACGATAATCAAGCTATCATTTTATAATTTCTAACCATTAGTGGCCAGGTTTAGCATTGATAACTGTTCTGTACTTAGTTGCATTATTGCCAATGTGTGCTCTCTTACTCAGAATGCCAGCTAAGGAAGTCTTATGAGGTAATTTTAACTCTCCCCATTACAAACAGTGCCCAGTGAAACTAATAAATATTTCTCATATCGTCTCTCACGTAGAGGTTTAAGGTGCAGCTTTGAAACAAGCTGCAACTGAAATTCAGAGGATTACATGATTTCTGGGCATCATCTCTAGAAGAGGAGCTTCACTGCTAGCAACAATGTATGTAAGTGATTTTAAGCTATATTTCTTTAATTTGAATTTGCTTTCTCTACACATATTTCATCCATCCATTCTGCTTAAAATTTCGCTTAAAATCATCCAGAAAATTGATATCGAGTAGATATATTTTCTTCTACAAATGCCTTTTTATCATTTCTGATTTCTTCCCATATTCATTAGTACTCACCTGAATACCGACCTCATCCCGTGTTTGTAGAGCGGGATAGAAACCCTAGTAAATAAGGCCTTTTAAAATAAATAAAGGTTTAGAAGACCAGGTTTGAGGGCTCTTTGTTGTACGTGCATTAGTAATGAGACTAAAAATTGCGCTGCAGTTCCCCACCTCCTAACTTATAGAGGACTGACTACTACCAATCGAACGTTTTGGTTGTCGGGACTTTTATTGTTGTCGAGTGCAGCCTGGTATTTTTTCTTCACGAACCAATTCAATTCAACTATAGGGCCTTAGGCAACGAAAATTCAGAATGCGACTTCACCTCACCTTGGTGCCATGGGGGCAAGGACGTCCTTAGGAACAGTCCTTTCCTTTATAGTTTCACGAGTCGAGCGGGAGGAAGCCCAGGCTGTAAGGGCCAAGAAGGTGAAGCATATGTGGCGCCCTTAAAAGGCCTCGTAGTCATTTCGACCGAGTAGGTCCTTGTCATCGAAAACTCGGGAACCCAGGTACATTTACTACTCAAGGATAATAAACTGCAGGGTATATGCTGCCGAAGGGAACCAGCTTACTAATGAGGCTTGCCCAGATGATATAGTTGATGACATAAGGGCCAGACACTACAAATGGGACAACACGGCAAACATACCAGAATATTTAGTTAAACAGGATCTTTTCCGAGGACTCATCAAATCCTCAAAGGACACTTACATTGTTCTCCCAGACTCCGAGTATCGAGAGAAAAGATCTGGCCACACCAAGTTCCCCTCTACGAGCTAAAATTAAGAGAGAATAATTCACGCATCTACCAACTTCAACTACGTTACAGTGCGAGCAAAGTATCTAAGGCCAGCGGTAAAGCGAAGAAAATCTTACTGAAACATGGCACCAACCTATATTAACATAACGAATCCAAAAATATTAACCCGAATTACGACAAAAATCCTAAATTTGACTTAGAGTAGACGAACTCACGTCCAACCACTATAAAGGCTTGAATGCCAACCAACATTGACATCAAAAAAACCCAAATATACATTCATACAATATATGTGATACACTACGACCAGGTATGTTAACAACTAACTTACTGTGATACTTTATACGCTATAGCTATTTTTGCTGGAGATACAGTTTCACCAGGGAGCAAAAATCTTTCAAACTCATACTAAATTTATCTTTACCCTCCTTTTCAAATGCCTTTCACCACTAGACCTTCTAACTTTCCTCCTATTAATCTATATTTTTCTGTCTTAATATGGCAAGTCCAAGTCCAAGTTGGAAATGTCCGTATATTATGTAGTGAAGTTTTAGTCAGTTAAAATGCGTAGAAAGAGTGTGGTGTTTATGAGCATCAGAAGCAGCGGGATAGGAGGTAAGTAATTCTAGGAGCAAATGTAGCAGGATCGCCTTCGAAAGATAGAATGATATAGAGGAATAGAATAAACTCCTACAGACCTAGAGACCATAACGATTAAAACTTTATTACATAATCTTCTGGGGTCCGGAATTAATAGAGAATTGAAAATAGAACCAAACATAAAAGTATAAAATTTATATATATCGACTTGAATTAAAATTCAATCTATGTTAATTTATAAAATTCTTACCATGTATTTGTGTCTCTTAAACGGATTTTTTATATGTTTTTCAATCTGTGTGTAATTGCATATATATCTTTAAATATATTTCATATGCATTGTATATCGGGTTTTTAATTTTATCTATTTAATTTTGATTTATTCTTCTGTTCTTTTGTTCAATTTGTGTTATGGCTCTCATAGTTTAATTCACATTATTCTGTTCTCATAATTTAGTTCTTATTGTTTCGTTGTCTTTTATCAATTCTCATTATTCAATGATTATTCTCGTAGGGACATTTGTCTCTGTTCGATTATTATCTTTTGGGGGTTTTCTTCCTATTTCCTTGATTCGTGAATTTTTTTCCTTTTGCTATTATTTCAGATTTTATGACATATAAATGAGAGATTCTTCTCTCCTTAGCTGATGTCTTAAGTTGGGATTTTAGTTGAGTGCGTTGATCGTTGGGGATGTAGATAAGTTTTGCGAATACTCGTGGGACAATATTGATTTTCTCCTATATATCTTCTGCCCTTTATCTGCCCTTTATTGTTAGTATATTAACCGATAAGTGTAGGTCAATCATTATTTTCCTTGAATTTTTTAAAATGTTCATTATTATTCTTAAGACCAAAAATTATATTCTTTGCATATATTTTTTGCTTTATTGTGATATAATAGGCAATGGTAGTGAGGGTATGTAAGTATTGCACTGACCAATGCTATATATCTGTTTCTCTTGTTCTTTATATAGAATCCACTGATTAAATATAGTAATTGTAAAGTTGAATCGTTCGGTGTTTTCTTTCTTTTCGGATCCTTAGTTGTAGATTTTCCTCCATATGTATCATATCAGCTGTTTTCCTTCTTAAAATATGAATTATGGTAATATTTGGATGTTTGTCCATATTTACCATTGTTTTACAAATCTTTTTATGTTTTCCATTTCCAGTGCCGTTAATCGTTCATTCTTCTTTTCCTTTCTGCTGGTAGATGTCATACTTTGGATATCTTTCACGAACTGGATGTTCAGTATCTCCATTCCTATAGTGATGGAATGTACACGAAGCTAAAGATACGCGTTGCGGCAATCCAATTTTCATTTCAAATTCTGGTCCCTCGTATTCGTTTATCACGATTCTCGCTTAATTTTTGGGGGGTATATGGTCGAGATATATTTCTCTAAATTATTCTCCCTTTGGCAAATTAGGATATTATAGGAGGGGCGGTCAATAAGTTTTGCGAATCGGTAGGGCAAAACAGAGGAACGGGGATGGCTGTTAGTAGGGGTGTTAGGAAAAGTTATGACAAGTCCAGACCTGTAGACGCACGCTCTTGCATTGTCTATTTAAGAAGCAGTAGCTGATCGCAGATCGTTAGTCACAAATATTCAACAATGAAGAAGGTTGAGCACCGCGCAGTGTTAAAATCTTTGACCAAGAAAGGCAAGAATGCAAAAGAGATCCATGAACGCATGGTTGCAGTGTACACCGACATCGCCCCTTCCTGTGCAACCATTGCTCGCTGGAATAGGAAGTTCCGCCATGTTCGTGAGTCCCTTGAAGATGACCCCGGTCAAGAACAATGTTGCCCGTGTGGAGAGGATGATCTTCGAAAATCTACGGGTGAAGGTCGAAGAAATCGAGCGAGAAGTTGGAATATCACATGGAAGTGTTATCAACATCACCCACGACAATTTCGCCATGACCAAAGTCTCTGCCCGTTGGGTTCCTAAAAACCTCGTCCCATGATCGACTTTAACGTCGTCAAAGTCCACAAGGCCAGAGTTGCACAAGCTTCCCAGTGCGATTGTGGATTCGAGGAGCTCAACCATCCCTTCTACAGTCCAGACCTGGCCCCTACCGACTACATTTTATTCCGCCACTCAAGGATGCACTGCGTGGATGCCGGTTTGAGGACGATGAAGTTGTCCAGGTCGCCGTCCAAGAGTGGATTGAACAGCAGTCGGAAGATTTCTGGTTGTCGGGACAAGTGCTTTGAAGTCAAGGGTAGTTATATTGAAAAATAATAAAACACTTTTCCTCATATCTCGTTTCCTTATATCCGAATTGCAAAATTTATTGACCGCCCTTCGTATTATAAGTCCATTATCCAAACTTATTAAACTCTTTTTCTAGGCCTCTTAGTACGAATCTTTTGTTCACTTTGGCTTGTGCTATTGTTTTTGTTAATAATCAGGGTAACATGGCGCTATCTCTGTTCTTCGGGAATCCAAAATGTGAATCGTCACCCAAAGAAAATTTAAAGAAACTTTTGTAGTTAGGTCGAACAGCTATTGTGATTGGTTTCTAGGGGCTACCAGGGGTGAAAGTGCCAAATATATAACAAAAACGATTAGTATCCTTCACGCATTTGCCACGTTCAATTTTTTATAAAGTACAGAGAAATTAGGAAAAAGGCAGTTGTAGATATGCCCTCTCATGAACCAGCAATATGAAACCAATGAAAAGTAACAAATTAGGAAAATTTATTACATAAGTGGAACCACTGAACATATAAATTAGTGTATGAATAACAGGGTGCACCAACAATATAGATATGCTAGTTCTAGAAAACTGAGCCCTATACAGATATATAAACGTCATTATTGAATTCAGCACATACAATTACCCTAGAATCACACTATTTTGATCCAGAACCATGAGAATTCATTTTTTTGTTTACTAGTGTTATCGATACACCTTTTATGGCCTTCCCCTTAACAAAGTCTCCTGTAGTGGTTCACTATACCTTACTTTCGAATTGTATCTATAACTCTGCTGGTGATAGGATTATGTAGTGATAGTTGAGTAAAAGTAACGTGAAAGATTAAAGTTTAGATCAAATACGTGAGAAAAATCAAAGTAATATTAATTTGAGGTATTAACTCGTTCCATGGGAAAAAGAGTAATCTCCATTCAGCCTAAGAACGCTATTCTTACTTCACTTTGCATTGTATCTTCAGTAAAATCTCTTTTTTCCAAATACTTTATCACAGTTGTAAGCTTATTTGAATTAAATCGAAATATGTCTTTCCTCAAATGAGGAAGGAGGATGTTATAGGCTTGTAAGGTTCAGCCAAACGCCGTACATTGCATCCAAAGGGCTTTTATTTAATGCATACAATTAAACAAATCTCTCATTATTTCTAATAAAATATGGAAAGACATTGCACTAAATTGTATTTATAGATTTATTTTATTCAATATTTATATGAAATTAATGAATTATATAAGAAATGCTTATATGAAAAGTTTGACTTCAATTTTTTGAACACCACCAAACTGGTCTTTTACTAAAAACCATTCTCATCTCAGCACAACGTGAGCTCTGAGAAGGCCTCAGGCCTTGAAGAGCGCATTAAAAAAGACTTATTATTATTATTATAATTGAATATATAATGAAAATTAAATATTCTAAGTCAGTAGCGAGCTTTTGCATAAGTAGGAAGAAGCAGTTTACGGATATTTTTTTTAAAGAATTATATCCATAACACTAAATATTACTTGCGAAAATTTCGGGATATATTCTTAGATCTTTTGTTTGAGAATGACTAAGCTTGTTACTTTAAAAATTCCATTTATAAAGAAAGGAAACTTATTGGAGAAAAATAAGATTAGGAAATACTTTAAAACAAAAAGAATTAAAAATGCGGAAGTTCCGAAAAATAATGAGAAACTGTTCAAATTCAAGCATAAACCTTTGGTTGTTTTTTCGCAAATTCGAAGGTTTAATCAAGATTCTTCTAAAGTAGATATTCCATTTTAATCTTTAACACACGGAAATAGCTAGTCGCTCCGAGAAGAGAGTAAACTGAAGGACAATGTTACAGCAAATTTAGAATGCGTTTTATTTTTCGTATTTCAAAACAATATCCATTGAACTTTTTTCTACATATATATTCTATTATACTATCTTTTTATATTTTACTATTTGAAATCATAATGCAAATCATTCTAGGACGACCATTATCTTGTGAACTTCCTGGATGCAGTTGGTACTGAGTAAATAGTAAAAGTGGATGACTCCCACGTAACGAATCTTCCAAATGTAGCAATCACAACCGCATATGATTGAATCAACTTCAGGGGCTATTTGACTCGTTGGGTAAACGGCTATTTTATTGCGATAGAAACAGAGACATCTTGATAGTTAGGAAAGTGTATCCACAACCTCAATTTGGAGAATTGCTATGTGTTCTCAACGATGAGATCAAAGATGTAAGCGCTGCCGATGTGTATAAAGATTAGTTTTGCTCCGCAGTTCTGAAATCCTAGTCGGAACGATCCAAACGAGGAAGGGGCTGAACGATTAAACATTACTCTTCAAAGGAAGGATATAATCAGCTACAATACTATGCAGAGCATAATTGGAGCTAATGATTGTGGAGAGGAAGCAGATAATCTATTCTTGTAGCATATATGGGTTTCATAGCCGAGGAATACGATGGAGTAAATACGTTGGAGAGAAAAAGCATTCCAAAAAACTTAAAAAAAAAGAGTTTAGGTCCCAAGTAATTATCAAACGATACATTTTGGTTTTAAAGGGAACTTACATAGTAAATACCATTCAAAAATATAGTTAAATTTGTCAATTAGTATCCTCTCTTTACCTGTATACTTTTTATCTTTCATAATATTGTCTCTTTAATATGAATGAAATAAAGATGATAAAATGAGAAATATATCAATTCCATGAAGGGAAAAGAAGGATTATGTATACTACCAACTTTTTAATTTGTCTACATTCTCTTTCGATTTTGAAAATGAGAATTTTTTCATTATCACTTCTTTAATCTTGATTTTCATTGCATCAGTAAGCTTGTGGAAATACAATGAGAGAAAGTGGAATAACCTTTGTTCTATATCAAATATAACAATGTTCACTACTCTCTCACCATCAATCACCATGTTAGAATGTATTATGCAGAAAAACTTGTGTCCCTATGCATTGCCTGGATCAGAGAGTCCCACTAAGAAAAGTTGATCCATAATTTTTTAATTTTTCACCAATAATTAAAACTTTTAAATCCAAAAGCTGGATATTTTAAGTTCTTCTCTTCCATTATTGTAGAGGAGGGGTGATTGGGCTAACCCATTATATAGAAATTCACTCTGATCTATTGGATGATCATGAATAGGTCAACGAAGATGGTCGAAGAAATTAACCGTAGTTGAATAGACAGGACTAGATTTATAATCCGATTCCACACATCTTAGTTGGTAAAAGAGCAGATTAGCCTGGCGGTGTCATGGTGTGGATAGAAGATCATCTTATAACGTCTCACACATAGAGAAGTTTAGCGAGAAATGAGTAAAAACTTGTGGTTAATATGGGTGAGCTATCGTTTTAGCATACCGGCTGAGTTAGCACTTCACTTTTTCACAAGCAATTAAACCAGATTTTCCTCAGCTCCAAATAGTGTAAAGTAATTCTTGTAATGGAGAAAGAAACGAAGCGATTACACGAAGAAAAAAATAATTTCTTTCTAAATTTTTAACAACACCATTGTTTTATAGGTTGATGGAGGGGACAGGAGGGGGGATGGGGAGGGAGGAGGTTGAAGCTTGCTTCACTCGCAAGTATGTACGTCTGAGGTGAACGGGGTTTGAAGCTCACTAAGCTCGACAGGTTGTACGAATAAGGTTTAATAACAAGACTGTGAGTGAGGGGAAGCGGAAAAGATGTTATGTGTGTTTAATTGAAGTGGGTGGATCCCTTATTAAGTTTACCAATTAAGGACTTTGCTCCTCAAAGCTCACTGACCTAGGCAAACATGGACTCGGATTAGTGTGTGAAAATGCTGGAGTCGGTATGAGTGTTACAATACTACAGTCAATAATTTCGAATTGTTATGTTGTAACCGATCTCCTCATTTAATTGATATTTTTCGCAATATCCGAAGGTTTTTAAAGAAGGAATATAAGTTGTTTTTTTTTCATGGGTCCTCGCAGTGGCTCTAATATAATATTTAGTTATGAGTCCAAATCTCTTTTCTCGACATTGTTGAGGATCCTCCGAAAACCTAAGGCAGCATCATTCAAGTCTACCAAACCTTACCACTTCTCTTTTTTAAAATAAATTATATCTAATCTGAAGAGGGTGGAAAGCTCATAGAATTGATGCTATTAAAGCGGCCAACAGATTTATTTTTCTTCATGACTCTTGTTAATAAAACAATATTCCCTTTAACCTTAATGGTTCTCACAAAAATCTTTTGTTTCCTAGAGGAAGTAATTCTGTTTTAACCTTAATATATTTGAGTAATCCTTTTGTTTTTTTTTATAATTTAGGTTACCTATGAATAATCTACCGCAGTCCTATGAGATTTACGTAGCTTTCTCATGTTTCCTCCCCCTTAACAATCTTTTCATATTTCTAGCATAATCACTATCAGCATCTGTAACTAAAACTGTTGATGGTAACTAGGATCCATATATGATCACTAGATGGTACCTGGACTTGTTCTATGTAGTAATTGAACGGCAACTGACTATTAGCCAGACAAATGTCTGGTTTTGTGGCACTTCTTCCTCGAGTATAGGTTGGGAAGTCCCGGCCTATTCTATGCACCATATTTCGGTCCATCATAGTATCCAGGCACCTTCCATTTCCATTGAAGGTCCTGTACCCAGACTCCCAACATCTAGCATTAAGATCCCCCAGTAATATGGTGGGGGTCCTTCTCTCAAATAGGCCAGAGAGAGAATGGATTGGCAAATATTCTCGTCTCGGTGGCTGGTACTCGGTGGCAATGACCAGCTTTCCTATATCGAGTTTGACCTCTATTGCAAGATAAGATTCTTCCAAGTTTCTTATTGGTTTATACTTGATACCTCTTACCGCTCTTGAGAGTAATTCGTGATTAACACGTCGTAGTTCCAGATCTTCATTCCCGAGCTACGAGTGTCAATCCGATACTTAGAAATCAAGATGACATCTGCATCAATCTCCCTGAACAAATTTCCGTAGAGGGTTCTTTTCGCTGTCCAGCCGTTGGTGTTAATTTCCATGATTCTTAGTGAGTTCCATTCCATTGTGGGTTGTATTACCTGTGTTTCTTCTTCGTCTTTTTACTTTTTTTGGCCTGTGGGGCGGGTCTTTCTTCCGGGGGAGACTAGGAGTCTTTGACCAACTTAGCGTCGCTCTTGTGCGAGTGCATGGGCCCTCGTCACAATCCGAAGATGTGGATTCTTGTTCCTCATAGTCATTGTTCTCGTCCTCTTCTTCGGATTCCTCCGATGTAGGAGATTCAATGACCTCTTTCAGTCCAGTGGCTTTTTTCTGGTTGCTACTATTTCTGATCACGCTGTCCTTGAATGCCCTGGAGCATTCTGGGTCATCAGGCACGATGACGGATGGCAGGTTATTAGCCTTTAATAACGCGTTTAAAACCCGGTTGTAGAATTCAGGTCTTACCGCATTTGCCACGTTTGCGTGTGGTATGCAGATTAATATCCTAGCACTTAGGTCGTTTTCGAAGACCATAGGTGAGGGAGTTGACATTGCTGAGGCCATCCCTTCACTTCTCTTCACAGTGCTTACATAGTTATTCTTTTTCTTTTTCTTTTCTTCATCTTCCATTTTTTTGATGATCTCCTTTCTCTTTGGGCAGTTAAGGGCCATCGTTCGATGGGGTCCTTGCAGTTTATACACTTTTTGGTAGTGCTATTGCAGGCGTCATATCGACGACCCTGTGTGGCGCATTCGCTGCACCAAATTGTTCCCTTTTAGGGGCAATTGACGGTTGTGTGGTTCTCTAAAGCATAACAGACGCAGCACATCTGGATGCTGTAGTATTTCTCGTGTTCGATGTTGGTTCCTAAGTTCCTCATATTAAAAATGAGGAGTCCCTCCGTAGACGCCTTGTGAGCCATTTTAGTAGTTTGAAAAGCTCACCTTGAAGACATGGGTATGGTGACGAAATTTGATGACTTCTCTGGCCTTAGCCCATATGTGGTTTCTTTCCACCTTGTCTTTGATGTCCGCGGGGGATTTCTCACCCACCCAGCTCCTCACCTTTTAGCAGATGATACTTCTATTTGCAGAGATCGCTGGTGGGGTTTTGGCTTCCAAATTCATCTTCCTTAGCACTTCGGCCCCTTCATCAGATAGGAGCCGGTCTATGTCCTTGGTTTCACCGCATATAGCGATGAAACCATTTGGGATGTCTATAAGTTTGATCAAAGCAATCCTTAAATTTGAAAAAAAGATTGGCAAACAGTTTTCTTCTCGGGGGTCCTTTTTCCAGCTATGATCCGTAGGGGAACCCTCTTAGGGAGGGCTTCCATCGTCGTGGGCGTCTTCTTTCTTCTTTCTTGCTGTTATTTTCTTTCTCTGTAAAAAAATACTGAAAAATGTTTTAATCACGAAAGAAATTGGCAAAAATATGATAACTTTGTTTTAATTGAATTCACTAAAGCAAATTCTTTAATCATAAATTTCGTTGTAAAGAGATTTGCCGAAACTTTCTCAGCTCAGAAAGAATTAAAGTTGAAAGAAAGTTTAATTTTGTTATCGCAATTTTCAAGCTAGAATAAATATTATCATTGCAAATACCTAATATAAAATAGAAACGCTTTCTGAAAGAAATAATCACCGCAAAATAAAAAAATATAATCAGATTAAGGATATCTTTTTTGAGATAGAGGAAAGAGGAAGAACTAGGATTCAAAGTTGATCATCTATTTTTTTTAGCATGTCCAGTGTTGGCTACTTTCTCTAAAAATCTAAACCTAATGAAACGGCGTTCGTCGTCAATATGGGAATTTCCTTCTTTCTCCTACCTCCTGTTAGATGTATTGTTCTTTGACTCCTAAATGGTCCCTATGATCAATGAGATCCTATAAAATACTTAAAGACCTCATGACAAGTAAGATGCAGGCTCAAAAAAACAAGAAGCAAAGCCTTAAATTGGTCATCGTAATAACAGAATAGATGCTTTATGTCCGTCTATCTATTTATATAACCATAAACGCCAGAAGTTTATAGTCTTTGCTTAAGCAAATGAGTGACGAGAACCCATCGGTATTTTTTTCATAACTTGCACTTTTATCACCCTGCACATAATCACTATCTTGATCTTCGAAACTCTTATCTATTTGAGGAATACATCAGCTAGAGTAAGACCCTAACAATTTCGTTCAACTGATAGTGGTGGGGTGTACCATGGCTTAGTAAACTATAACTATCACACATAAATCAAGATAAACCAATTAGAGTCGAATTTTCGATAGTTTTCCTATTTGTATTTATCCCTGGCTCAGATCCAACGTTAAGAGTGTCTAGCTGGAGCTGCGTCGAATGGGAGTGAAAATTGTCAAACGTCCAATCTATAAATAGAAAAAAACGATAACGATCTTGATTCTACGTATGAACGGAATACTAATATATTTCAGAGAGTGAAAGTCTCAACACAACTTACATTATCTCCGTTTGCAATAGCTAAATGTTCACAACATGTAGCTCAACAATATAAAGTGTTCCATTAAAGTTAATTAATTAGAATATTTGTTCTAGTTTCTAGGGCAGGAACTATATCAGCGGATTCTAGTAGAATGCAAAGCTGTCCAAATTGATGTAATATGCAAAAAAAAAAATTTCTTCTTCTAAATTAATATTCCAATCCAAATTTAAGAACCTGACAATAAAAAGCTTTTAAAAGTCCTTAATGTACTAATAATTCAGGGAAAGCAAGGGTACACCTTCTCTGATGCAAATCCACGACCTAGGTGTTTCTTGTGGAAAATTTATCTTGTCAGAACATAATCATTTTTGGGATCCAAGTTAAGGATTTCACTATTCCATGTTGGGTTTGTGTTCTGCTAAAGTGAGTGGAATAAATAGCAGAAGAATAATCAGGTTACAGTCCGTAAATTACTGTCGTATTGTTAATAATTAATAATGAAACATTTGAAACGATTTGGCCTAATTCAATGGTGATGAGTCTGTATACATGTGTTGCTTTGACATTTTAAATAGTTTCTAAGAACTCATTCTCTATAATTTATGAATAGATTATCTTGGAACTCGTCGAACATATTTGAATAAGGGTCCACCATGGTCCTGCAGCATAAATAAGAACAGTAGGAATGTTATATTTTTCTTCTGAAAAATCCACCAAATCATATATCTATTAATTTAACACAAGAATGACGGAACGGTCATTTTGAAAGCTTTTCAAATAAAATTTATTAAATATCATTCGCCTATTTTATCGCAATCCGCTCAAATTAATTGAATTTTATTTTTTATACTCAAAATGGCATTGTGAATGTATAAAATTATTACAAGAGTCAGGTAACGAGTGATAGAGTATACTACCTAGAAAGACTGAGCGGTCAAATTGACCGCTGCATAATACAATCCTGCTTTAACTTGTTTATTTCATTACAGGGAATTTGCTACAGTTTATAACTCAATTTACGCTTGTTTCAGCATGTTCTAACAAGGTTTGTGTGTTTTCTATATAAACTCGCTGCAATTACACGATTGTGCAGTACACAATAGACTCTCGTTGGGTGAAGATGTCGTCCGATAGAAAGGAGCCTCGTTTGACAGAGGAATGAATTCGACAATTTCTTGTTGCCACCGTTACGATGAATCGGAAAGGAGAATCTTTTGATAGTGAAGAAGAAGAATACATTCCTGAACATAATTTTTCATCAAGTCCAGACGAGGAAAATGAAAAATTGCATCAACTACAGAGCAACGTAAGTGTGATGTGATTATTTTATGATAGTGATGGAAAGTCATTCAATATACCGTTCAAAGTAATATGTATCTATTTACATTATTATTTATATTATTATTATCGTATGTTCCGATGAGTATATTTTATTTTGATAAAAATAAATCTGAACATAAATATGTGTGGAGATTTTTTATGTACTTTTGTGACATATGTATTATATAAATCAGTAATGAATCCTTACGTCTTTATCTACAGACGATGAGATAATTCTTGAGAGTAGTACCGCTGCGGATGAAGAATTAATAGAATGAAATACATCAGATGAAGCTTCTACATTTACACATGACAAAAATCTAAATGTTCCAGATGGGACCTAGTGGATTAAAATCCCTACGTTAGGCTCAGATAGTAGTAGAAAGAAGATACAGTGCGCCGAATATTCTTACTGACGTTCCCGGTCCTTCTGCATATGCCAAGAGACATGTTGTGTTGGGGAGCATGATGAGCGCATTTTCCTTATTCTTTTATCTCTTCATAATTCGAGAGATAATAAGATGTACAGAAGCAGAAGCTCGCAGCAAATTGAATGACTAATCATGGACCGTAATTAAGGAAGAAATATATCATGTGCTGGCAATAGTCTACGCCAGAGAACTTATTGCCAAAAGAAAACCACTTACTTTTCTATAGTTAAATGTTTGGAGGCCTCGTTTCTTTTCCATTACTATGTCAAGAGATAGATTCAAGTAACTTCTTTGAATTTTAAGTTTTCTTTTGAGATCCACCAAAAGTCAACGAATTCAATCAGATGAATTTGCTCTTTTTTCTACTATATGGAACAGATTTATCGAAAATTGACAATCATGTTACAGACCTGGAGCAGATATTGATATTAATTAATACATCTAACGACCTAGTATTATGTAAATCCTCAAATACTTTATGATAAATGTATTTATATTATATAGTTGCCACAATTATTCAATATGATAAAAATAAATGGGATTTTTATTTTATTATTTTCTGTCTCATTCATATATATAAGTAAATGGAAATATATTGATAATGTATTTTTATTTAGCATTTATTGAAACCTATTCCATACAATAATATAATGAAATATTTGCCACAGAAGGAAATTAAACTGGAACTAATAAAAAACAATTCTTATCATATGAATCACACAAAATATGCGAAAAAACGAAGAAAATAAGGAAAATATTACCTGCCATCAAAACCAACCGCTCAGTCTTTCTACGGGTTGTGCATTTGGCCGTCCATCTATTGTTAAAGAAAGAAAAATAGGAAGAAGCCCCTGAATATAAAAATTTTACGTTTGAATTCCCTCATTCACTAATAAAAGTTTGGCAGCTTCGAGTTACATGAGAAATAAAATCTCGCTTACCTATGGGTCATCAAACGCTTAGTATCATCCATTATTTCTAGATTAGGCTTATTTATTTCCACTGGTCATGTTAAAGACTAAAAAGCCTTTTAAAATGATTTATGCTTCCTTGAAGTTCACCTATGTTTCTCACGATGACTTATAGATATCTTAATTGCTAAATTGTAGTTGCAATGACTCCAAATTCTTCCCATGATTAATCTTAAGTTAGAGAATTTGAGAGCGCTTGAAAGCTTTCAAGGCCAGTGCAATCTCCGAGTTATTTAGAGAGGTTTTCAATTCATCTTGCCAACTCAGATTCTGTTAATTTCCACAAGCTACCTTTATTTCTCAACCGGACCCTTTACTTTATACACCTTTGCACTTTAAGTGGTCATTCCGAAATTTACATAAGAGATGAGCTTGGCTCTGAGTCTCAAACGGCATTTAAATGGAAATGTCATTTACTTCAATGAATGGTAAATGGAACTACAGCAAGAGCGAAAAGAGGCTGGCTTCAAGTCTCATTTAAACGTAGCTTTTTTAGCTATAGATGGCAGACTGTTCTTGCTCGCATGGGAAGTGCATCCCAGTGGCACGCATTATTTTGAGTCTCATCTCGAGGAGGAAATTTTATCTTTGTAATCAACAAGCTTACTTTTACTTTGGTGAGAAAAAAATATCAAGATGAAGACAAAGATATGGAAAAAAACGTTTGCTAAGAGAAAAGTAAACGTGTTAAGTTTGGAAAAATATTTCACTAGCTAATCTGGTTTACTATAAGTAATAGTAATGTGAGAGAAGAGAGATATGAAACAAAAAGAACAGTGAACGTACAATTTATGGTTAAAATCATATTTCCTTTTATTTCTTAGAGGTATTTACACCTCGGGCAAATGAAAGAAAATCCAGCCGAAAGTACGAATATAGATACATAATGGGTAAGGAAGATAAAGTACAGTATCACAATCACAAAACACACGATCACACAATGCGATGGATCATTAGACTGTATTATATGCCAACTGGAACAAAAGTAGGCTAGACTGAGGACATAATATAGCCTCATTTTTCGCATTTGCAATAAAAAACCCCTTTTCTATATTTTTATAACCCGCATTTAAATTGGCAGGCTAATAACCACCCAATTTCGAAATGATAAATGAAGTGGTTGATTTTAATACGTTTGTATTCTCCCAACTTTTTGCCCTTCTACTGGCGCGTCTTTCCCATCAGTTACGGCCACGCTTGTGTGGCGTGCAAATCCGCCGAATGTATGCTCTTTGGTGAGAATACATGGCCAAAATGATTCTAAACCATTCCAAATAAAACCTTTTGCACCCACTTCAATTTATGTTTAATGCAAAAGCTTTTAGTACTAGAAAATAGAAAATAATGAAGTATCATATATGTAAAAAAAAGGACAATAAATTTTTTTACACTGAAGGGTTTAACTTTCACCCAATTTTTACAAGGAAAAATAGCTCAATAGCTAAATGAGGCTTCTGCCACTAGATGGCGCCACCCAACGCCAAATACGAAGGCAGATTTCAAATCTCCAGGGTGAATAACCATAACTCTCATAGCATATGTGTCATTTTATGGCTCTAAATAGATACAATTAAACTTTACTCTTTTTGAAAAAGGAGCGACGCCTTGTCTTAGCGATTGGCTGCAGTTAAAAGCACATGCAAAAGGTCATTTGTCTCAGATCTCTTACATATTTATAATTCGCCAGCTTCGTGATTTCACATCGTAGCTATTACCTTTTCATAGTTCGTTTTGTCCTTTATTATTCTGCTCTTGGTAAGGAGACGATAATCAAGCTATCATTTTATAATTTCTAACCATTAGTGGCCAGGTTTAGCATTGATAACTGTTCTGTACTTAGTTGCATTATTGCCAATGTGTGCTCTCTTACTCAGAATGCCAGCTAAGGAAGTCTTATGAGGTAATTTTAACTCTCCCCATTACAAACAGTGCCCAGTGAAACTAATAAATATTTCTCATATCGTCTCTCACGTAGAGGTTTAAGGTGCAGCTTTGAAACAAGCTGCAACTGAAATTCAGAGGATTACATGATTTCTGGGCATCATCTCTAGAAGAGGAGCTTCACTGCTAGCAACAATGTATGTAAGTGATTTTAAGCTATATTTCTTTAATTTGAATTTGCTTTCTCTACACATATTTCATCCATCCATTCTGCTTAAAATTTCGCTTAAAATCATCCAGAAAATTGATATCGAGTAGATATATTTTCTTCTACAAATGCCTTTTTATCATTTCTGATTTCTTCCCATATTCATTAGTACTCACCTGAATACCGACCTCATCCCGTGTTTGTAGAGCGGGATAGAAACCCTAGTAAATAAGGCCTTTTAAAATAAATAAAGGTTTAGAAGACCAGGTTTGAGGGCTCTTTGTTGTACGTGCATTAGTAATGAGACTAAAAATTGCGCTGCAGTTCCCCACCTCCTAACTTATAGAGGACTGACTACTACCAATCGAACGTTTTGGTTGTCGGGACTTTTATTGTTGTCGAGTGCAGCCTGGTATTTTTTCTTCACGAACCAATTCAATTCAACTATAGGGCCTTAGGCAACGAAAATTCAGAATGCGACTTCACCTCACCTTGGTGCCATGGGGGCAAGGACGTCCTTGGCACAGTCCTTTCCTTTATAGTTTCACGAGTCGAGCGGGAGGAAGCCCAGGCTGTAAGGGCCAAGAAGGTGAAGCATATGTGGCGCCCTTAAAAGGCCTCGTAGTCATTTCGACCGAGTAGGTCCTTGTCATCGAAAACTCGGGAACCCAGGTACATTTACTACTCAAGGATAATAAACTGCAGGGTATATGCTGCCGAAGGGAACCAGCTTACTAATGAGGCTTGCCCAGATGATATAGTTGATGACATAAGGGCCAGACACTACAAATGGGACAACACGGCAAACATACCAGAATATTTAGTTAAACAGGATCTTTTCCGAGGACTCATCAAATCCTCAAAGGACACTTACATTGTTCTCCCAGACTCCGAGTATCGAGAGAAAAGATCTGGCCACACCAAGTTCCCCTCTACGAGCTAAAATTAAGAGAGAATAATTCACGCATCTACCAACTTCAACTACGTTACAGTGCGAGCAAAGTATCTAAGGCCAGCGGTAGAGCGAAGAAAATCTTACTGAAACATGGCACCAACCTATATTAACATAACGAATCCAAAAATATTAACCCGAATTACGACAAAAATCCTAAATTTGACTTAGAGTAGACGAACTCACGTCCAACCACTATAAAGGCTTGAATGCCAACCAACATTGACATCAAAAAAACCCAAATATACATTCATACAATATATGTGATACACTACGACCAGGTATGTTAACAACTAACTTACTGTGATACTTTATACGCTATAGCTATTTTTGCTGGAGATACAGTTTCACCAGGGAGCAAAAATCTTTCAAACTCATACTAAATTTATCTTTACCCTCCTTTTCAAATGCCTTTCACCACTAGACCTTCTAACTTTCCTCCTATTAATCTATATTTTTCTGTCTTAATATGGCAAGTCCAAGTCCAAGTTGGAAATGTCCGTATATTATGTAGTGAAGTTTTAGTCAGTTAAAATGCGTAGAAAGAGTGTGGTGTTTATGAGCATCAGAAGCAGCGGGATAGGAGGTAAGTAATTCTAGGAGCAAATGTAGCAGGATCGCCTTCGAAAGATAGAATGATATAGAGGAATAGAATAAACTCCTACAGACCTAGAGACCATAACGATTAAAACTTTATTACATAATCTTCTGGGGTCCGGAATTAATAGAGAATTGAAAATAGAACCAAACATAAAAGTATAAAATTTATATATATCGACTTGAATTAAAATTCAATCTATGTTAATTTATAAAATTCTTACCATGTATTTGTGTCTCTTAAACGGATTTTTTATATGTTTTTCAATCTGTGTGTAATTGCATATATATCTTTAAATATATTTCATATGCATTGTATATCGGGTTTTTAATTTTATCTATTTAATTTTGATTTATTCTTCTGTTCTTTTGTTCAATTTGTGTTATGGCTCTCATAGTTTAATTCACATTATTCTGTTCTCATAATTTAGTTCTTATTGTTTCGTTGTCTTTTATCAATTCTCATTATTCAATGATTATTCTCGTAGGGACATTTGTCTCTGTTCGATTATTATCTTTTGGGGGTTTTCTTCCTATTTCCTTGATTCGTGAATTTTTTTCCTTTTGCTATTATTTCAGATTTTATGACATATAAATGAGAGATTCTTCTCTCCTTAGCTGATGTCTTAAGTTGGGATTTTAGTTGAGTGCGTTGATCGTTGGGGATGTAGATAAGTTTTGCGAATACTCGTGGGACAATATTGATTTTCTCCTATATATCTTCTGCCCTTTATCTGCCCTTTATTGTTAGTATATTAACCGATAAGTGTAGGTCAATCATTATTTTCCTTGAATTTTTTAAAATGTTCATTATTATTCTTAAGACCAAAAATTATATTCTTTGCATATATTTTTTGCTTTATTGTGATATAATAGGCAATGGTAGTGAGGGTATGTAAGTATTGCACTGACCAATGCTATATATCTGTTTCTCTTGTTCTTTATATAGAATCCACTGATTAAATATAGTAATTGTAAAGTTGAATCGTTCGGTGTTTTCTTTCTTTTCGGATCCTTAGTTGTAGATTTTCCTCCATATGTATCATATCAGCTGTTTTCCTTCTTAAAATATGAATTATGGTAATATTTGGATGTTTGTCCATATTTACCATTGTTTTACAAATCTTTTTATGTTTTCCATTTCCAGTGCCGTTAATCGTTCATTCTTCTTTTCCTTTCTGCTGGTAGATGTCATACTTTGGATATCTTTCACGAACTGGATGTTCAGTATCTCCATTCCTATAGTGATGGAATGTACACGAAGCTAAAGATACGCGTTGCGGCAATCCAATTTTCATTTCAAATTCTGGTCCCTCGTATTCGTTTATCACGATTCTCGCTTAATTTTTGGGGGGTATATGGTCGAGATATATTTCTCTAAATTATTCTCCCTTTGGCAAATTAGGATATTATAGGAGGGGCGGTCAATAAGTTTTGCGAATCGGTAGGGCAAAACAGAGGAACGGGGATGGCTGTTAGTAGGGGTGTTAGGAAAAGTTATGACAAGTCCAGACCTGTAGACGCACGCTCTTGCATTGTCTATTTAAGAAGCAGTAGCTGATCGCAGATCGTTAGTCACAAATATTCAACAATGAAGAAGGTTGAGCACCGCGCAGTGTTAAAATCTTTGACCAAGAAAGGCAAGAATGCAAAAGAGATCCATGAACGCATGGTTGCAGTGTACACCGACATCGCCCCTTCCTGTGCAACCATTGCTCGCTGGAATAGGAAGTTCCGCCATGTTCGTGAGTCCCTTGAAGATGACCCCGGTCAAGAACAATGTTGCCCGTGTGGAGAGGATGATCTTCGAAAATCTACGGGTGAAGGTCGAAGAAATCGAGCGAGAAGTTGGAATATCACATGGAAGTGTTATCAACATCACCCACGACAATTTCGCCATGACCAAAGTCTCTGCCCGTTGGGTTCCTAAAAACCTCGTCCCATGATCGACTTTAACGTCGTCAAAGTCCACAAGGCCAGAGTTGCACAAGCTTCCCAGTGCGATTGTGGATTCGAGGAGCTCAACCATCCCTTCTACAGTCCAGACCTGGCCCCTACCGACTACATTTTATTCCGCCACTCAAGGATGCACTGCGTGGATGCCGGTTTGAGGACGATGAAGTTGTCCAGGTCGCCGTCCAAGAGTGGATTGAACAGCAGTCGGAAGATTTCTGGTTGTCGGGACAAGTGCTTTGAAGTCAAGGGTAGTTATATTGAAAAATAATAAAACACTTTTCCTCATATCTCGTTTCCTTATATCCGAATTGCAAAATTTATTGACCGCCCTTCGTATTATAAGTCCATTATCCAAACTTATTAAACTCTTTTTCTAGGCCTCTTAGTACGAATCTTTTGTTCACTTTGGCTTGTGCTATTGTTTTTGTTAATAATCAGGGTAACATGGCGCTATCTCTGTTCTTCGGGAATCCAAAATGTGAATCGTCACCCAAAGAAAATTTAAAGAAACTTTTGTAGTTAGGTCGAACAGCTATTGTGATTGGTTTCTAGGGGCTACCAGGGGTGAAAGTGCCAAATATATAACAAAAACGATTAGTATCCTTCACGCATTTGCCACGTTCAATTTTTTATAAAGTACAGAGAAATTAGGAAAAAGGCAGTTGTAGATATGCCCTCTCATGAACCAGCAATATGAAACCAATGAAAAGTAACAAATTAGGAAAATTTATTACATAAGTGGAACCACTGAACATATAAATTAGTGTATGAATAACAGGGTGCACCAACAATATAGATATGCTAGTTCTAGAAAACTGAGCCCTATACAGATATATAAACGTCATTATTGAATTCAGCACATACAATTACCCTAGAATCACACTATTTTGATCCAGAACCATGAGAATTCATTTTTTTGTTTACTAGTGTTATCGATACACCTTTTATGGCCTTCCCCTTAACAAAGTCTCCTGTAGTGGTTCACTATACCTTACTTTCGAATTGTATCTATAACTCTGCTGGTGATAGGATTATGTAGTGATAGTTGAGTAAAAGTAACGTGAAAGATTAAAGTTTAGATCAAATACGTGAGAAAAATCAAAGTAATATTAATTTGAGGTATTAACTCGTTCCATGGGAAAAAGAGTAATCTCCATTCAGCCTAAGAACGCTATTCTTACTTCACTTTGCATTGTATCTTCAGTAAAATCTCTTTTTTCCAAATACTTTATCACAGTTGTAAGCTTATTTGAATTAAATCGAAATATGTCTTTCCTCAAATGAGGAAGGAGGATGTTATAGGCTTGTAAGGTTCAGCCAAACGCCGTACATTGCATCCAAAGGGCTTTTATTTAATGCATACAATTAAACAAATCTCTCATTATTTCTAATAAAATATGGAAAGACATTGCACTAAATTGTATTTATAGATTTATTTTATTCAATATTTATATGAAATTAATGAATTATATAAGAAATGCTTATATGAAAAGTTTGACTTCAATTTTTTGAACACCACCAAACTGGTCTTTTACTAAAAACCATTCTCATCTCAGCACAACGTGAGCTCTGAGAAGGCCTCAGGCCTTGAAGAGCGCATTAAAAAAGACTTATTATTATTATTATAATTGAATATATAATGAAAATTAAATATTCTAAGTCAGTAGCGAGCTTTTGCATAAGTAGGAAGAAGCAGTTTACGGATATTTTTTTTAAAGAATTATATCCATAACACTAAATATTACTTGCGAAAATTTCGGGATATATTCTTAGATCTTTTGTTTGAGAATGACTAAGCTTGTTACTTTAAAAATTCCATTTATAAAGAAAGGAAACTTATTGGAGAAAAATAAGATTAGGAAATACTTTAAAACAAAAAGAATTAAAAATGCGGAAGTTCCGAAAAATAATGAGAAACTGTTCAAATTCAAGCATAAACCTTTGGTTGTTTTTTCGCAAATTCGAAGGTTTAATCAAGATTCTTCTAAAGTAGATATTCCATTTTAATCTTTAACACACGGAAATAGCTAGTCGCTCCGAGAAGAGAGTAAACTGAAGGACAATGTTACAGCAAATTTAGAATGCGTTTTATTTTTCGTATTTCAAAACAATATCCATTGAACTTTTTTCTACATATATATTCTATTATACTATCTTTTTATATTTTACTATTTGAAATCATAATGCAAATCATTCTAGGACGACCATTATCTTGTGAACTTCCTGGATGCAGTTGGTACTGAGTAAATAGTAAAAGTGGATGACTCCCACGTAACGAATCTTCCAAATGTAGCAATCACAACCGCATATGATTGAATCAACTTCAGGGGCTATTTGACTCGTTGGGTAAACGGCTATTTTATTGCGATAGAAACAGAGACATCTTGATAGTTAGGAAAGTGTATCCACAACCTCAATTTGGAGAATTGCTATGTGTTCTCAACGATGAGATCAAAGATGTAAGCGCTGCCGATGTGTATAAAGATTAGTTTTGCTCCGCAGTTCTGAAATCCTAGTCGGAACGATCCAAACGAGGAAGGGGCTGAACGATTAAACATTACTCTTCAAAGGAAGGATATAATCAGCTACAATACTATGCAGAGCATAATTGGAGCTAATGATTGTGGAGAGGAAGCAGATAATCTATTCTTGTAGCATATATGGGTTTCATAGCCGAGGAATACGATGGAGTAAATACGTTGGAGAGAAAAAGCATTCCAAAAAACTTAAAAAAAAAGAGTTTAGGTCCCAAGTAATTATCAAACGATACATTTTGGTTTTAAAGGGAACTTACATAGTAAATACCATTCAAAAATATAGTTAAATTTGTCAATTAGTATCCTCTCTTTACCTGTATACTTTTTATCTTTCATAATATTGTCTCTTTAATATGAATGAAATAAAGATGATAAAATGAGAAATATATCAATTCCATGAAGGGAAAAGAAGGATTATGTATACTACCAACTTTTTAATTTGTCTACATTCTCTTTCGATTTTGAAAATGAGAATTTTTTCATTATCACTTCTTTAATCTTGATTTTCATTGCATCAGTAAGCTTGTGGAAATACAATGAGAGAAAGTGGAATAACCTTTGTTCTATATCAAATATAACAATGTTCACTACTCTCTCACCATCAATCACCATGTTAGAATGTATTATGCAGAAAAACTTGTGTCCCCATGCATTGCCTGGATCAGAGAGTCCCACTAAGAAAAGTTGATCCATAATTTTTTAATTTTTCACCAATAATTAAAACTTTTAAATCCAAAAGCTGGATATTTTAAGTTCTTCTCTTCCATTATTGTAGAGGAGGGGTGATTGGGCTAACCCATTATATAGAAATTCACTCTGATCTATTGGATGATCATGAATAGGTCAACGAAGATGGTCGAAGAAATTAACCGTAGTTGAATAGACAGGACTAGATTTATAATCCGATTCCACACATCTTAGTTGGTAAAAGAGCAGATTAGCCTGGCGGTGTCATGGTGTGGATAGAAGATCATCTTATAACATCTCACACATAGAGAAGTTTAGCGAGAAATGAGTAAAAACTTGTGGTTAATATGGGTGAGCTATCGTTTTAGCATACCGGCTGAGTTAGCACTTCACTTTTTCACAAGCAATTAAACCAGATTTTCCTCAGCTCCAAATAGTGTAAAGTAATTCTTGTAATGGAGAAAGAAACGAAGCGATTACACGAAGAAAAAAATAATTTCTTTCTAAATTTTTAACAACACCATTGTTTTATAGGTTGATGGAGGGGACAGGAGGGGGGATGGGGAGGGAGGAGGTTGAAGCTTGCTTCACTCGCAAGTATGTACGTCTGAGGTGAACGGGGTTTGAAGCTCACTAAGCTCGACAGGTTGTACGAATAAGGTTTAATAACAAGACTGTGAGTGAGGGGAAGCGGAAAAGATGTTATGTGTGTTTAATTGAAGTGGGTGGATCCCTTATTAAGTTTACCAATTAAGGACTTTGCTCCTCAAAGCTCACTGACCTAGGCAAACATGGACTCGGATTAGTGTGTGAAAATGCTGGAGTCGGTATGAGTGTTACAATACTACAGTCAATAATTTCGAATTGTTATGTTGTAACCGATCTCCTCATTTAATTGATATTTTTCGCAATATCCGAAGGTTTTTAAAGAAGGAATATAAGTTGTTTTTTTTTCATGGGTCCTCGCAGTGGCTCTAATATAATATTTAGTTATGAGTCCAAATCTCTTTTCTCGACATTGTTGAGGATCCTCCGAAAACCTAAGGCAGCATCATTCAAGTCTACCAAACCTTACCACTTCTCTTTTTTAAAATAAATTATATCTAATCTGAAGAGGGTGGAAAGCTCATAGAATTGATGCTATTAAAGCGGCCAACAGATTTATTTTTCTTCATGACTCTTGTTAATAAAACAATATTCCCTTTAACCTTAATGGTTCTCACAAAAATCTTTTGTTTCCTAGAGGAAGTAATTCTGTTTTAACCTTAATATATTTGAGTAATCCTTTTGTTTTTTTTTATAATTTAGGTTACCTATGAATAATCTACCGCAGTCCTATGAGATTTACGTAGCTTTCTCATGTTTCCTCCCCCTTAACAATCTTTTCATATTTCTAGCATAATCACTATCAGCATCTGTAACTAAAACTGATCTTTGTAATTTTCCAAAAGCCGCCTTCACCTCCACTCGAGCTTAAATTTAAAAAGTCTTCCTTCTCCTTCAAATATAAAATCAAACAGTCACCATTTAGGGATAGTGACTCCACACTCTCTTTCTGCCTCATATCTGTCTGTCTGAGGTTTCATTTTTTCTCTCATTCAAATCGAATCTCTGTTTGCAAATTAAACTTTCAAAATCACTTTAAGAATCGATTACACTAGTCAACAATGACTTTGCTAATTGGGTATTAGTTGGTGATTTATACTAAATCGAGTATACTGATCCTGAATCTGTAATCAGAATTGTTCTAGCATTGAAGGCACCTGAGTTACACAAATGCTCTTTAGTTACACATATAGGAGGTGTTGCATTGGCTACCGTAGTGAAAGGTTGTAATGTGTGTGTTTGGTTCCTGCCTTACATTCCTGCTTTATCATCTTGTCAAATTTAGACATTATAGTAATGGTGTTGTAACGGTATTTACATACAGTGATTAATTGCATTTTTTTTTAAGATTTATCTCTTAATTCATTTGTAAATATAATAAGATTGTACAAGAGTATATAACAGGCTATATACAAACAAAGTTGAAAACATGAATCAACGAGGATGTATAAATAGCCCAGTCAACTTTTGCTATATATGTGGAAGATATACTTCAAGCAACCAGCAGAAGAATTTAGCTAAAGTGTGAAAAATGCATAAAATTATTATTTTGGTTGTAAAGAAAGCGACCAAGACAAGCCCTGGGCACCTCACAAATCTTATACTGTGTCTTATACGGGGCTGAAACAGTTCTTAAATGGCAAACAAAAGGGTATGCCTTGTGCTGTACCAATGGTGTGGTGTGAGTCAACAAATCGTCATTTTGATTGCTGCTTTTGTATGACAAATATTGCAACATTCCCAAATAACAACAAGTCAAAAATCATATATCCAGATTGTAAGTCAGCTATAAATTCAGTCCCCCATAATATGGAGATGCCAATCCCAGTTACTCTATCAGCTAGTGCAGTTAAAGAAAATGATTCATAGCCTGAAGTGGAAGAAAACAATAACGATTAAATGTATGAGAATGATTCTAAGGAAACAACGATCCAATTGATAAATCAAGAAAGATTGAATAATTTGGTGAGGGATTTATCATTATCAAAGGAGAACGCTGAACTGTTAGGCTCCATATACAGCAATGAAATCTTCTAGAGGACGCTGCAAAATTATTTACATTCCGTAAACGCCTTTTATAAAGAAGAAGATGTTGCTTGTTTCTTTATTGATGTTAATGACTTTATGACTCAGCTAGAAAACAAGCAGTTGCCTGATGAATGGAGACTATTCATCGGTGAGAGCAATGCTAGCCTCAAAGCTGTGTTGCTACATAATGGTAAAAAAAACTCTTCAATTCCTATCGCACTTATTTTGGGGATGATAGAGATATATTGACTCAATAAAATTTATTTTGGAAGGTGTTCATTAATCACATCATAAGTTGAATATCTGTGGTAATTTAAAGGTAATTTCTTTACATCTTGGCCTGCAGCAAGAATATACAAAGAATATGTGCTTATGCGTATGGAACAGCCGTGACGACAGGAATCATTATATTGTCAAAAGGTGGCCAGAAAGAGAAGAGCACATAGTTGGCTGATACAATGTGAAGCATATGCCTTTGGTACAACTACAGAAGATGTACCTGCCACCACTTCATATCAAGCTTGGCCTTATCACGAATTTTTTAAAAGATGCTCATTACTCACAGCATAAGTGGCTCATGATTCTGATAGAGTTTGAGAAGAATGAGACGTTTTGGGGAAAAGGTTTGGAATCGGGGCACTCAATTTGGCATTATGTACGTCTTTTTGCAGACATGGACAAATATGTATTACATATTAAAGAGGTAGTATTCACCTAACTATAAATTTCTTCCAAAAATGTTTAAGACACTTGCTCTTCTGCTTGTACTTAGATATACGAGGGGCGATCAATAAGTTTTGCAATTTGGATATAAGGAAACGAGATATAAGGAAAAGTGTTTAATTATTTTTCAATATAACTACCCTCGACTTCAATGCACTTGCACCACTTGTCCCTGAGGCTCCAAATTCCAGACAACCAGAAATCTCCCGACTGCTGTTCAATCCAATCCTGAACGGCGAGCTGGACATATTCATCGTCCCCAAACCAGCGTCCACGCAGTGCAGCCTTGAGCTGGCGATCAGCTACTGCTTCTTAAATAGACTAAGCAGGAGCGTGCTGCTGCAAGTTCTGACTTATCATAACTTTTCCTAACACCCCCACAAACAGCCATTCCACTTTCTCTGTTTTGCCCTACCAATTCTCAAAACTTATTGACCGCCCCTTGTAAGATCCTCCCGTTGAAGGAACCAGCAGTAGTTACCCATCATCTTTTCGTTGAAGCAGCCTTGATACCTGTTTTCCATTATTGCGATGTCTCGGTGGAACCTTTTCTCATGTTCGTCACTAATATTACTGTGAGGGTATGGAACCTAAATACTCACATGCCACCAGACAATTGTAGGAACAAAAGAAATTTGTCGTATGAGTTGACCTTCGTCTCCTCTCTCTCTCTCCCGCCACCCTTCCCCCAACTGGCGACAAGAAGTCGTACGAAAGAACAACTATCTCACAAAGAAGCTTAAATCTTATTTGCCTTCTTTATGATAGCATGGAGATTGTCCAGAAAGTGCTGCGAAAAGCGAATTGTCATGAATGGAATCTCCTTCTCGATTTCCCACACTCCGGGATATAAATAACATCGCCGTTTACCCCTCTACAGTTGTGTCCCGAATCTTCTCGCGTAATACTTACGTTTAACGAGAGTCGTTGCCGTAACGTATCGACTACCAACGCGCCGTCAAGTCAACTTGGTCACTGTCTCTAAGTGTTCCTGAAGTAAATCCCGCCCCGCAGACTCTGTGACTAGATGAGTACGCTCTGTTGCTAAACGTAACTTGAGTAAGAAAAGGAACATCCAAATAGTTACTGGAAGTTACTATTTGTTAGTGTCACATCCAGCTAGGAGTAAACTAACCGAAACTGAAGCCAGCAGCCCTGAACCCGTCGTCTTATCGCCCCTCTCCCCGAGAACACGTGTTAACGCCACCCGAACCACCCCATCTGGACCTGAGTAGTCGTCTCTCCAATTCAACACAATTAATGGTAATCTGTAAACCCAGTGTCCCTCTATTCTTAAATTACCTATTTAATTAACCGTTTTTAATTCTCCCATTGAGTCATTATAAATCTAGACGCTTAACGTCAGTGTTTCATATATAATCCTTAATTTTGCCTGTTAACTATTGCTAATTATTATATTTGTGTAAAGTACAGTTTATTTTCTGTACGTGTGTTTATTTGTGGCTCCTTCCTTTTGACGTACCCTTGGCAAGACTTGAATTAAGCACCCCTTCGGCTAATTTATTGAACCTGTATTATGCCTTCTTAGAATTCAACAATCACAAACCTCCCCCCAGTAACAAGTTGGACTTTTATAGAGAGAATCCTGGCTACGACACAACACGCCTCTAACCAGCTTTCGCACGTTCAGTAGGAATTAAAGCCTACCTATATATATATATATATATATATATATATATATATATATATATATATATATATATATATATATATATATATATTATATATATATATATATATATATATATATATATATATATATATATATATATATATATATATGATAGTAGGATTGAGTCATAGGGTCAATACAACCGACTTAAACAAAAGCGGTGTGTCCAGATCAAGGAATAGAGTAATTATTGGACCAGACTATGAGCAATTCTACGACAATTACTTATATTAAATTCAAAGAAATCTAGATGCGAATTCAAGAAATGCATTTTAAGGGACATCTGACACCCTATTCGTTGATATGCCACTAGGTAATTATAGTTTACAGCCCTAAGATTACCAATGCATTTTTGTAGGGCCAAAGATCAGAGAATTGATACGTGACAAGGAGTTCAGAAATAAACTAACTCCACTTAAATTGGCAGCATGGTATTCATTGCGCATAGAGCGCAATGCAATTCATTGTTTATTTTCGTTGAAGAGATGACCAGAAAATCTTCAATTATGCTTTGAAGAACATTTTCTGTGTTACGTTTGATTTAAATAAATGCATGAATGCAAACATAATGCCTGTCAACACTTCTTATAAAAACCATTAAATTAATTGGTGCTGATGCAACTATTCTATATATTCACAAACATTTAACATATGCGTGAAATCACCCTCTACATTTCTTCACTTTGGAGAGACTCTAATCCTTTGCTTAATTGCTTGCTTAAGGGAGTCCATCGTAATCCGATGTTGACCTTGTGTCTCAGCGTATTTGATGGGAGTTACGATGACTGAAAAGACCAATACGAGTTCTGAACTCCCGTCCCCAGAGGTTGCACTGGATGTCAGGGTCACACGGTGGAGGCTGTGCAGCCCTCTCATGTCTCTCATCTCGACGTCTAATAAGTACATTCCTCAGTTGCCGTTCAAAGTTGTTTATTCTTTCATGGAATCTTGTACTCCATAGTGTCCTCTTCGAGGGTAATGTTTCCAATTCAATTGGGTTGATATTTATGCTGCGCAAGGCCTGTTTTACATTATCTTTATATCTCTTTTTATGATCACCAGCACTTCTAACACCCTGTTCTAGCTGTCCGTACATTATTTTATTTGGCATTCTTTCATCTGGCATTTGAATTACATGCCCGACCCATCTCATCTGGTTTTCCAACAGTATGCACTCGAGACTGGTGATTCCAGCACGTGTCAAGACCGTTGTATTTGGTATTCTATCTCTCAACATTATCCATAGATTTCTTCTTAAACATCTAATATGGAACTTTACGAGCATCCTCATATGTTCTTTGAAAAATGTCCATGCCTCGCAACCATATAACAGTATGCACATGCATACAGCTCTATAGACTGAGACTTTTGGTTCTAATTTTAAATTATGATTTGTTAGTGTGCGCACTCTCAGTCTTCCAAAAACAGATGATGCCTTGTTTATTCTACTTTGTATTTCTTCGTCTATGGTGCAGTTTACAGTCAGAATACTGCCCAGGTACTTAAAATTGGGGACCACTTTTACAGGGTTTTCATTTAATGCAGTGACGGGCACATTGGCAGGTAATTCATCCCACTGCTACATAATTTCTGTCTTGTTGCAGTTTATTGCTGGTAAACTGTATGCATTATTCCAAACATTCGTTGTAGTGACTGTTGATCGTGGGCAACAAGAGAGCAATCATCTGCATATTGGAGTTCCAGCACACATTCTTGTTGTGTTCTTTAATGGGCTGTAAGTGTCGCAGGTTTAAAACACTGCCATCAAGTCTATAAGAAATTTTTATCAGGTATAGATTGTTAAAATTTTGACTAGAATAATATCTTTCTCTTAAATCTGTCATCACTGTCCCCCATTTTTTCTTTGCGTTTTATCAAAAGGCCAAAACTCAGAAGCTGTCAAAAAACACGATTTTATCTCTTGGACCATTCACACAACTCAATACCTCTCGCACCATTTTAGTGCCAAAAGGATTTCTCTGTATGCTATTTTTTCATTAAACTTTGCTTCACCGTATAAAAAAATATATCACAATGTGTCTTATAACTATACAGCATCCACTCATTGAAGTTTATCGTGAAAAATCATCTATTGTAGAAATATAGAAATTAGAAAGTGAGTCAGTAAATGTAATTTATGCATATTATCTTTTGAACAATTGTAGAATATCAGTAAAATAAATTAATGTATTTCTTGTTTTCCTAAATATTGCGAGACCCACTCAGAAACGCATTGGATAGCTACATCTTCATCGAGAGACAAAAAGTGCATTTCTCTAGGAAATGAATGAATGATACACATTTAGAAAAATAGATCCTAAAACATTTTTAGTGCATCTAAACCAAGCATAAATTTATGCTTGTTCTTTTTTTGACCATATATCGTGGTATGTGTAAGAATATGCAGCATCAAAATATCATCTAACTGACTTCCATAACGTTTTCCAGGTTTATTTATGATGGGGCGTTTATACGATGAGCTCAGTTTGCGACCATTTGCATCCTCTGAATAGTACGATATATAATTTTGATTCGCCTGCTTTAACTTAAATTGCGGTGTATATATTTTGTTCTTTCGTTTCATTTTCTTTGTCATCTTTACTACAATCTTCTGTTTTGGTATTAGAATAGTCAAACTCTTTCAACTTCTATAAAACCATATAAAGAAAAGTAATGCAAAAGTTGTAGCCTACCGTAAATGCTGTTTCCCGAATCATACTCTACATATATGAAGATGTAAGAATACACATATATACATATAAAATATTTTAAATTATAACCAGGACCTTCGGCAAAAGAACCTCATAACATTCTTCTTCGTAAATCCTTCATTAAATTCAGGTGGCAAAGCAATAAATTTAAGGGGGTCATTAGTTTAATTTGCAGTGATTTGAAGAAGTGCATTTATTTGACACTAAAAATGTTTCCTTTAAATGAGAGGATATTAATATTGCACAGAAAAGTAAAAACTAAACGCAGCAAATTGGGCAAAGAAAGTAACATAACCCTAAGAAGTTGTTCGATCATGTATCCAATACAAACCCGATAAAGCTAACAATTGGACCTATCAAAAATGTCAATAACGAATTACATTCGGGTACATAAAAGGTTACCAATATTTTAAACAACTTTTTTGCATCGGTATTTTTAAACCAAGACGTGCATAATATAACACAAGCGAAATCTTTTAAAAAATGTTTGAAAGAAGGTGTCATGCCATTAGATTTTAAGCTAGCGTATCTGACTCCTATTTTTAAGAAGAGAATTATCTACCCATAAGTTTAACATCTATCGTAGGTAATTTAATGGAGTCCGTCATTCGCTATAGGGTAATAGATCATTTGGAACCGAATAATCTCATAAAGAATAGTCAATACGGCCTTAGACAGGAACGCTCTTGTTTATCTAATCTTTTAGAATTTTACGACAGCATAATTAAAAGATATGAGGAAAGTAGATCTTTTCACATAGTTTACTTAAACTTCGTAAAGGCATTCGACACTGTACCTCATATGTGATAACTAACTAAATATTTTGCTCGTGGAATTTGGAGAAACCTCCTACAATGGAGAGCGTGGTTGGTAAGTAATCGTAAGCAGAGAGTAGTTTTAAACGGAAATTTTTGGAGTGGACAAATGAACTAGTGTCGTGGCCCAAGGGTCTGTTTTGGGACCATTGTTGTTTCGTATTTATGTAAATGATATGGACACTAGCCTACTCGGGAAATTATGCAAATTTGCGGACAACGCAAAAAAATAGGGGATCAAATTTTAAATGAGAACGATAACAAATTAATTCAGCGGGATATAGATAAAATCTTCAAACATGAACATGAAATTCAATTTAGACAAGTGTAGATTTTTGCACATACATCGAAATAAACCAAGTTTTAACTATGAAATGGGGAGTAAAAATCTTATCTCCCTGGACGAAGAAAAAAGTTGGGGTGCATGTTTCAAAGGATCTTAAGTTTAACAAACAGTGTGACCAAGCGTGAAAGAAGGCAAACCAAATTCTTGGATTAATTGCAAGAAGTTTTCACTACAAACACTAAGATATATTCATACCTCTATATAATAGTTTAGTAAGGCCACACATAGAATAAGCTACACAATTCTGGTCACCTTATACACATATAAACAACAATAGATTCGAAAGAATGGGAGGATGGGAAACTAAAATAAATCCTTCGATTAAAAATTAGTCGTATATCTAAAGATTAAATATACTAAAAATACTGACTTTCGAAACCAGGCGATTGCGAGGTGAGCATATCAATGTATTCCAACTTTTAAATATATTTGAAAACGTAAATTATTGAAAAAAATTTAATAACGACCATCGTATCACACGTAACGATGGTTTTAAATTCGAAGAACAGAGGTTTAGAACGAACATAGCTAAAAAAACATTCACCTTTAAAATCATCAATAAATAGAACGCACTCACCTCGAAGGTAGTCTAGTAGTGTGAATTGAATGCGTGGATTGAATGTTGTGTAAGCATCGTGGCGACAATATAGAAAGGAGGACTACTACCATATTAGATAGAATGCGACTGCCCTTTTAGTGAAGTTAGGAGTTCTTGCTGCCTCCCTGTAACTATGGAATAATTAAAACTATTCATGTGAGTAGTCATATACGGGTCCAATTTTCTTTTAATATTTTTCTTTATAAAACATAATGATATTTTCAAATAGTAAACCATTAAGTTTTATAATAACGTTTTTTAATTTGCAGCAGAAATATACAGGAGACTTTATCTTAGGATATAAAAATATGTCAGGTGCTGTTGCAAATGATCGAAACACAAATTCGAGTTTATTTTATGAAATTTATGTGACCTTGTTTCCCAGAAATTCCTTAGTTCTCATATCAATAGTAAGCGCGCGGAAGGAATTTATTCACTGTAATAAAGTAAATACGGTGGAATTTAATTGGTTAAAATCAAAGTTATAAGGGAATTAGAAGCGCAAAAGATAAAGCCTGTACTAAACCTATCCCAGCCTAGGATTTTTTTCGGTCGTTGAAAAGATAATAGCTGTGAATTTCAGCAGAGAGTTCAGAAATCTATTAATTTTGTCTATACAATTATCTCGATTTCGATTAATCAAGCCTAGAAATGAATAAATAAATTACTTTTCCTTAGGCACGCCCCACTGATTTTTATTCATATGCATTTATTGCTTTCTATTCATCTTCCAAAATTTGAAAGGTTAAGAAAAAGAGTAGGTTAAGATTAAGAAAAGAATCAAGTCATGGATTTTTTTGGTTTTTTCACTTTCATTTCCTACTAACATCACATCCTAAAGTTTCCAGTTTTGTTAATCATAAATATTTAAAAGTTTTATCTAATTTTACCATAATATACTTTTTAGATATTACTCCATACAAAAATCTTTTTTCAATCAACGAATTACAAGCATCCTTAGAAGAAAGCACAAACACTGCCTCGAGAGATGACGAAATATCAAACCTCATCATAAGTAAAATATGTACACCCAAACGACCAAAAGGAAAAATAAATCTATTACCTCGTTTTTGGTTTCGAAATTTTATCGCTAAACCAAACTATACATTTTGGTGGTATTTATTTTATACTTTGTTGTGCTTTAATCCAATTCACAAAATTTTATTATATACCATGCGTTAAATATTTTAGGCGAGTTTCGATGGGATAGAAATTGTCTGGACTGCACTTTTATTTTATAATTTCATTTATTTCAGAAACTTAAAAA